>OU612045.1:124972775-125411035 GCA_914767935.1 Coremacera marginata | reverse complement strand
CCGGACCAGTGAATGCATATCTTTTTTTTTCTTTTTTTTAAGTAAGCTAAATGTAGTATATAAAGGTTAAAGTCAGCTTGTAATAAATAAATGCAAGGTTAAAAGCAAATTTAAATAAAAGCATATAGCAAACTTAGGTAGACAATGAGGTAATCTAGACTGTTCAGCGCTACCGTTAATGGCAGATCGCCACATAATTTCGCTGGTTTGCCTAGACAGCACAGAAATCTAGGAGTATTAAAAATCATGTCAAAGGTTTCGGTGTGTTTAAATTTTACTTAAGAGTTGTTTTTTTGGGTTGATTGCTTAAATTACAAGTTGGTCTAAGCAAAGCGAAAAGTTATAAAATACCGACAATTGTGCGTTTTAGTAATTATCTTTTCTTAAGGTTAGTTAGTGAATAATTTGTGTCCTAAACATATAAATATCAAAAGACATTTTTCCAGGCTAAGCTATCATCTCAGAAATTAAATGATCGTGGATATTGGATTTAGAAGGATTTTCTAAGACGGGATATCTAAAGTGCAAGGTAGGGAATCTTAAAAGAAAACCCCAGGACTAGTGGTTAATGAATAAAAATAAAATACGTGTATTTTCTTTATAGATTATACTACGTCCTGAGGTTTTCCCATAATTTGAACATTATCGGTTTCCCATTATTTGAAAGTTATTTGGAAGTTATTGGTTTTCCCATTATTGGAATTTGTTTTGGATTAAATAAGAAACCTGGTAGCCTGGCCTAAATACCAGCAAGCACATACACGCATTTTTACTTCTGGTATTTATATACATAATTTCACCAATTTAAAGTATGAGCCGCAGTGGTGCAGTGGTGAAGTTGCTCGATTTGTACGCCAACGTCTCAGGTTCAATCCCAGTGATTGACTTAACGTGTTATTTTTGGTTGAAATTTTCATCAATTAACTTTAATTAATTTAGTGATTCATTGGCTTAATAAAATAATGTAACTTTAAGTAGATGTAAAGTAAATTTAACGAATTTTTGAGCCTATTTTATATACATAAAAACTCCTTTTTGATGCATTTACAAATTGATAAGGTTTTGACTTATTATTCTAACAGTGTAATCCTAGGGAAAATAATCGATTGTTTTCTTAGGGGATCTAAAGAAAATTGGTGAATAGATTTATATTGTTCTCTAAATTTTAATCTGTATTAAGGTTATTTATGAATTATAAAGGTTGTATTATAATTAACGAACGTAAAAAAAAAAAAATAAGTATCTCGTTTTGCTGTTCAGTCGCCAAAGTTACTAGTGATCGCGATATCTAGAACTTGTCGGAGAGTTGGGTGAATTGCGTGGCGCCCAATTAAAATTTATTTAACATCATATCACCCACGGCCCCCTTCACTGAGTTGGCCAACCTCAGCTCCGATACGCGAGCGGAATTTGGCGCGTAACACGCTTATTAACAATAGGAAATCTAACAGGCCATTGCAGCAATTGATCTAGAATTATGTTAAAATATTTCATGGAAAGGGCTCGAGTGTTCAAGCAAGGTCATAACACCATTTCATCGATGTTATGTTTATGATGTGTAAAAAACCATACGTTTTATTAAGTTAAAATGGAACACTCTTTACATTTAGATGTAGAAATAATATTTATAACTTAATTAATTATTCCTGCTACAAACGGTTCAGAAGAATGCTTATTTTCTACATTAAAACGAATTAAAAAGGTAGTAGGACCCTACTTAAAATCAGTCTTTTTACCACAAATCCCGATTTTGAGGGTATATTAAAAAACGCAGTTATCTTATGTTCAACCATACCTACTACCTCTACTATGCCTCGAGCCAAATGATTGACCTGAATTGAAATCAATTATTTGGAAAAATAACAACCTCCAGCTACGTATCAATTAACTGGTTTTTAACCCTTAAATGTCAAATGTTGCTTGTAGGCAACATTGTATATTTTCGGTCATAGTTACTACAGTTTTTGGTATTTTTGCTAACGGGTTTTCTCTAACTAGAATTAACATGTGTGAGCATTTCTTTATGATGTTACATTTTAAACATAATTACAAGTGTTAATTTGAGAGCGAGTTGAAGTAGGGTTCAGACGTGTGCAAAAAAAAGTCAAAAAAAGTTGTTTTACAAAAGTTCAAATAAAATCTAAATACGCAAGAATTTTTTTATAAAAAGTAAATTTTATTATAAATAGCAGGTAAGAAAATGAAATAAAGTTTGCAAAACTTAAAAAAAATTGTTATTGTTATGTCAGCAATTTCATGAACTCAATGTTGCTTATAGGCAACATTTGTCCATAGTAGCAATAATTTTAGTTTTGTTTTTTGTTTAGAAATGCGCCTTAAAGGTCTCACAGAAACAGAAATAAAACGAATTTTCGATTTCGACTGGAATAATTCTGATGATGAAGAAGGTGAAGAAGAAGAAGAAGAGTTATGTGATGCCAATTTGGAAAGAGTCATTGAAGAAACAATTGATCAGGTAAGTGTTATTATATTTTAGTTAGTTATATATTTAGTTATATTGATCTAATAAAATCCCGTACAGGTAAAGAAAAGAGGAGAAAACGTTGAAATAAATTTGATTACCAGAATTATTGAAGAAGATGAACATGCTGATGAAGAAGTTGAAAATGAAGGGGATATAGAAAACATCGTCACGGAAACTTTTGAAAAAATCAATCTGGAGGGTTTGAGATGGAGGAACACAAGACTACCCGATTGCGAAGCTGCTTGGAAAGAAGAAACAGTTTGTGGAGAAGTCAAAGATCCAATAAAATATTTCAGTGAGTTCTTCGATGATGAAATTATAAACAAGATTTGCAACGAAACAAATCTATATTCGATGCAAACGAAAGGTGTAGAGCTAAATTGCTTACCATTCGAGATCAGACGATTCTTCGGTGTACTTCTTTATTTAGGAGTAATACAAGTTCCAAATTTACGAATGTCTTGGATGCCAAACTTCAGATTATCAGCTGTTGCAGACTCTATATCAAGAGCACGCTTTGAGAAAATCAAAGAATCTTTTCACATAAATGATAATACTCAACAGCCGGAACGTGGATCACCTAATTACGACAAACTTTATAAAATACGACCATTACTGGATAAAATTAAAGAGAAATGCAACAAAATAGACCAGGAGGAGCACCAGAGCATTGATGAACAAATGATTAAATATAAAGGACGTCACAATCTAAAACAATACCTACCAATGAAGCCCAATAAGTGGGGTTTTAAAATGTTTACAAGAGCTGGAGTTTCAGGTATCGTATACGATTTTGCTCCCTATGTAGGAGAAGGAACGTGTCCCCCTTTTGGATTAGGGATCTCATCAGATATTGTGTTGCACTTAGCTTCTAATGTTCCACAAAACAAAAATTATAAATTATTTTTCCATAATTGGTTCACTTCCATAATTGGTAGCCTTATGAATGAAAAGGAGCTCATGAAAAAAGGTCGTGGATCGTATGATTTTAAATTTGAGGCAGCATACAATTTAGTTGTCTGTCGCTGGTACGACAACAAGAGCGTTCAACTAGTCTCAAATTATATAGCTGAAGATCCAGTTTCAGAATGCAAACGTTGGTGTCGTAAACAAAAGAAGTATATAAATATACCTAGACCTGCTATTGTTGAGTGTTATAACAAGCATATGGGAGGCGTAGACCTGGCTGACAAGTTGTCAGAGTTGTATAAAATCAACCACCGTTCGAAAAAATGGTATATGCGTATTGTATACTGGTGCCTTAGCACAGCAGTAGTCAATAGCTGGTTGTTGTGTAGAAGAGACCTCAAAGATCAAGACGGAAGAACGAAAGATATGTCATTGTTGGATTTTCAATTGAGTATAGCAAACGAGCTTCTACACGCGTCTGATATAGCGCCAAACCATCGCAAAAGAGGACGCCCATCGGCAATCCTTCCAAGCATGCAATCTGATTCACCGTCTCCAGCACCATCTGACATTTCAAACGTTTCGTCACAAAGTTCATCGTCGTCAGCAAAGCGATCATACATATCGGAACCTCCAAAATCCATGCGTCTTGATCCAGTTGGTCATTGGGCTGAATGGGGAGCAAAAGAAAGGTGTAGATTACGCCAAACCGGTATTCCAAAATCAAAATGTTCAAAATATAAGGTATACTTATGTTGTAATCCACAAAAAAATTGTTTTGTATCTTATCACACATGAAATGTATAAAAAATTAATAAAAATAACATAAAATATCAATGTATCTTTGTGTTTTAAAATGTACCACCAATGCTCAATGTTGCTTATAAGCAACATCTCATAACTGTAAAACCAGCAGTAGTAGAGGCTTGAAATTAATATCAGTTCATATTCAAGGCTCAAACAATAGCCTAATATATTCAAAATATTTGTAACCACGCCCACTTTAATTCTGACATGGAAGGGTTAAGGTAATTTTAACGTTTTAAAAATACCATATCAATGCTTCAACTATTTTTTGAGAGACGAGTTTGTTGAGGTACATTGAAACACATATGATTTCGCAAATGATTCAATGAGATTCAATGGTTTTTCCTTCAGTTTTTGGTTTTTGGTTCATGTTAAAATAAATTCATTGATTTTAATGAAAAAAATCATTGAATTTCAATGGATTGTTCATAGTTTTCAACGTACTGTTCAATGAAATCAATGAAGCTATATTCATTAAAAATATCTGAGTAAATATCAATGATTTGTTTTCATTATTTTAATGGACTCTTCATTGATTTCAATGAAACGGACATTGATCCGAGTTGTAAATCAAATTTTAACGACCCATACATTGATTTTTAATGAACAGTTCATTGAATTCAATGTATAGTTTATTAAATTCAGTGTATAGTTCTCTGAATTCAATGTATAGGTCATTGAATTCAATCTATAGTTCATTGAATTCAATGTATAGTTTATTGAATTCAATGTATAGTTCAATAAATTCAATGTATAGTTAATTGAATTAAATTTATATTTCATCGAATTCAATGTATAGTTCATTAAATTCAATGTATTCAGTTCATTGAATTCAATGTTTATTAATTTATTCCCTTCCCAATTTTATTTGAATTGAAACGCGCAGTTCTGAAGACGTGTGTCAATTGTGTGTGCAAATTTATGATAAAAGATGATAATGTAAAGGCTTCGCGTTCACTTTTCGTTTAAAAAAATTAAAAGATCAAAATTTACAAAAAACAGGACCTGCGTATCTGGTTGCCGGCATTTAATAACGCCTCGGCCTCTGAAGTTGCCGTCACTTAAAAGTGCAAGCAGGCAACTTATTGTAATTTTTATGTCGTCACTTAAAAAGTGAAAACATTTTCATCGTTTATATAGTCAAATAACGGTACTTTAGTTTTTTTTTAGTGTAATTGACATATGTTGTAATTGAGTGAGAATATCATAAACAAAAATCATATGTTCTAAAGTATAAATATAATAACATAGTGTGTGTGTGAGTACATACAATATAAGTGATTTATATAAACATATGTTGCAATGAATTGAATGTAATAGAACAAAGAAAGGAATGCAAAAGTTAACATCATATGTTTTGATATGTAACAAAAGAAAATGCAAATAAATGAAATGAATATGTGATAATATTGAGTGTAATAATTGCACTCAAAAAGTGTAATAATTGAACAATAAATTGCAGCATAAAAATGATATAAGCGAAAGTGAACAATTATATGTATTAATTGAAATGACAAAATTAGTGGCAATAGTGGTTGCGTTGGTACTCTATATGAGAGTACCCTACACCCCCATCCTTAAGATACAAATTATTCGTTTTTGTAAAAATAATAATAATTTTTGTTTTGTTATGAGTTTATATAATTAAAAATTCTTACTTTTAGTTTAAACAATTTTTTTTTTTATTTATTGAGTCTATATTTTTAATAAATTATTGTGGAATTCTTTGGTTTTTCCATTTAAATCTAAAACTGAATTTACTCCTCTTTGATTAACTATTTTATAAGGACCATGATAAGCCGGTTGATTTTTCTTTCTATTCATTTTTTTAACCAAAACTTTATCACCGATATTTAAATTAAGTGGGTTGGAAACGTTATTACTTTGTATTCTTTTTTTGCTTAGCAATATTTATTAATTCGCCTACTTTTTGAAACGAGTATTTTAGTCTATGTTTTAATTTTTGAGCATAATTATCTATATTATAGAATTTTGATAATGAACAATTATCATTTGGTAAATTGGCTAATTTTCTGAAAACTAATTCAAAAGGCGTGTAATTTGTATCAACATGAGGAGTTGTATTATATGCAAACGTGAAGTAAGGGTCCCATTCGTCATCTTTGCAAAAATTTTATAAATATTCATTTAATACTCAATGGCTCTTTCTATAGAGCCTAGAGTCTCATGATGATATGGAGTTCTAAATATTTGTTTAACATTCTGTACCTCTATCTGATATTAGAATTTTGAAATGACCATATTTTAGAATTAAATTTTCTACTAATGTTTTGGCAACTGTTTTTGCGTCTTTTGTCTCCATTGGACATCCTATTACATATTTTGTTAAATCACACTGCATAGTGAGTATTATATATCTGAATTATATATCTATAATTATTCGATAACCGTAATGGACCTACTGTATCAATGGATACAACTTCGAAACTTGTTCCTGGTGTGTCTGTCATTGTTAATTTTTCTTTTATATGTTTAGTTTGTTTATTGATTTGGCATTGTTTTCAATTGATTATATAATTTTTTATCATTTTGCTCATATTTTTCCATATATATATTTGTTTGAGTTTTGAACTTGTTTTTCTTATACCCATATGACCTCCGTGAGTTGAATTATGGTATTCTTCGATGATTTTATACTGTATTTCTTTGTCGACTATTCTTTTTGGTTTTTCAAATATTAAAATTTTTAAATTTTCTTTATTTCGTTTTAAATTGTTAAATATATCTTTAAACTTATCCATTGCAATGGTTTTAAATATTTCATCATTTTTATTCAACGCTAGCTCTTCTATATTTAAGTAATGCATTTTTGATGACAGTTTCTCCAAAGTCAGCGGTGTGATCGATGGATTATCGCTCCATCTTGCAATAACTTCCTCATCTTCTACTTTCATTTGGGATCCCTTAAAATTTTTCTTTACTAAAAATCTTAACTTTTTCATTCGTTTTATAGATGTATATTCCCAAGCAAACAGTTGTACGGGCTTTTCGCTGGAAAGACATTTTTTATTGTTTAAATCGGTGTTTTCTGTATGTTTATTTTTGTTCATACTTCTCATAATGGCTAGTATATTCTGTTTGCTATCTTCCATTCCGGTTGGAATCATAGCTTTTAATGAGTCGCTGTTTAAAATTATTCTTGACAAGGCGTCGGCATTGGTATTCGTTTTACCTTTTTTATAAATAATATCGAAATCATAATTGCATAAATCTAACCTTATGCGTGTCATTTTAGAAGAAGGATTTTTATGAGAGAAGAGGAATACCAATGGTCTGTGATCTGTTATGACTGAAAATGTTCTACCATAGAGATAGGGTCTGAAAAATTGATCGCCCAGTGTATGGCTAAGAGTTCTTTCTCTATAATTGGTTTATTTAAATCGTATTTTGCAAGTGACTTGCTTGTATAAGTGATAGGTAGATCTGATCATATATCACCTTGCGATAATACCGCGCCAAGTGCATAATTTGAAGCGTCCGTTGCTACCACGAACGGTCTATCGAAATCCGGATATTGAAGTACTGGTTTTGTTTTAAGTGTATCAAAGGCATTTCGGCAATTTTCATTCCAAACAAAGTGTGAGTTTTTCTTTAAAAGAGAATTTAAATCTTTGGCTATATGAGCGAAATTGGGTATGAAGCGTCTTTAGTAATTTGCAAAAGCAACGAATCTTCTGACTTCGTCTGCGTTTTTCGGAATTGGGTAGTTTTCTATCACTTTATTTTTGGCTGGGTCCGTTTTTATGCCATTGGTGGTAATAAGGTGGTCAAGGTATACCACTTCTGTCTTTAAAAATAAACATTTTGCTGGATTAAGCTTTAAATTATATTTTCTCATTCTTTGAAATACTTTAAATAAGTTGTTATTATGATGCGCTAAGCTACAACCAAATACAATTATATCGTCTACGTAAAGGAATGCCTCTGCATCTAAACCACTAAATGCTATTGTCAGCATTCGTTGAAAGGTATTAGAGGATATTTTTAATCCAAATGGCAAACGCTTCAATTGGAAATGTCCGTTTCCTGTCGAAAAAGAAGTCAATGGTCGGGAGTCTTCGTGTAAATTTATCTGGTGGAAGGAGCTAGTCATGTTCAAAGTCGAAAAGAACTTAGCTCTTCCTAGTCTGTCAAGAACGTCTTCAATTTTTGTCAGCGGAAATTTATCATTTACTATTTTTTCATTTAATTTTCTGAAGTCGACTACAAGTCGCCATTTTTTTTATCATTCGCTGATTTTTTCGGTACTACTAGTAGTGGTGAATTGTAGGGGCTAACCGAATCTTCAATAATACCTTCTGCTAATAGTTTACTAACCTGTTCGTTAATTTCTGTCATTTGTGTTTGTGGTAGTCTGTAGTTCTTAATGTAAACTGGGGTTGAATCTGTTGTTTGGATGTCTTGAGTGTAAAAGTTATTTACAATTAAATGTTTTCCAGGGAGTTGAAATATATTTTGAAATTCTTTTATAATCTTTTCTACCGAATTTTTAGCTTCCGGTTCATTACATCCGATGTCTAACATTTTCAGAAGTTTATTTAATCTATTGTTGTCAATTTGTTTGCTATTTCTACATGTAAAAATATTATAGTTTTTAAGCGATTCAGTCTTAACATTCAGTTTTCCCAATAATATATCTTTTTCATTAGTGTTCAAAATTTTAATGTGTGCAAATCCGTTTGCCGGTATTATACTGTTGCCTAAAAATACCCCATCGGTTATTTCCTTATTTAAAACTACACTGTCTTCAGTTACTTTAATATTGAATGGTAAAATTGCTTCTGTTCTGGCAGGAATAATAATGTTTTTTCTATGAAATTCTTTTAAAATAATTGGTATATATTCCCTTTCGTTTATCTATTTTTGTTTATTTATTTTATCGAAAATCTATTTTCAACATATATTTCTCTAAAATATCTCGCCCTGTAATTCCATCTGTTGCAATTATTTCTGTTTCGATAAAAAATTTTAAATTTGTTGTGCCAATTCATTCAATTGCTTCTTTTGTTATGCCCGTTAAGTTCGAAATATTTTTTGTATTGATATCGTTTATATTATTTATTTTACAAATGGAGATATCGGCTCCAGTGTCTATAAGGAATGTTAAGTATTTGTTATTGTTATTACATTTTAAAGTAATGTAATTCGTTAAATTTTCAGTAAGTTTGAATATTAATTTTGGCCTCTGCGAGTAGCCGTATTTGGTACCCGGCCATAACCGTTTCCCTGCGCGTTATTTCTATTGTTCGAATTTCTATTTTGATTTCTATTAAAATTGTTGTTTCTGTTTGAAAAATTATTGTATCGATTTGTATTATTGCTTGAAAAATTATTGTTTCTGTTTGTATTATAGTTTGAAAAGTTGTTTGGAAAGTTATTTTTTTGATTTGTGTTATTATTTGGAAAATTATTGTTACGATTTGTATCATAGTTAGGAAAATTATTGGTTCTATATGTGTTATTGTTGTATCTTGAATCAAAATGATTATTATGATTATTTCTATAATTGTGTGTATTATTTCAGTAATTATTTTGTGAATTATTGTTATAACTGTAGTTGTTTCTGTTATGAATTTGAAAAATTGTGTTTCTGTCTGTCACTTAACTTTGTTCTGCAGTTAAACATCTTTCGACGGCTTCATTATGTTTTTGGTGTATTTTTTAGAATTCTCTTAAATCAAATATAAATGAAAATGAAACAATTTCGAAAATCCGCTCCTTATGATATCGACTAAATACTGTTAAAAATTACAACAACCAAATTACAATGAAATTTATTTCTCCAAAATGGATGCCATCATGTGTGGCTTTAAAATACTGTTGGTTTGATACCAAATTTGTATATATTTCTATGGATAAAAGTGAAATTGTTGCAAAAAAACGAAATTTTCGCGGATTTTAAAACGTAATTTTGAAACCGTAAACTATCGATTGAGCACGTATAAAAAAAAACGTCGACCTTAGATTTTTGTCCTCTATCACATATTATTATAAAAATTATTCAAATCGGTGAGTGACACCTGGGGACCTTTCCTTGTTAGTTAAATACAAATTTTAATTTCAACAGAACACCCTGTGCCAGTAGCAGTATTGACATATAGTGACGCAAGTGTCTTATGACAATGTGCATTAAACAACGAGAATTAGAATAAAAGAAGAGAAAGAAAAAACAAAGAAAACGTCAGTTTGATTAGTTTAAGTAAACAAACCCTGTAGGAAAATCAACTAATTTAAAATTAAAAGTAGTTGATAAAGTTGAAATTCTGAATTTTTTCCATAGAACGAACTAACATATTTTGTATGGTGATGTCCGCCAAATAAGTCAATTGACTTTCGTCTGCATATATTTTCAACTACTTGTTAAATTAGTTATATTTAAATTATTTTTTAATGACTTTAAAATAACCAATTGAAAACTATTACTGATGGCCTAAAGTTAATAATATTTGATGAAATAACATGGTTTAATATATATAAACTTGTAATCTAATAAAAATTTGCAATTAAAACATGTCAAAATCAGAGTAGTTGCCGCCTTAATATAATTCAAAGAAGTTCATATACTGGTTTATTTTAAATTAGTTTTTTATCTAGTTGTTTTTAAAAACAAGTTAGTTTTTTCCTATAGGGTCGCAATGAAGTGATGGAGCAGCTCGACGCTACGTAGGGTAAGTCGTGCGTCTTTACTACTGAAGTCATGAGGTGTTTGCTGAATGGTTAAGCAATGCATCAATTTCCGTACAGAGTCCAAATTTTCCAATGTTTGCTAAACACTACCAGATTGTAATTTAAATATCTTAAATAATAATAATAATATTAATAAAGAATTTTTAATCGTTTCACAGGGTTTTGAGGCAGTCTATCAGTTTTAAAGTGTGTTTACCAGGTCTGTCTTGCGGCTCAATATCGTAAATAAAAAAATATGTCATTTTGAAACAAAATGTTAGTGAAGCCTATAGTTAATAATATTTGATGAAATAACATGGTTAAATATTTATAAACTTGTAATCTAATAAAAATTTGCATTTAAAACATGTCCAAATCAGAGTAGTTGCCGCCTTAATATAATTCAAAGTAGTTTATCAACCACTTGTTTTTAAGTAGTATTTCAATTACTTCAAATATAATGCAATAAAAAGTATTTAGAATTGAAGTAGATCCCGCCTTAATATAATTCAAAGTACTTTATATACTAGTTTATTTTAAACTAGTTTTTTAATTAGTTGTTTTTAAAAACAAGTTGGTTTGTTCCTATAGGGTATCTATATTCTTTCTATATATGTATATTTTTATATATATAAAAAAGGATGTATGTATCTGGGTATGTGGATATGTGGGTCAGGGATGATATTTGGGCGCTTTTAGGGCTTTTTTGAGCCTTTTAAGATTTCAAAGGCCCAGAAGCTCTTTCGATTCATTTTGGGCCATTTTTAAAAATTCTACTGATAAAATATCATCCAATAGCATGCCATCGTTGCACAAATTTTAAATTTTTAATAAAGTGAATTTAAATCGATCGTAGTAATAAAAGTTCAGTTGAATTTTTTTATATAAGAAACCCATTTTTAAAATTAAAGCCTTTTACTCGATTTCATTTTATTTAAGCTTTATAAGAACTCGCAGGTTTGTTTTTGGTTGGCTATAGAAATAGTACTCTTGTAAAAATCTACTAAAACAGAAGGAAATTTTTAAAAAACTGACTCATATATTTTGTATAAAGCCACCATGTTAGTATTATGTAGAATAATCACAATTTTTTATTAATGATTAACATTAAAGGGTAAATTCCTAATAAACATTTGGTATCTACTATAACGGAGGAAGTATAAAGACTCCTGCACATCCTACAAAAGAATGCCCACATTTTCTAACCGATTTTACTATTAATAGTATCCCAAAGTAGTTCTTTAGGTTTAAGAACGGAATATTGAGGTGTACACATTCCATACATTTCATTCCTTATATCATTTTGTTATGCATATATGTAGATTAAAAGAGCGAACACTAAAGGCTCGTAGTCTTAAGTAGGCTTAACCGATTAAGTCCCAAATGTCATAAATTTTATTAATTTTCATTCAGTTTTTTATTTTATCCGTAATAAAAAAATTTCCGGCACATGATATCCCATTGGCGTAGCCAGGATTTTGTTCAAGGGGAAAAAAATTAGTTTTTCATGAGACTGATAAATAAATAAAAAATGTGTCAGCCGTAAGTTTGTAATAAAAAATGCTTAAATATGCTTTCAATTATAAGAAAAAATGTTTTGCATTTCTTAATTTAATACTAAAATTTTTATTTTTCTAATATTCAGTGGGGGCAACTGCCCTCCCCTATCCTATCCTCGCTACGCCCATGTGATATCCTATACAAAATTTCATAACTATTTCAGACTACAGACTAAAAAGGTCCGGTTTGCTTTTTTCTGTGGAAATGCTTGCTTTTTTATTTGCATTAAGGGCCTCCGAGAGTGTTTCGAAGAAACAAAGACACCATTTTAAAACTTTTTTTTTAAGCTGTTTTATTTTAAACCAAAACTTTTTACATTATTTAAGTATAACTATTAAGGATTTATCCCTGACATTTTGGTCCAAAAATATTCGTCGATAAGGTATAAAAGTGCAATGCCGCGAAAGGCTTTAAAATTTGCGGTGAGCAAGTGTCTGGAGACTGGTTGACCTAAAAAAAAATTTTTTCGGTTTGTTAAAGAGTTATGGGGCATTTAATCGTTGATTTTTGGTAATTATTAATTTTTTGACAAAATGGCGGGCGTAAAATGAAAATGTTCATTTTTTGTTCACGAAATGTAGGTCGTTTTAGGTTATAAATAAAAAAAGTGTGTATCCAAAAAAAAAATCGAACGATTAAACGACCAAGAGATCTTTACTAAAATGTTTTTTTAGACGAAATAGTCTACTGATATCTTGCTCTTTTCTTCCTTATCCACGAATATTTTAAGACCAAAATTTCAGGGATAAATCTTCAATAGTTATACTTTAATAATGTAAAAAAATGTTGGTCTAATATGAACAGCTTCAAAAAAAATTATTGAAAAAACTCCCGGAGCTTCAAAAAACTCCCGGAGGCCCTTAATAACTTGTTAAATAAATGGCTTTGTTAAGAATTATCTTGGAGAAATTAAATTTATTATTGGATTATTTTTTTTTTAATTTTTTTGACTTTTGCAATCAATACACAAGCCTTCCTTCTTAAGTACAGTGGATCCTCTATGTATGAAATAAAATCTACAACTAAGTCTTTATAAAAGAAGAAAAAATTGCAAGCTGATTGAAAGCGAAACACAGAAAAATATTGATTTTTTTTTTTGATATCTCGGAACTATTAATTCAAAATAAATTTATTTATTATAAAAATAAATAAAATTTTGAAGCAAAACGTAAAATAAACTGGGCTTGGTGCGATTATTAAAAAGTGTGCTATTTGTGTGATCATGACTAAATATCCAAATAGAAGTATTCAATATTAAATTACTACTTTTTGGCTCAAAAGGCCCTTTTTTAACTAAGCCAATATCATCCCTGATGTGGGTATCAAGTATAGATTTCAAAACCGCCGAACCAATCTTTATGAAATTTAGGGAGACTGAAACAACGTTTTGAGAATGTTCCTGTGAAGTTTGGTGTTGATTGGACAAGGGGGCGTGGTACCTCCCATACAAACCAAATTAGCTCTATCGCCCATAAACCAAAAAAAAATGCTATTTATTAGACTGCTTTAATCGTATAAAACTAATATTTGGTCATTCTGTTCAGATGGTTACTTTCAGTGACTGTGCAAAAAATGGGCGT
The DNA here is from genome assembly GCA_914767935.1 of Coremacera marginata. Classification (NCBI taxonomy): domain Eukaryota; kingdom Metazoa; phylum Arthropoda; class Insecta; order Diptera; family Sciomyzidae; genus Coremacera; species Coremacera marginata. Next base: position 125,397,007 of record OU612045.1, on the reverse strand, counting down.
GGTCTCACCATATCTACGCCCAGTTTTCAAAAATTATTTTAATTCCTGAGATGTTCAAGTTTTGATAGTGAATCTTAGTATGCAGGTGCTATGGATCCAAGTGGCAGGCACTATGTAAATATAAATGCTGTCACGCCCACTCTTACTGCCCACAAATCAGTAAAAATGCTTTATATCAGACGGCTTTTGCCGTAGAAGACTAAGATTTGGTAATTTAGTTCATATGGTTATTGTCGGTCAATGTACAAAAAATGGGCATGGTCGCACCATATCTACGCCCACTTTATCGAAATCACGCTTATTCCTGAGTTGTACACGTTTTTATAGTGAATGTTGGTATGCAGGTGCAATAGGTCCAAGTGGCAGTCACTATGCATACTGTTCGGCAACTGTTTAAAAAATGGGCGTGGTCTTAGCATTTATACGCCCGTTTTTTCGAAATCATGCTTATTCCTGAGTTATACACGTTTTGATAGTAACACTTGATATGCAGATGCTCTAAGAGGCGGTCAATATATACATATATAAAGTTCGCCACGCCCACTTCTACCACCCACAAATCAATAGAACTTCTATAAATCAGACGATTTGTATCGCTAAATACTAAAATTTAGTAATTAAATTCATAAGCTCACTCTCGACAGCTTTGCAAAAAATGGACATAGTAGTACTATATCTGTGCCCACTCTTCAGAAATAATTTTATTTTATTTATTTATGTATTATAGTTCATTACAATTTAAAAATTATAACTAAGTAAGCACTAGCTGCCAGAGCTATCGGTTAGAAATAATTTTAATTCCTGAGAAGTGAACGTTTGATAGTCAAACTTGGTATGTAGACGCTATGGTCCAAGTGGCGGTCACTTTATATATAAATATTTCCACTCCCACTTTTACCACCCACAAATCCGTAAAAAGGATATATATCAGACTTTACAGTAGAAGACTAAAATTTGGTACATTAGTTCATATGGTTACTGCCAGAACCTTTATAAAAATGGGCGTGTAACACTTTATCTACACTGACTTTTCAGAAATCATTGGAATTTCTGAGCTGTACACGTTTTAATACTGAAATTTGGTATGTAGGTGCAATGGGACCAAGTGGCGGTCACTATATATATATATAAATAAATGCTGCCACGCCTGTAAAAACTGTATGTATGTATACTAAGGCTTTCACGAAAAAAAGTTGTTCGGGTCGGTTCCTCTTTAGAATCCTCTTTAGAATGCTTGCTTTATGTTATGATGATTCCCCAAATATTTCGACTCTAGCTATAGCCATCCGTGAGCTGGAATGGTTTTAAATAAAAAAAAAAACATAAACGAAATGGTCATTTCAGCCCTTGAAATACTTTGACCGAGCTTCTTATGATCAATTGTGTTGTCCGTGTTTGAAATGTTTGAACATAAATGATCGAGAACTGGACCTACAAGCTTATACCGACATCGAACGGCTTATGTTCTCAAGAAGCCTTTCATGGAAGTTTTTAGTCTCTGAAGATTGCCATTGTCTGCAGATAGATGACGGTCGAACAGAAAAATTAATTCAATTGAAACAACTTTCTGTGTCAGATGGGATTCGAACCTGGGTTCTACCGCGTACAAGCCACGAACCTCAACCAGTAGTATACCACGGAATGGTTTGAAATATGCTCTAAAAATCGATTTTTTTGTAAAAATATTTACTGGTGTGGTAGTTAAAAATAACAAACGGTCAGATATAATATTAATGAAAAAGTTCTTCCAATTTGCACCAAAAAATTTTAAATTTTTGCAGTCGGACCAGAGGTAATGTGGATTTTTATTTATTTTTAAAATTTTTTTATATTATTTTCACTAAAATTCAAATTAAATTTTTTTTTTTTTGCGATGTTACTTTTAGTTATTTTATTATCTATTGATGATAAAATATTGTGTTGAGTGAAGAATTGAATTGAATGAAATTACAAAAAAATGTACACATTTTTTACATTTAATAATTTATTTGACTAAGAGTAGTATGGGAAAAAAGGAATTTCAATTTTAGTGAAAATAATATGAAAGAAGTTAAATAAATCCATAAAAATCCGCATAATCTTTGGCCCAACGGAAAAAATTTCAGATTTTTTGATGCAAAAGAACTTTTTCATTACTCTTATTTCTGGCCGTTTCTTTTTTTTTAAACTGCCATACCAGCCAATATTTTTAGTCGAAATATTTTGGGGATCATCATAACATAAGCCATGGATTGTTTTGAAGAATAGGACTGAACAACTTTTTTTTTCTAAGGAGCGTGAGGCGACTTAATGTATATACGTATGTGGGTGTACATATGTGTATATCACGTAAAGACTCCGAAACCGATAAGCCAATTTTTATACCAAAGCCTTGAGAGTGTTCCTGTGAAGTCTGGTGCCAATCGTAAAAGGCACCTTAAATACGCCTCAAATTTTCGATATCGAACAGTTTTAGAATTATAGGTCGCACACCCTCGAAATTCAGTATTCGACCGCAATTTACACATGCCGTTCCACTGGTAACATTTTATGGGCGTTGGACGAGGGGCGTGGTACTTTTTCAGCACCCAAAATTTTCGGTATAGCTTTCGAAATAAGTCACACATCAATGAAACGAACTTACTATAACATTAAAGCATGACTTCACTAAAGCTACGCCCTCTTTTAAGGGATAAGCTAGTACAATATAAACAAAATATACATAAATAATTACGAACAACTTTTTATTGTTTTCTACTTTTTCGCGATCTAATTTTCTGGAGACATTCTTTTCGATCGCCAAATAAACCTGCATTTTATGCAATTGTATGAAAATTGCGAGTACACTTCACGCTGTTTATGATTATCGACAAAGGGGAAAAAGGGACACAAATTTGTGTTTCAATTAAATCAATGAATGAAAACCAAGTTTAACAAAATATCGACGGCCAAACGTTGACACCTGAAATTTCACAAACTTTATTGAAGAAACAAAAAACTTTTTTAATCATAATTTTTATACTAGAATTAAATAAATGTATATATGTTATGCTAAAGGAGCATTCGGGTGCTACATTTGTACACTTTTAAATATCAATATTTTAGCATACATAGAAGTATTTTAATTTTTTGCAGTCATAAAAAATGGGTGTTATGCTTGTCTCTCTATATGTGGAAAAAACTTTAAAGATCATGGACAATGTTTGTGTAATTTTTATAAAAGTACCTGTGACGGGTGTTACGAGCACACATTGAAAAATCTGACTTCACTTTGAATGTTTGTGAAATTCAAATTAATTAATTACTTCCAATTAAGTAATGTTTCACGATTAACACAGTATTGAAAAAATTCAAAATACATTGCAGAAAATTTTTTGTTAACTTCTTAAATGTGTGACGGGTGTTACACAGAATGTGACGGGTGTTACGAGAGAAAACTAAAAGAAATTAAAAATGGACAAAATAAAAGCAATCACAGCATATGGCATTTAAACAAATTGTGAAGTAAACATTCAAAACAAGCAATGTTATAAAAAACCAAACATTTTTTTAAGTAATTTTACAAGTCACCAGGTCCCGGATTTTGTTGATATGTCAATTTGAAAATGCTCTAACAGACATTTTCTGATAATACAAAAACACCGTTCAAATTCCCCAGATACCGAAACCAAAAATGTTCAGGTAATTTTTCGTCATTTTTAGCCATTTCTATCTTTTTTTGGTCATTTTCAATAGTTTAAAGTCATATTTTCGAACCATTTCTACAGATTTTTACGTAATAAGCATATTTTTATTATTTTTAGGGATTTTACAAATTTTAAGTGACTGTAAAAATGCCTTCAGGCCAAAGCAGTTGAAGAGGCTCAAACTTTGTTGTTCAACAATGAAATAAACGGTATAGTTTTAAAAATTTTTTTAAAGGTTAAGTAATATTCAATCCATACCACGAGCCACAACACTTCATATTTTAAATATTTGCCTTTCGTCAGTGCTGAAGTGGAAAGAAGTAGGAAATAAAAATGTAAATTGTAATTTATTATACGTAATGCAGTTGCAAGCATTTTAATTTAATATAACTAAGAATATTAATTTTAGTTTCTATGGCATTTTTATGGGGTTTTTAGGGAATTGTTAATGCTTTTTTTGGCATCAGGTCATTTTTTTTAAAGCCTGGTTTTCACTATGTCAGTTGTATGACGACATAAAACTTAATCAATTAAGATATCACCTAAATAAAATTATTCTATATTTTTTGTATACCTCAATTCGATAATTCAGTTGTTTTTAATTTTTCTCCATTGTCAAGCATTGTCCAAATACTAACGTGTTGGCATTTTTCATTTGATTGACAGCAATTGACCAATGAAATGGACATAGTGAAAACCAAGCATAAGGTAATTTTCGGATGTTTTTAAGTTCATCAAAATTCGAGTCCTAATAATCATTTTGATAAAGTAATCGACCTTCATAAAAAAAAATGCTCAACAAGTATATTATAATTTACAAAAAAAAAACTAATACTGTTTTATTGCTATAATCGTAACAATCAGTGAATACATCACTGTGGTTAGCTGTATCTTCAAATATTGCAATACTCTTTTACTTGGAATATGCTGTCGCTCCTTATGCAATGTTATTTCTGTACAAGTGTATGAAATAATGGGTTTTCTTCGTTATTCCGTTTGTAACGCCAATAAGGAGGCGTGGCAGGTATAGAAAAGTATATATATTTTTGATCAGCATCACCTCCGGAGTTAAATTTCGTGTGTCCGTCTGTCTGTTGACACGATTACAGCCGTAATTTTAAAGCTATCGCGATGACAGTCAAAATATAAGCATCTTTTCAAAAAAATAAAGATCAAGTTTGAAAATGAGACAAATCGGATGAAAACCACGCCTACCTCCCATACAGAGTGACTTCATTTTTACAGTAAAATCTCTTAAAAATCCACAAAAATTAAAGAAATGTCTTCAAATTTTGCGAGTAAGCTTTGATCTTCAATATAAATCCTATGAAATTTTGAAAAATCGGATGAAAACCACGCCTACCCATACAAATTGGCTTTATTTAAAACGTAAAATCGCTTAAAAATACACAAAAATTAAAGATATGTTTTCAAATTTTGCACATGAGCTTTGATATATAGTATGAAGCATCTTTATGATATTGGGCAAAATCGGATGAAAGCCACGCCTACCTCCCAAAAAAGTGACGTCATCAAAATACAAAAACTTTCATTTTCCAAACTCCACCCACATCGTTTATCCAACACATACAAAATTTTGCACATATATTCTATATAGTACACATATGGTATAATGTGAAGTCCTTAGACTTGGAAAGTGGGCATGGCATCTTCATTTTAATCGAACTTCTTCAACACCGTTTGTCAGACAAAAAATTTTTTAAATATTATGTTTGGTAATTGAGTAAGTTTATAAATCTTGGCGGCATTGGGGGGTGTGGCACTTTATTTTTAAACTAGCTCTATCTACCGATTTCAACCAAATTTCCATATATTCTTGAGCATAATGAGAAGTTTTTAAGCCTACAAAAGTGGGTGGAATTGGATAAGGGGCGTGTCAGTTTTAATTCTAATCGAACTCCTTCTACACCGTTTTTCTGATTTCAAACAAATTTTGCAAATACATTCTTTGGTATAATGAGCAGTGAGTAACATAAAAATTGGGCGGAATTAGACAGGGGCGTGCCACTTGAATATAAATCAACCTCCTTCTATAGCCTTTGTTCAACTTCTTCCAAATTTTCCATATTCTTTGGAATAATGAGCAGTCAGTAGTCTAGAAAACTGACTCTTTTGACTTTAAAATTTTTAAACAAAATTGTTTTGAGCTGTTGGTATGAATTTCCACATACCAATCAAATTCTTCAAAATCATTCCTTACATATATTCCTTAGCATAAGGGAGTATTCCTGGTTGGAAGGCTGTTTTGGAAACAGCCCTTTCTGAAAAACTTCTCATTTGAAAACGCAAAGTGTTATTGAAATTCTGTATTAAGAACATATTGTATTAAGAACATAATAAATTAAAACAAAAATTTTTTTTCCTTTGCACGAGGGCTGTTCAAAAAGTTGTCGGCCTCCAAAGTTGGGCGGCGAAAAAAAAGGTATGCTGCTTGCTGCCCGGATAACTCCACTTCGGATCATCTGAAATGGAAAAGTAAACAGCGTTAGATTCAGTACAGATGTAATTCTGGTCCCTACCTCAATCATAACTTTGCGATTATTTTTTACAAAATGGCGGTCATTGAAAATGAAAAACCGATTTTGGTTCTTTTTTTTTTGTAGTTTTGTGTATAAAAAAAAATAATAGTAAAAAATTGTTTAAAATCGGTTCAGAACTACGTGCGCAATCTGGGCCGCAAACTAGAAAAACGTGGTTTCGATATAAACGCGTTTAAGTTTGAAGTTATTTTTTGCATCAAAAAAAAATTTAAATGAAAAATTTGAGCATGCAGTTTTGGAAATTCGACAATTATGAGTCGATTGCACTTGGTTTCATCAAAATCGGTTTAGTAGAACCGGAGAAAAGTGAATTTTTTTGTATTTTTTTGAGAAATACATATAAGTTAAATAAATTGATTATTATAATTGTTTTTAAAAAAGCATCAGAGCGAACTCTGATAGCTTTTTCTTTCTTTATTTAATTGTCAACTTAGACTAAATTACAAAATGTTCTTAAGTTAGCTTATTACCTAAAGCTGCACTGCAGCGCAATGCTGCTGTTGTTGTTGTTACTGTTGGTTGCTTTCTTATTAATTCTCCTGCGTTAGCATAAATATTTTCCAGCGCAACATGATTGCGAAATTAAGTGGAGCGGTCGATAACTTCGAATTGCGAAAGCCCAGTATGATAATAAAATATTTGTAATTAAAAAGCTTAATTTAATGAGGTCGGTTATTGACCGACAGTTTGTGTTATTAACTAGAATTGGTATGTTTGTCGTTAACTTATATCCATCTGCAATGCCAGTCCCATAAAGAACTCCATCCTCTTCTTCAAAAAATGAGGACTCAGCGGTTTTTTGTGCTCTTCGGTCAGTTCTACCTTCTTTTGATGCGGCCAGAGCTCTGGCTTCGGACCTTTTCAAACTTTCTTCGTTCCGAGACATGGCGAAATCATATGTGACGTTGCCAATCGGGATGCCCATTAGGTTCATTATTTGAAGTATTGGCAAAAAACCTTCGTTAAATATGACAGTTGCAATATAATTGGCAATCTCAATAGAGCGTGCGCCGGTGGGCATATACTTCGGTGCGAATGACCACAGCACTGCGTTGAAAGATTCGTTGCTGTTTTGAGTTTCGGAGCCAAGGCATCTGTTCAACAAATCATCGGCTGACAGTGCTAACAGTCGTAAATAGGTTTGATTGCTTCCTGGACTCTATGATTTAGTGGTGCATACGTATGCTTGAAGCTGTCGATTGTCCCTTCTGCTACCGCTTTTGCTAGGCGCACCAGCTCGACGCACCGGTTGGACAATTTTGGTGCTGTGGAGCTTCATCAGTCGAGATTTTGTGCGTTGCCCAAACAGCCTTCTTCATGTCAGCAACGGTCTCTGGATGACGACGAATAGCGAGGCCATAATATGTTGTTAGTTCAGAGATATTTATCTGCGAGTTTGCCTGCACCCTTGCCGCCAATGCCTCTGTTCTATTTTTTGGCTTTGCGGAGTCTGGTGCTCATTCTTTTTTGCACGTGCGATATACATTCTTTTTTTTCGACGATTGGGTCGCCATCGTACGGATCGCCGTCTATAATAGCTTTGAATGTTTTTGAGTCACCATCGCTGATATACTTGCAGTATTTTACGCCATGCTTTTGGACTGATATGGCGAACATTTCCTTTATCGCATCCACCTCCATCTTTCCAGAGCTTCCTTGATGGTTGGCACGGCATTCCTCTTCGTGATTTTCAATCCAAATTTCCAGTGGGTCTTCTTCTTTCTTAGCTTAGAAAGGTTTGTTCGGCTTCTGGATCTAAATGCTATCATTCTTCATCAAAACATTCTTAAAAATATCTCACATTAGATTTCTGCTGCGGAAATAAGAAATTTCAAAAAAAGATTCAGTTTAGTATGCAAAATTCTTCATTATTTTTTGTATTATTGATTAAATTTTTTACAATATGAATATCTCTTTTTATGCTCTTGATCTAGCTTATAAGCAAAACTGATTTCTTTATACATACAATTTCTAAAAAAATTTTTTCTAAATATTCCATTTTCTCAAAACTACTAAAAGTGGACTTACGCCACTTGTGCTCTGAGCAGCTCATATCTTGTTGATAACCAGCAAACTAATGCTAGTGACATCAATGCTTGCTGGAATTTTTCTTTATGAACACAAATATGTATATTTTTCGTTTATACGCAATTATGTAATGAATTTATTTAAAAATTTAAATTACAAAAAAGTTATCAATTTAATTTACGCTATTTAACCTTCAATTGAACAACAACATTCAATATAACCTCAAACACAATATTCTTTTTGTTCTACCTCAGTTGATCGTACAAAAAGAACGGTTCGGAATATGCCGTATGAATAAAGAAACACAAAAAAGAATATTCCGGATGATCAAGGATGAATAAAGAAATAAAAACCGTCATTCCGAATGTATGGAATGAGTTAAGAAATACAGCCATTGTTGGGTCGCACTGTGGATCGGCTGACCATGGCATCTTTCTCTTCTTTCGCGGCTTTTGAAAGAGTGTATCCATAGATCGCGGTTGCAGCTGTATGAAAGTTCTTCAGGGAAGTGTACTATAACGAGTTACCCACACCTCTGCCGATATCCATGAGGCCACAAAACGTGTCAATGCCTTTTGGCCCAATGCCTAAAAGCCTCATGGCAAAAATCAAGCGCCGGTTCATCAAATATGATTTGGCAACCAAAGACGACCAAAATGTATGTAGTGGTCGGGCAAGCGCAGTGAACAACAATTTTGGAGCCAATTCCATACGTCGATTTTTAAACTCGATTTTTCCTTCACATTTGGCACATATCACCAGATTAGCAATAGCCGAGGAACCTGTATAAAACTCCAAAATTCAATTCTCCGTTTTGTTGTCAATGCTTATGTTTTCGTTTTCAATATTTTTAAATTTTTTTGCCGATGCACTTGTAAATACGGTGTCCTCATCTCTTTCGTGCTGGTAACCACGAAACTGGCGTTTCAAGGGACGAGTTTTTCGATTGCTATCAGTGTTTTTTTTATTTTTATTTCTATAACTTTTTTGATCCATTGTCTTTAGCACAAACAAAAATTTGTATCAAAACTTTTTAAAACTGTATGCGCGCGCGCTTCCGGTTTATAACTTAATTCAAAGTGAACTAAACGCTACCAGCATTTGAATACCTATGCTCTAAAATATGTATTCATTTATTTTTAAAATGCGTATACAAACAAGTTATTATGCGTATACAAACTAAAGAACGCGTTGTACGAAATTCGGTGGATGCAAATCGCATTTTGGCGAAAAAATTTCTGGACAAAAAAGACCATAAGACAATCTCCTAAAGTATTTCGAATTTCAAAAAACCCTTTAAGGACTATATTCTTAAATATCCAAGCTATAAAAAAATTAAAAAAAAATTTTGCCAACTAGGAATACTCCCTTAAATAGAAATTAGTTAAATGTGGAAAAAAAATTTTGTAGGAGCATTTCCATAATACCGAACGTGACCGTCGAACACATTTAAAGTGACAAAAAGGCAAGGTAAAACATATTTGCATTTCCTCTTCAGTTTACATTGAGGCTCTTATTAGTTCCAAAGTTTATAGTAGGCATAGTCCTAGTTAAAAAAAAAAAACAAAAAAGGAAGTAGTTTTCGTGTCTATATATAGAAAATTAGAATTCAGCGAAATCTGTCAGTGTTTTTAGTGAACCCAGTTTAAGAATCGTTTGAAATAATGTTACATTATAATGTATTTGGTTTGATTCAAATATCTTCAGTACTTTTTTCTTTTTTAATCATAATCTGAGTCGATACGTGACATTTTTCCTTTAGCATTCAATTGAGTAATTAAATAATTGTAATTTAGTAATTAAAAAAACAAATTCAATATATTTTACGCTTCTTACCTCAACGATTTGTGATTATCTTTAGCAAATATCTTCCATTTTTACTTAAACAAAAGCTTTTCGAAACATTTACTAACTAATTTACTATATTTGTAAAACAGACGATCTGATCATCATTGTAAATGAATTTATGTATAAATTGCTTAAATGAATAAATATGATTCATCCATTCATTGAAAATTTTGAAACGACAATGAAACGACATTAAATACTTAATCGGTTAAGGCTACTTTAGACTACGATGGAGCCTTTTTTATTGGTTCGCCTTTTCATCTATATGCATGATAAAATTATGTAAGGAATGTATCGTGCATGAAGCTGTTCATCTCTAAATTCTATTCTTAAACCTAAAGAATTACTTTTGGATACTATTATAAATAAAATCGGTTCGAAAATTTAGACATTCTTTTAGAGATGCACACCCTCTATCTTCAAACTTCCTCCATTATAATAGATAACAAATGCTAGCATGGAGTTTCCGCTGTAGATTTCGATCAATAATACAAAATAGTGATTATTCTGCACAATACTAACCTGGTTTTTCTCAGTTTAAATATATTTTTAGAAGTTTTCTATTTCTGTAGCCTATTAAAAACGAACCTGCATAGGCTTATATAGCTTAAATATAGCTTAAAAAACAAAATTGAAGAGAACGGCCAAACAGAAAAATTAATTCAATTGAAATAACATTGCATCAGGTGGGAATTGAACTAGGGGTTTCTGACGGCCGCCACAACTTAATAATACCTAAACATAAATATATAAATTCAACAACATTCTTTTTTATTAACACCATTAGATTATGGAATTCTTTACCCAATAGCTTAAAATGTGTTGTGTTGCGTATTCATAAAAATATTTTAAAACAGCTTTCAAACGTTCGTTAGTTAAAATGCTCTTTAAAAGCTTTGTATTCATAAACGAGTTTTAAGAGTCCTAATGCTGAAGTGAGAATATTGATGCTTTAAAGTAGGAACAGTTGTAATGTTCGATTGTGACTGCTTAAAAATTTAAAAAAAATTATTGGTTTGTGAATTTGATATATTGACAGGCATTTCTTTAAGGCCCAGTTTCAATTTTTTGAGTAAAAAGGCGGGCTTTTTTGAATGACTGTATTTTTTTATTTTATAAAATATCAAAACAATTTTTTAAAGCGAATCTTTTTACGCCTCGTTCTATGATGTGCTTAAGTGAAATCTGCAAAACTTTCGACAGATTTTTTCTTGGAAATTTGATGGTTTTTTTGTTGCTAGCGCTATTACAACAAAATTATTTATTACTTTAATAATTAGTTTTAGTTTTATTCATCTATCGAGTCGAACTCTCTTAGACATTGCATTAATACTACAATATTAAAAAACATAAAATTATTAAAAAATAACATTTTTCTCTAAATTATACAAATTGATAAAAAAAGTAAGGAAAAAATTTAGCAAATTCAGTAGTTCCTTTTTAAATGTATTACGAGACTGTGAAATATTTAGTTCATTATGAACAGAGTTAAATTCAATACAGGATTTCGGAATAGGATTATTTCTACTGTAATTGGTTATAGCTCGAGGAATTAAAATAAAAAAATGCTGCCTACTTGTCAAATGTCTTGAAGGAGCATATATTGGAAAACAAGATAAAATCGCGGAGCAGTCGATCTTGTTGCAAAGTACATCTCTGGCTATCATAACCAGATAATATTTTCGTCTGGCTTCAAGTGATTTTAGATCGATTAGAAAACACCGTTGCCAATATTATAGCCAAAAACCGTCAATCCGTCATGGCCTCAATTCGGTTAATAGTAACCGTATATGAGGGAATCCATATATTACATGCATACTCTAGTGTTCATCGCACTTGGGATACATATAAGGATTTAAGCTTATAAAGGTCTTGGACCTCACTAGTGTTACTTAATAAAACCTAATAATTTGTTTGCTTTGAGACAATAAAGTCAAAATGACTGCTGAAATGAATTTTGCTATCAAAAATTACCCCTAAATCTATTTGACTTTGTACGTTAGATAGTAAATTACCAAATTTATTATTTTTGAGGGTTAAGGGACATGGTGATCTTGTACAACTAATGCTTTTACATTTGGATATATTGAAGTGCAAACAGTTTTCTATGCACCAGTTTGACAAAGAAAGAACGTCTTTTTGTTACAAAATGAAATCTTGATTTGTCCTGATTGCTCTAAAGATCTTTAACCCTCATCAGTCCCCGAGGAAATGCATCGAATCGGTCCCATTGTATCAATTTGATACACATTCAAAAATAAAGTTAAGAAAATCGTTTTAAAAATTAAAAAGACTGATTGTTTTATATTTTTGTAGTTCTATTTTATTGTTTTCATAAATTTAAATTTAGAAAATACATTTATAAGTAATGAAAATTTGAAAGAGAAAAATGTCAAAAATGCTTATTTTTGTGGCTATGTGCCTTTATTAGCGCATTTTTCACAAATATCATAATGATGATCATTACAAACATAATTCTTACAATTATCACAATGATTTGAATACAAATTTTTATTGTTTTTATATGTACATATGTAGCAACGGCAGCGTTTCGTAGTTTTTGACAAATGGGTAATCGCCGGTAGTGCTTCAATATTGAGCCATCGAGGCTGAGATTTCCGCTTTTCTATGTGTTTTTGCACAAGAGCCATTCCAAGCTCCTCAATAAATATTCGACGACGCATATTTTTATTGGGTTTGTTGTTTTTCCAAGTCGGAAATAGCGAAATATACGTTATATATATATATATATATCAATGCACTCACGTCCAACATGTTGTAAAATACTGCCATTGGCCACTGATTTATCTTCCTTTTGCAGGTGTAGGTAGCCACCATCTGGTCCATAGTGTAAACGCCACTCTTGGTTTTGTTATAATCCTGAATTATATTCGGTTTCTTCTCAGCATTTTCACTCTTAACGACGGCATTGTGTCATGTACTGAGAGTGTAACATATCTATAACGCCGAGGCACATACGACAGTAAAATGGCTTATAATTTGTGGTCATATACACTAACGCTCGAATACACAGGTTTTTTTCCTCATATCCAACAATACTGGAGGAATTGCGGTCCTATTTTTCCGTAAAGTGCCCAGAATAGTCATTCGGCGTTTATGTAACTCTTCAGCCAGTTCATAAGAAGTGAAGAAGTTGTCGCATGTGATATTCCTCTCCGACAGCCCATTTCCCAAATCCAAAACAACACGGCGTCCAAAATTGCGCTCTGGAGCGGCGTATAACAAGCATACGAGGTAGCTGAAACGGCCAAAATCCAAATCTTTATGCCGTATTTAGCCGGTTTCGACGGTATGTATTGTCGAAACGGACAGCGTCCACTAGCTGTTCATCTACTGTAACATTTTTGCCTGGAATGTATACAACTTGCAAATTATGGTTCCATTTTTCATATATGGTGCGTATCGGTGCCAATTTATCACGGGCAGAAGCAGTATTGGCATTACGTTCTCTTTAACGTCAAACCTGAAACAATATTACCAGCGCGCCTATATGAATTACTTCGGTTATTTTCAAATGGTTCCGTTGAATATTGAATTTTTGTATTTTTTGACAAATATTTTGCTGTTGCATTTCTGGCAATTTCTTCTGCCACATTTTGTTCCAGTGGCTCAACATCGTACTCATCAGAATGCTCACTCATTTCTGCAACGCATTCTTCCTCCATTGTGAAATCATCGTCACTATCTACTGGAGATTCTTATGCTTCACTTCCAGATTCGGAATCCATATCATATTCGTCTCTATGACGGTTTTCACGGAGATTTTTTTCCATTTTTTTGAAATCAATTGAATGTATGTACAACGCAATGAAAGTATGCGGCAGATAAAAATCACTTCAAAATTCACTAAAATCACTTATCACTTCAAACAAATTCAATTCAATCTTCACTCGTGAGTGTTCAAGAACATACTGAAAACAAAAAAATGAAATAAAACGAGCCTAACCCAAAAAACAACTGCAATAACCATCGGCAGATGTATGGTATCAAGTTGATACGAGGGACCGATTCGTAACTATTTCGTCTCAGGTAAAACCAGAAATGCCCGAACATTAAAAAGTCATTAGCCCGATTCTACTGGCCAAATCATGCTATTTTCCCAAAAACCGGTTCTTTCCATCGGGCAGTTTTTTTTTTTATTCAACTTGAAAGACAAAAATTGTATCAAATTGATGCGATGGACCGATGAGGGTTAAATCGTCAGCATAAAGGAGACAGTTTGAGTTCTTAATTACATCTGGGTCATTAATGAATAAAATAAACAAGGGACCTTAGTGACTCCATTGTGGAACACTAGAGAAGTTATGTATAATTCTAGACACTGGTGAACCAATTTTGACAAACTGCTTGCGGTTGCATAAATAATTTTGAACCATTTTAATAATTTCGAATGAATTCCTAAGTATTCAATCTTTTTTATAAGTTCATTATGTTGAACTTTACCAAAAGCTTTTGAAAAGTCAGTATATATAGCATCCACCTGACCACCTCTCTCCATACCTTGAAGACAATAGCTAGCAAAAAGCGCTAGGTTCGCAACTGTGGATTTCCCACTAACAAAACCATGCTGTTCGTCAGAAATACCATTTCTTACTTCCCCATATACCCTCTTCTTCACAATGGACTCGAAAACTTTTGGAATCAATTTCAGTTTTGAAATGGGTCTGTAATTGATTACCTCATTCTTCGAGCCTGACTTATGTATCGGATTTATGTAGGAGACTTTCCATATATCGAGAAATTCACCTGATAAAAGAGACATGTTAAAAATCTTAGTTAGCGGTTTAGCTAAATTAATACACATTTTTTTCAAAAAAGAAGTAGTTATATTATCTGGAGAAATTTTATTACTTTCCTCGAATGCAACTAATTTTTCTTTAACCTCATCGACACTTAGCTGCATGACGCCTAGATTTGTAATTGGGGTAAGACTATGAAATGATTGATGAACAGATTTTTCAAAATTGGACTAGAAATATGTTACCATCACATCACATATTTATTTTTCATCATTAGAGCTACGATCTTCATACGTCGTTAAAGCCGGAAAACCCAGAGAACTACGTTTTCCATTTAAAAAATGCCAAAAAGCTTTAGAATTCCTTTGAATGTTAGTTTCTATGGGAAATAAGTATTGTTTGTAAAGTCATTTTTTTAAGCATTCATAATCTTTTCTTCAGATTTAATACTCAAAACGCCGATCAGGATTGGTTGAAATTATTTTACGTAACTTACACATTTTATTTTTTTAAGTTACTCAAATGCCTATTAAAGCATACTTCCTTCAGTTTCTTCATTGGTACAAATTTAACATATGCTTCTTCAAGTTTTTCAGTGAGCAGTAAGCTAGATGAATCGAGAATAAAATCCCAATTGGTAGTTTGAAAGAATAAGCTTAGACCGATAAAGTCTGCCTAAGCGAAATCTCTTACAGCATTAGTGGGATTTTTAAAAAAGTTAAGCTTATTTTCAGCGCATTATGATGAATGCTATTATTTAATAATGGAGGTTGAGCCAACCATAGACTTCCTACCAATTCGTTATCTAAAAATATCAGATCTAAAATACGACCTAATGCGTTATTCACATCATAAGCATTATTATTAATTAAATAAAATGGAACCAAACATTTTTCCTCTAGCGAGTAATCCCATACACCGTTTCCTAGATTAAAATCACCAAGAACAATGATACGAGACATTGTATCACACAACTCTGGAACGTTGCTTATATTTTGTATGTGATTCGCATAAATAGTAGCATCACTGGCAGGCGGAATATAGGAAACAAAACAATATAAAGTTAAAGATTCAAAAGGCAAAATAATCTCAACACATATTTGCTCTACACTGTAAATTTTTGCTACTTAATTGCTTAATTGACTTAATTGCTACTGTAACCCCCCTCCCCCCCCCCCCCCCCTCTCACCTTTGTAGTCCAGTATCAGCTTCAGATCGGTCTCTTCTGTAAACTTGGTATTCATCTGTAAATAACTCCGCAGTGTTGATAGAATCATTTAACCAAGTTTTTGTTAATGCAATAAAATCGAATAAACATTCAGATGCAGCGACATAAAATTCATTCGTTTTGGTTCTCATACCACCAGTGTTTTGTTAATAGAAAGATTATTAGATGCAATGCTTTTACGTTCTTTATTAAACGGAGGCAAAGAAACTCTTAAATGTCCATAGCTAGCCTTCGTGACATTGTTTCTGGGAATATTGAGAAAATTTCGTACATAAACTCCAGCTGGCCAGCAACTTGATTCGAAAGCTGCACTATAAAGGTCCGAACGGACTCTGAACTTAAAATTGATATGGGTTATTTCATTTACATCCTATCTCTTTTTTTAAAGATTTTGGCAAACAAAATTTAATGGACAAGAGTTCAAATTCTTAGCAACCAAGTTGATAACAGATTGCGGAGAAGTTGACGGCTTGAAGGTGGAAACATGAAGCCATTTCAACTTGGAAATCACTTCAACACCACTTTCCTCCAAATTGTTATTATTTCCAACAATAACCTTTTGATTTGTTTTTGAGCTCTTCTTTTTTCTAACTTCCATCCACTCTCCAGATTCAGCAATCTCCAGTTTTGTCTTCTAAGTGAACCGACAAAATGTTTAAAATAAAAAAAAATAAAAAAATGCCACATAAATATAAAAAAAACTCAATTTTTCGTGCACGAAATGGGACCTTATAAATTAAATAATAAGCAAAGCGTGTTTAATTTTTAAAAATAATAAAACCAGATTTAAGTTTATCGGGCGAATACTATTCGAATTAGAGTGCGAGCCTTTTCAAAACATGTAATTTCGAGAAAAACGCGTTTAAAGTTTTTGTTTACCTCACCTTATGAGCGTTTAGTATTCATAAAAACTTAAATACACTCAATTCTGTTTTTAC
Organism: Coremacera marginata; assembly: GCA_914767935.1. Taxonomy (NCBI): domain Eukaryota; kingdom Metazoa; phylum Arthropoda; class Insecta; order Diptera; family Sciomyzidae; genus Coremacera; species Coremacera marginata. Next base: position 125,379,979 of record OU612045.1, on the reverse strand, counting down.
ACGACTTTTACACGAATTTGATTTAACACGACTTAAAACAAATCTTCATTTTGTTTTTACACGCTTTATTTTGATTTAACACTATTGACCCAAATTCTGAAAATAACAATTTTAGTACTAACAGTTTTCACCGCTATAAATTTTTTAATTTTTATTATACTCCCGTGTTGCCGCGTGTAAACATGCATGTCAACAGTCGTCTCTATTGTGTTGTATGTGTACTATATTGTTTCTTGCATTCTTGTCTAAGTTTCTGAAATTGTTTTTTTTTTGCATTCTTTTATAAGTTTATGAAATAAAAATATACGCAAATATTAGCTATAACGCTCCAATATGAGTTTAAAAATGGTTAATTGTATTATTTCTACAGATTTGTTAAATTTGGAACCAATCTTCTACTTTTCCATAAGTGCAATGGATTTTTTTACACGATTTTTTTTTTGCACGAAATCTTTGGGAACGTATCTACCGTGTAAAAGCAGAACTGAGTGTATCTCTTAAACGGCTTCGAAATTTATTCTGAAATTTTTTTCTGCACATTCTTAGGATATTTTTCAAAACAATAAAAAAACATTCGAAAATTTTTCTAAAAAAATTAAAAAATACAACTGCCAAGCAAACACAATTATTTTCATTTATTTATTTGTTTACACCCATCCAACATTGGGAAAATAAATTGTTCGCCTTTCGCCGAGGCGAAGCCAATGCGATACTTTTGGAAGATATTTAGACGAGATTCCTTTTGCGCGAACGATTCGGTATCGTTATTTCTGGGTGATACATTTTTTTTTTTTTCAAAATCAAAACACCACCATTTCGCCTTTTTTAAGTCTAGGCGAAGAAAAAGCGATATCATTGATGCATTTAAAAAATGTCTGCTTAATAGGAAGACTCATTTTCTGCTCCTCAGTAAGAATTATTTTCTGCTCTTCTTGAAGATTTCGCCAGGATGGACTTTTTCTCCCACACGAGCGAGCAGAAAGCGATAAGATAGCGAGCTCGCCGACGAAAAATTGTTCTTTAAGAAGATTCGCTTTCTGCTCTTCCGCGATACAAAATACTGGTTGGGCATTTTAGTTTAAAATTTATTTAAACTAATTAAATTCAAATTTAAAATAGCTTTGTAGGAGGTTTACAGAAGGTTTTCTTCTTATTTTAAAATTCTCTCATTTGTGAAGCTGTTAGAGTTTTTTTTACGATATTGAACGTTTATGAATAACGTTTTTAGGCAGGTGTCTTACAAAGGGTTTGCAAGAGGTTTATAACTTTTTATGAATACGGCTGTTAGTATTTAAGCATTTTTCTGATTTTAACTCGTTAGACATATGTCGTTAGCCATAAAAATAGCAAAAAAATCCGTAATCCGATTAGTATTTCTTTGTGATAGAATTTGGAGCTAAAAAGCTAATTTTCTAGGTCCCTTTAAAATGTTTGCTGTGCCCTTTGAAATGTTTATAAGGAAAAGCGCCGCAGTCGAGAAAATTTTATAAAAAATCGTGCATTCATGTTTTGGTTATTTTCTAAAAGGTCAACCGTCAAGTGTGTGTAATATGTAAAATGTTATATCTTCGAAAGTAATGCATGGAATTTTAGAATAGACTATTAAATAGGTAATAGCATAGTCTTTAATGCAAATTTTGTTAGTTTTGTATACAAATTAAAGAAAAAAAGAAAGTTTTTCGAACCCGTTTTTCCATTTTTGGACAACTATAACTTCTAAAGATGAGAGCGGCCATTAATTTTCCCAAATTTGAGATTGGGAGCCTTTAATACAATGTTCCACGAAAAAATTTAAAAAAATAAATTTTAGCTAAAGTAAATTATTCTCACATTTTCCGTGTTAAGTTACAGATAATCAAAAAGATGTTATAAATTTATGGAACTTTTCGATCATTTCCTGGTTATCTCTAAAACCAATAGTTTTCTTGGCATCTTCTTTGTTTAACCATTTATATTCAGTGTGTTCATCTGACAGAATAGGCTCTTTCTTAGGATCTTGCAGCTCAGCTAACCAATATATTACAACCTTATTCTTTCCCTTGACAACGTAGTTAAGACTAATTGGATTATCCTTGTGAATGACTAAATCTTGTGCAGAATAACTGAAGGAAAATAGCTCTCAATATATGTATATACAATTTTTTGGCTAAAAGTTACCCTGCTTCTTCCTCAGTTTCACGCAACGCAGTAGTAAAATCATCCTCGTCAGGGTCTACGTGACCTTTTGGAGCACTCCAGTGAAAGTCACCATAAGAGGCCCGTAATAATAAATATTGTATTTCGCCACAAACCCGGCGAAACAATACAAAGCCAGCTGCACGTTTACACATTTAGTATTTTTCTGTCAAAGATAACAAGATAGAAAACATCTGTGGGGCACGATTGCCACCTTTGTGGAAAAAATCCCAATTGAGGTTTTTTTAATTGCCGTGGGAAATGGGAATTCTCATGGTTATTTTTAATTGAGTGTGGTTTTTTTTAATTCATGTGAGATTTTTTTTTTGTATGGAATTTTTTTGTTTTGTCTTGAAAATCGAAGAAAAAATTCACATTTATGTCTGAAAAAAATTATGCATTTAAGCTTCAGTTTCTGCTGACATTCTTATGCTGGGTGCTTTAGTTCATGCCGAAATCACGAATGCACAATCGTGTTGTTTCTTGTAGGTATTATATTATAGGTTGGTTTGTGGAAACTTTTACCTGTTTGTGGCGGTGTTGGTGGCCCAATTTAAATTTTCGTCAGTTTGTAAAGATAAAATCAAAAATTTTTGATTTCGTGCAGACAAAGCAATAAGTTGAAGATAGCGTTGTTCACGTACAAAATTATAATTTTGGTTCTTGGGCTGTTAAAATTAATTTTTTGTGCACATTTTATGAGAATTCCATAAATTTGTGAAAAATTTTTCCTTGGTGTGTTGCAAAAACAAAACACGGTATGCCAGTCTGTGGGCCCAGTTGAATAGAATCCTTTGACGAAGTTCTCAGTAACTGATCGTGTTGTTGTTATTAATGTCTATGTGTGTATTTCAAATTAACATGTAAACGTATATCAGCTGCTACAAATACTAAACAAGTGCAAAATGTCTAAAATAAAAAACACACAGCTTCGAAATTACTGTAAGAGTAGACGTAAAATTTTATACATTATTAGAGAAATATGGTGTTTTTTTTTTGTTTTTTTACGTAGAATTACGTCTTACAGTGCGGTTTGGCATAGAGGTCTTGTCGTTTTTAATTTATCTTACCTTGTCATTTATTTTTAAAATATCATAATAAATTGGAAAAATGTTTTATCAATTCCCCTCTTTGGACTCCTTCCCCTCTCCCCGCTTCCTGTGTCACACTTTCGTTTTAAAATTTTAATTTTTTATAACTAAATTAAAAAATTTTGTTGTGACGTAACGCACGACCGTCTGCAATGTCACACTACCACACAAATGATCAACCCCTTCCCTTGAAACGTGTTACATAATTTATGAACGCCCCTTTTTATATTGATTCCATATTAAAAATACATTTTGCTTACAATAATTTAAATTTTCCATTGAATTTAGAATATATATGTTTCTTACTGCAGGAAAAATAATAAATTCATATTTTTCCGAAATATTCATTTGTTTTAACCAACATAAAAATGAGCAACAAGAACAAATTGATCACCAAATATATCAAACAAATATTTCATCCACACCTACGATACTATCGAAACTGTATCTTATTTCATGTCTTTGGTATAAAATGTATTAATTGTTAATAGAAGAGAGATTTTTTGTGGTTTACTTATATACGAATGGGATTTTTCGCGTTTTTTTTTTATTTGCGTGCGTCTTAGCGGTTATATTAACAGTGCTTGGGATTTTTTAATGGGATTTTTAATTGCGATGGGATTTTCTGTCAATTTTGTACCGTGGGAATTTTCGTGATTATTAATTTTGCTATTGTGGAAAAAGGTTTTTTTTTTTTGTGGGAATTTGAGGTGGCAGTCGTGATGTGGGGAATCCTTGTTCACCTAAAGCAAGGTTGATTTATAAGGTTGTCGCAGGGCTGATCGCACTCTCTTCTCAGTACCTATAATTGTCAAAACCAGCCAATTTTGCGAATGACTACGAAAGAAAAACGGACGATAATAGAGAGCACTTGCAGATTTTCCATGAGCTGTCAACTTCGCTTTGACAATTATGGGTACTCGCTCTCTCCCTTGCGACAACCTTATAAATCAACCTTGAACCTAAAGTAAAACACACGTAGGCTATGTGCTATTCACACGGTTGCCACTCCCCTATTTTTTGTGTACCAAATTTATAGAAAACAAGTACCAAATAGAAAAAAAATGTACAAAAATAATTTTTTTTTGTAATTAAACAGTTTTATTAACATTTATTATAATAATTCTCTGCTGTGTAGGTGTACATATACGAAACATAACAAAAAATTTAAGATATTTTATAAGGTAATAACAAAATAAGGAATATATTAAAATAGTTCTTTGGTTGACCAGATAAAATGAGATTCTTTGCGATCGACGCAATTTAGATATAAATTGCGAATATTTGATTTTATATTTAATCTTTGTGAATTAGATAAATTTCTGACTGCAGATATTTTTCTGCTTTAGTGACAATAAAAACATCCTCAATTCCCAAAAACTTTTTTGGTCATTAATATGAAAATTCTTTAAACAGCTACTTCGTTTTATAAAATCGTTATTCATATAATTACATAAAAATAATTTAAATGAGTTTCTAATTGTGAGTATAAAAACGGGAGCCTTACATTTTCAGATTGAAATTCTTTATTTAAATTGTTTATGATTTTTAATATACACGACACGAAGAGCATGTCAACTTTCAACTCAAAATTTATCTTTGAACTGGCTAAATTTGAAGATTTAATTCCAACGACTTCCAAACAACACGATGAAAAATATAGCTGAAAGGCATCACATTGCTAAATAATCCGAAAAATAACGTTTTCTTAGGAAAGCCATCTTGTTAGTGCGATACCTAAAATTTTATGTGGTTTTTGTATTACAGTACTCTTGGAATTCTTTAAATTCATTGATTCTTTTTGAACTGTAGGCAAAAAACTTGTAAACGTCCCTACAAAGCTGTTCAATTTCTTCAGGTAATTTTTTGCATGCATAACTAGAGCACAAATGTAAAGAATGGCACGTACTTTTAATATAACAAAAATATCAGCATCTACTTTTAGCTTTGTTTTTAAGCTATTGAGGTTTCCAGCCAGTGTAATGGCTCCATCAGTAGCAAGTCCAATTAAATTCTTTAGTGGGATGTCATTATTGACCAAAAATAATTTTATGGCTTGGTAAATAGATTCTGAATCTGAATGAAGTACTTCAATTAATGATAAAAACCTATATTTAATACTGAGAGTTACTGTATCGAGGGGAACAGGGGGCGAACCTTCACATGGCAACGTGTCTGACCGCCTCAACCTAGCGAGGCCAGCATTATCATTGTCGAAATCGTCTCAAGTCGACTCAAACCTCCACGTGGTGTTCCCTGGGCAACGGCAAACTGGCATCCGTCAGTTTGACGGCTAAATTCAGCGGCGGTTCACTCCATAGACCTTAAACATGGAATGTGCGCAGGGTTTGGGTCCCGCCACATTACTACTGCCCAATGAAAATTAAACCAGCCTCGGATAAGAACCCAAATTACGTTGACGACCATGCAAACGAAAAACGGACAATGATTTACGGATATGTACCTGGAATGTCCGAACCCTTTATAGGGAAGGTGCCATTATCCAACTGGCGGAAGCGCTCAAAACAATAAAGGCTTACATCACAGCCATCCAGGACATGCGATGGAAAGGGCAAGACTACAGCTGCCATGCGGAGAGGTGCGAATTTGGATGTGGGTTCCATGTTAGCCGGAAACTACGCCACCTTGTTTCCCGCTTCACACCTGTGAACGAAAGATTGACCACGATCCGCATCAAGGCAGAATTTTTCTCCATCAGCTTTATTTGCACGCACGCCCCGACGGAGGAAAAGGACGAAGCCGTCAAAGACGCTTTCTACGCTAGTCTTGAGGACGTATACGACCACCTTCCGGTCCATGACGTGAAAATAGTCCTCGGCGATTTTAATGGGAAAGTCAGAAGGGAAGGCATCCTTGGCCCCACTGTCGGTCAGTTCAGTCTTCATGAGACCTCCAAGAACAACGGTCTAAGACTGATCGACTTCGCCGCGGCGCGAAACATGGTAGTTAGTAGCACCAGATTTAAGCACCTCGACATCCACAAGGCCACCTGGCAGTCCCCGGATCAAAAAACGCGAAACCAAATTGATCATGTTGTAATCGACGGAAGGTATGCCTCTAGTGTTCTAGATGTGCGTACATTTCGGGGGGTCAACATTGACTCCGACCATTATCTTGTTGCAGCCAAGATCCGCATGCGATTATGCAATGCGAAGAACATACGCACAGGAATACAAAGAAAGCTAGATGTCGCTGCAATTACAACGGACTGCCGAAGACTACTCCGCTCAACTCTCGGTTAAGCTCAACCAACCAACCTCTGGACCCGACGACGCCGGCGGACTTTGGGCGCATATATCCCACTCCATGCGTACTGCCGCTGAAGAAGTCATTGGTTTCCGGCGCCCGCAACTTCGGAACCAATGGTATGATCAGGAGTGTCGCATCGCGACAGCAGTAAAAAACGCCGCATATAGAAAAACTCTGCAGTCAACTGCAACGCGAGCCGTGCGAGAAAAATACCGCGAAAAGAGGAAGGAAGAGAGGCGCCTTTTCAGACGCAAGAAAAGAGAGCAGGAAAAGCGTGAGCGTGAGGAACTAGAGGTATACCAAGCCAAGAAGGATGCACGAAAATCCTATCAACAGGTTAAGAGTCTAACCTAAGGTTTCAAGCCCAGGGCATCCACTTGTAGAGACGAAAATGGAGATCTGAATACGGATACGCAGGGTGTGCTGAGATTGTGGAGACGGCACTTCTCCAATTTACTTACTGGCGACGATTCCACCAATGCTGACCATGGAGAGCGCACTTCAGAGCCACCAATCAACGATGACGGAGTGGAAGTACTACCACCTAGCCATGAAGAGGTTCGTGTTGCTATCCAACGACTCAAAAACAACAAAGCAGCGGGTGCTGACGGCCTGTCAGCTGAATTGTTTAAAACCGGCGGCAATTAATTGATAAGGTGCATGCATCAGCTCATCATTCTCATCAGCTTGCTTAAGGGAGTAATATGCTAAGAAAATTCCTCTAATTCTCTTCTACGATTTCCTCATAACATTCAGGTTGGCAGTTTCATAAATTCGAAAGGAACCTTCATTGGAAGATTTAAAGTTGCATTCAAATATTAGGTCATTATCGTCTTCACAATTTTTATTGCGAGAATATAAATTATGTGCCAGGAACTTGATTGACAATATTCGTGCAGAGAGGTACTGAATTTCTCTCATGAACGGTTCGAAGTTGTTCCCTAGTTGCGATTTGAAATCAGAAAACGGAATCTTAGTTTCCGTTCAAATTTTTCAACGGAATCTTAGTTTAATCTTCTAAGGCTGTGTGCTATTCGGTAACTTTTCACTCGTGTTAGGAAAGAAGTTACTGAGTCGAATACAATTTCTGTCTGTTGAAATAAATTTGGCATTTTGCTGTGCCAAAAGAACAATGAAATTTTGACAACTAGAAATTTTGGCGTTTTAGATTTCGTGTATTAGTGTATTAGCGCGAGAATTTATTTTGCAAAATTGTTGATACAACTGAAAATTAACAGAATTTTACTCAAATTTTTTCCACTTCTGGTTACTTTGCTGCCGGAAGCAAAAAGTTTTGAACTTCTTTATGACTTTTTTTAAAGGAAGAGGGAAGGGTAAGTACTGCTTTTGCTTTTCTGTTCCGGACAACTACAGAAAACATTATTCCTTTAAAGATATTACCTATATTCGGCCAAGAGGTTATGACGAATCATTAAATGCCATTTTGAATGGAGACAATGCACAAACATAAATGTATTTAAGAGTGTCTGCTAGCTCTTTTCGCAAAATTGTATAGTATTTTCCAGCGAAGCATCATGGATAGTTAATAGAGTATGAAGTGGTTTGCTATCGAATAGCAAGTGGTTTTATGGGATTGCGGACAGTATGCAATATAGTTCTACATATTACGTAGAACTTCCTTTGCTGTTTTGTTGGTATTTCCATTATTTTTTAATTCTTTGTGCTTTTTTAATTTATAATTAACTAAAAAGTTTAGCTTTCATTAATTTTTTAGTGTTTTTTTTTTTTCTAATTATGCTTGTGCCAAAAATTTTCTTGCCGATTGTCAAAATTTATACTAGCCCCTGAGGCTACATGAATTTTTGACAATCATATTCACCTCGCAAGTGCCAAATATTCTCATTCAGACAATCAGAATTTCATCATCCGAGTGAAAAGTTTCCGAATAGCACACAGCCTAAGCATAACAAATTTTACTTTAGACTCCTCGAAGAGATCATTAACTAAAGATTTTCATTCATTGATTTTAAGGTGAAAATTAAACCACTGAAGTTTCAAAAAGTTATATTCTACCGAGGATGTATATATGTATATGTATATATGTACATATATGCCTATATTTAAATATACAAATATGTTCATGTCAGCATTATTATTATCTATATATTAATATTATAAATGTATTAAATGTTATACATACTTACGTTTCAATTTTTTTGTGAATTTTCTAGGGCAATGATCATTCAAAACTTCAAGTAAATGTAACTAAAATAAAGTTATGTTTGAACAGTACAATTGTAGTTATAACAAATTTAATTAAAATAATTCATGAAATTGTTATGAAAATCTAAAACTGCTGCGAAATGTTGTTAATAAAATAAGAAATGTTTTCACCTGTTATATGTTATTTTCCATCAATCCTCGCTGCTTTAATTGCCGATTGATGAACAAATTTGCATTAAGAATTTCATAAGTAGCTAAAAATTTATAAGTAAAAAATTTTCTTCAAAATCGTAGGAAAATTTTTTTAAAAAAATCATCATTTCATTCCATTAACAGCTGAAATTTTATAAACCAAAAATATTTCTTCAATTTCGGATAAAAACCTTTTTAAAAAAATATCATTTGTTAAGCAGCTAAATATTTATGGAGCAAAAAGCTTTCTTCAAAATCAGAGCAAACATTTTTTAAAAAGAAAAAAGCTGTAACTTTAAGCAGCAAAAAATTTATAAACAAAAATGTTTCTTCAATTTCAGAAGAAAACTTTTGAAAAAAATATATCATTTCCTTAGCAGCTAAAAATTTATAAAGCAAACATTTTTCTACAAAATCAGAGGTAAAATTTTTTAACAAGAAAAAATGTAGCATTTCTTTAGCAGCTAAAAATTTATAAACTAAAAATATTTCTTCAAAACCGGAAGAAGACTTTTTCAAAAAAAATATTATTTCTTTAGCAGTTAAAAATTTATGGAGCAAAAATATTTCTTCAAAATCGGAAGAAAACTTTTGAAAAACAAATATAATTTCCTTAGCAGCTTAAAATTTATGGGGGCAAACATTTTTCTTCAAAATCATTTTTTAGCAGTGAAAAATTGATAGCCAAAAATATTTCTTTAATTTCGGAAGAAAACTTAAAAAAAAATAAATCATTTCTTTAGCAGCTAAAAATATATGAAGCAAACATTTTCTACAAAATCAGAGGAAAAATTTTTTAACAAGAAAATATGTAGCATTTCTTTAGCAGCTAAAACTTTATAAACTAAAAATATTTCTTCAAAACCGGAAGAAGACTTTTTCAAAAAAAAATATAATTTCTTTAGCAGCTAAAAATTTATGGATCAAAAATATTTCTTCAAAATCGGAAGAAAACTTTTGAAAAAAAATATAATTTCCATAGCAGTCTAAAATTTTTGGGGCAAACATTTTTCTTCAAAATCATTTTTTAGCAGTGAAAAATTTATAGCCAAAAATATTTCTTCAATTTCGGAAGAAAACTTTTGGAAAACTAAGTCATTTTCAAAAGAAAAAAGTTTTCATCAAAATCAAAAGAGAAATGTTTGAACGAAGTTAAGATCGAATAAATTTCAATAAATTCTTAATATCTAAAACCTAAACAAAACGCAGCGCTCAGCTAGAAACAAAACACACATACCTACACATATCCAAATAATAATAGCAAACAAAACACATGCAAATAATAATTGTATCAAAGAGATACATATACAGAGAATGCGCATGGTCATTGTGCTATGAAAACTCTATTGATTGAACTATAACTCTATTGAACTAATTTTATACTTATTACACATTAAAAATATATTTTGTTTGTTTGTTAAAATATTCATATTTTTCCGAAATATTTATTTCCATTTATTCAACCTTAGATTGAAATAAATTTATCAAAAAATATAGCAAACAAAAAACTCTACGTCTACGATAATATCTGTGTCTTTTGTTTACATAAAATAAGGGTATGTCAAATATCTGGATAACCTTATAATGGCTGCATTCTATCCAAAAGAGCGCACAGGTTGCAAAGTAGCATCATGGTAGAATAAGACAAGGTAGTGTTAGTAGTTAAAATTCTCTCGTGTGCTGGGTACCGCACATGTCAAAACCAGGTTTTTGCGAATAAAAGCAAAAAAATAACAAAATTTGCAAATAATAATATTCTATGTGTTTGAAAGCTGCGGTACCCGCCGCTCCGAGACGACACTACCTTGTTAAATATACCTTGAGTAGCATAAAGTCATGGCAGAATTATAAGGTAGGGCCGACTCGGAGAGGAATGAAGTAGAAAGCAGAATAAAGCAGGCTAGATGTCAAAATCAGCTGTTCATCTCACGTTTCTTTATGTTCATGTTTCGCAGTCGATTTAGGTTACAATTTTTACAGTTTTTTTTTGCCAATTTAAGACTTCTTTCACATTTTAAAGTTGTTATTACACTGTTTTAATATTTTCACTCAAACTATCATAAATTTAATACACGCGACCGCACTACTTGGAACTTGGAAACATAAAAATTTTTCTTAATTTGCAATTCCTTGTAAATTCGTCGTTTTGACAACTTACCAACCTTTTCATTATCCACTATTCGATGACGCGTGAGGACACTGAGACGTGAGGACTTTCTGCCATGCATAAAGTGATACTTTCTGCTGAACTATTTTTTTTTTCGAAACGTTAAACGGCAAACAGCTGTTCGACAAAAAATACTTTTTGTCTCAAAATTATTTTTTTTTATGTTCTGTGTGCACACGCTTCAAACAAATAGTTTTTATTAAAAGCACTACTAAGCAATTTAATAATTTAGTAATTAATAAATTTAGTATTTGGTATATTTATCTGTCAAAATAAAGTAAGTGTAAGCCGTTCAAATGAAGTAGCATAAAATATTTTCGCTACCTAAGATGGCAACCGCTCAGGGAACATGTGAGAGCACTTTATGCAACATACCACTCAGCCCAAAAGTTGTTCAACAGCTACGTAGCAAATTTTCCGCTGAATGAAGCCAATGGTGAAACATGAGTGTACCTGCTGAACGCAGCCATTTATTTGTGCTGTTTTTGACAGATGCGGGTACAACTTTTGTGAGAGAGGTGAAAAAAACGCTTTCACCTGGTTTTCTTACACTATGTAAGAAAGTAACAATAAAAAAGTATAGAAATAGCTCAAACTCAATAGAACATTTGGACAAGGTAATATTTACATTTTGTAAGAATCGAAATTATTAAATTTAGATAATTTTCGTAGAAGAGTGTATGAGTAACTGCTGCTTATATGTTATTTCTGCTGTGCTCATTAAAAAACTTCTTTAATAATATTTTAATGATATACATTTTTTTCGTTTTTTATTACCATTGTTGTTTTTGTAGTAATAATTGTAAAAATAATTGTTATGGTTGTTGTTGGTGATTGTATGTTGCTGTTAATTTGATGTATCTTTTGAAGTTAGTTTGTTCCTTGATCTGGATTATTATGCAAATATTGTTTAAGGAAATCACGCAAAGCAAAAGCATTGGCAAAAGATCGATTCGAAGGCCTAGGTCTTAAAAGGTATGTTCTTAAAAGTATTGTATCGCGCCTCCATGTTCCCTGAATATTTTCATTATTCACAGAATGGTCAATTAAATCATTTGTGAAGTAATTACAATTGCAGCAAGCACTAGTTTGTCCGCATTTTCCGGGTACGCTTGATTAGTGGTTAATAAAATTCTCCATTGCTTGGCCAAAATACCACAAGCGTTTTCAATATGCACCCGAGCTTAAGATAAAGTGCAGTTAAAATTGTCTTTATATTCCAGCAAATTTTGCTCAGGATAGGGACGCATTATATTATTCTTTTACGGGAAAGCGTTATCGCCGACAAAATAATACGGGAAAAACGTTGTTGTACCCGGCAAGTTGTTGCTCTGTGGCACTTCCAAAGTTTCACTTAGAAGTTTTCTTCCGAAAGCACTTCGAGCAAGTATTCCGCCATCGCTTTGGCTTCCCAATGCACCAACATCCACATACGCAAAAATGTAGTTTGCATCGCATGCTGCCAAGAGCACAATACTAAATGTCTTCTCTTATAATTATAAAAAAGGGAACCACTTTTCATCGGACGAACGATATTAATGTGCTTGCCGTCGATAGCACCAACACAACTAGGCATACCAGTTTTAACAAAAAATTTTTCTGATATGGCTTGGAGCTCATTCTCTTTTGGTGGCGATACATAAATGCAATTAAGCTCATCCCAAATAGCCTCACAAGTCTCGTAAATAATTTTTCTAACTGTTGAAATGCCGAGTTTGTGAGACCAAGCCAAAACTTGTGCGTTGCACCCTTGAGCCAAGTAGCTTCCATCATGTAATTATTTTATTTTGATTATGGAAATGGACGAATTCGACGGAACTTACAGAAGTGTTAAGGCTAAAAGTGTCTTGGGATCAATCGCTTTTCTGTTCGAATACCTTTGCAGCCTTTCTTTTAGAACGATCAACAGTAGGTAAAAGTTCGCTACATTCATCCTAGTCGTCTTAAAGAAGTGTTCCTAATAATTTTTTTTAAGTTGTTGGGTACAAGTAGTAAAAAATCCTTCCTCATCCCGAGTAAGGTTTACCGGCCCCGAACCCACCATCTCCTCCTTCCCTCTTGGGTAGCTTTAACGCCTCATAAGCCAAATTTATTTGATTTATTATGTCACTTAAACTTATAACAAATTGTATCAATTCTTCCAACATTGTTAATAACATATTTTTATTTTCAAATAAAAAAAAAAGTACAAAAACAGCTGTTTGTTGCATCGCTTTTAAAATAATCAAGTATCCGTCGGTATGACTACGTTTCTCTCTTTTGTCGTGTCGTAAAGTCGTTGCCGTCGTCAATATGTTCCATGCATCACCTGTTTTTAACAGATCTAGGGACATTTTAGGTGAGAGAGATACGCTACCAAATATAATGAGAAAAAACGCTACCACCTTGTTTCTTACACCATGCTCAAATAGAAGAATTTGTAGAATGTCGTGAATTGCAGTCATGCGAAATAACTTTAAGATAAAGAAAACATCAGAAACTATGTTTAGTTTATTATAAATTCAATTTAATGTGTCTCTATAGTTTGAATCAAGGAACAAGGATAAGAAAAAGTAACAAAAGAACAAGCTATTAAGATTTTCAATGTATACGTGTAAGCACTGTGTAGAATAAAAAAGAAATAATAAGTGATGCCAAATTAGAAAGATGTGAACGTAATAGTTAAGTCTTCTGTACATTCAACACTCCTCCTAGTTCAGAACAAATGACATTTTTTCCGCAAATATTCATGTTTGATTGCAGATAATAGCTTTGTCAATAAGTCAGTACTCATTTCTTCAGTAGTGCAATATACGACTTCGATGATTTTCTTTTCACCAGTAGTGGAATTCTCCAAAAGTTTACGATACGAAATCGTTATGGTAAACTGAAGACATTTGTAGTTTGCAATAACGCATGTTGCATTCTCAAAACAGTACTTAGCGACAAAATTGTTAAAACGTAACATTCACAATAATAGCTACAAACGTCTTTAACAGAAATCGAAAATATGGCAGCGCTCTCTTTTTTTAACAGCTTTTAAAAACAGACGTTTATACTTAACAAATAAAAGAAAATAAAACGAAAAATGGAAAACCTAAAAAAAAGAAGCTGCCGGACTAATGTTGAACAACACCAAATAATCTTGGATTTTTTTGAGGCCAACAAAGGATTGGCTGAGGATAAGCTTGCGTCAATGCATGTCAAGCGGGACGCATGCAAGAAATGGGAAGAGCTGGCTGAAATCCTGAATGAAAAAGGAGCTGCCAAAACTGGCTCGCAGTGGCAAACGGTAAGTAATGAATGGACATTGTATTGTTACTTTTAATCCCAAACCAGAGATTTGGGACCTTTTCCAAACCTTTCCAGAGGAAGAGGTTACTACGTAATAGACTTATAGCAACATATTAGTAATAAAATCTTTTTAAATACAGCATTTGCAAGTCTTCTTAGAAAGTGGAAATACGGAGGTGCTGCACGTTTGGCCAATGGTCGTAGGAGTGGTACAAGATGCTGACGATGCTGTGGGCAAGGCTCAAGAGGAGGAGGATTGGCTTCTTGAAGAGCTGGAAAAGACAGCTGAAATGCCAGCATCTTAGCCTAAAAACAAGAGTGCCGAAGAGAAGCGTGTCAAAAAGGACACATATGGACCCAGCGCGGGAGCAGTTTGCTACTATAGCAAAAAATGCAGGCAGATGATATTATGGTAAGTATAGGCATTAGACTGGCCGCACGTTTGTTAAAACTTGACATTTGCTGTGCATGTTTTTCAGGCCAAGCCGAATATGCTTAGGACCGCCGAGTTGATTTTAAAAATGTTTTCGATTTTATTTTTATTTAGGAACTTAAAGAAAACATGAAAAACAAAAAAATTAAACGAAAACTACTAGTTGTGAAATCTATTTTTTTTTGTTGTGAAAACTAGAGTTGTTTTTTTGTGATCAATTTGCTAGAAAGAGACCCTTTAAGTGTTTTTTTAAAAAAAGTCAAGTTTCAACTTCTCTTCTTCCGAATTACGGTTTTTGTATTGTTTTGCAAAAAATAGCTCAAAACTATGCGTAAGCTATCCATGCTATTGTTTTTAAGAATTTTGTATTTTTGGGTTTTTGGAGATTTTTTTCAAAAAAATACTCAACCTAAAAATTTTCAAATAAGTATACTTCAAGCAAACAAATTTATAACGACCAAATTATTCAACATAAATACACAATTTTTTGCATCTACATTAAGTATAGCTTAAAAAATATATTTCCATAAGATTTTATTTAAATTTTTTGACATTCGGATTGTTTCGATTTTTTTTAATACAATATGAACAAAAGGAGTTTTTTTCGATAACACAGTGCAACACGAAAAAAAAAACCATATACAGAAACCACAACGTGATAAAAGACCCCCAAATTATGGGCCCCCAAAGAAGTGGGGCCTCGGTGTCATTTTTGGAAAAAAGTGATAATTTTCTCAAGCTGATATCTCTGAGGCAAAGTTGTAGCTCTTGTCATAAAGAACAAAAATTGTTAACATATAAAATAAAAAACTTGATCTTCAAGGTCATAATCGCAAAAAACTTTAAAAAATGAGAGAAAAATGGCCCAAAAAGCGTTTTTTTTATTTTCCGCTTTTACGAGCAAATTTACTTTATGAAAAATGCGCCAATTTTCTTTGGCCTGGTAGGGCTTATAGCGCTGATTAAAACCCCAAAGTGTTTTCAAAGAGGCCGATCCAACTTCTTGAGATATAGGCCTTTATAGCTTGAGTATATAATCGCTTATATCTCACCCATTTCTTATCCGATCTGGTTGAGATGGGTATCATTGAGAAAACCTTTGAAAACGCTATAAATCCGTATATAAATATGTTAATTTTTATTAACTCATTGGGGCAAATTAAAAAAAAAGATTTTTTAACCTCACTTTTTTAATAAAAATCTGTTTTTTCTCAAAAAACAGCCCTAGTAAACTTATTTCTTTCTAGACTCAGTAAAATAGGGATGGGTAGTTCCGGACATGTATAGTTCATGGAACTATGTTCACTCCCGGACATAGTTCCAATCGTTCCATCTGTACGATTTAATCATGTCCAAACAGTTCCGATTGAAATGAAATTTTTTCTAATGAGCAACATAAGCCGACATCTCTTCGCACTTACCGCACACATATTACTGCTTAGACGAATTGTTTGAGTGATGGCAAGCAAAACGATAATGCTTGTGAGAGAGAATGAATGAAATAATAGACTTTATGATACATCGTCATTCTTGTTGTATGCATTGTTCTGTTTGTATTTGCTTGTAACATAAGAAAGAGAACAATCATGAAATGATATTCAGAATGCTTTTGTTACATTTCCTCTAATACAGAGAACTGTCGGAACTGATAGTTCCGCGGACATGCTTATTATGTTATAAAATAAGCATGTCCGCGGAATTG
Organism: Coremacera marginata; assembly: GCA_914767935.1. Classification (NCBI taxonomy): domain Eukaryota; kingdom Metazoa; phylum Arthropoda; class Insecta; order Diptera; family Sciomyzidae; genus Coremacera; species Coremacera marginata. The sequence goes on along the minus strand of OU612045.1, from coordinate 125,363,492 downwards.
TTTTGTTTTATAACATAATAAGCATGTCCGCGGAACTGTTCGCAAAACTGTCCGCGGAACTATGAGATAATTTTTATATATTTTCTTATGCTACAATTTTGTTACTTAATATTTGAACTATATGCATTTTTTTAGCAAATTTTTAAAGTTTCTTTTTTAAATAATTTATGAATATTTTCCTTTATTTTTTTAATTTTGAAATGAAAACACTGAAAAAAACCAAAAATTGTGTTCAATTTGGTTAGTCAGAGCGTTGTGTTAAAATTATACTTAGAGTATTACAAATTTCCTCTACAGTTCAACAAACAGCCAGCTCAAACAGATAAATAAAGGAACTAGATAGTTTTGCGGACATATTTCCATTTATTAGTACCGCTATATAAAAGAGACGTTCAACAAACAAGCAGCTCAAGCAGATCAAATAAACAAAGGAACTAGATAGTTCCGCGGACATGTTTAAATGAACTAGTTCCGCTCTGTAAAGGAAACGTTCCATGTCCGTTCCGTCTCCGGAACTGTTAAGCACAACCCTACAGTAAAAGACAACACTTCAAGCTTTTTTTTAAGGAATAATACTCCACATTAACCCTTCTAAGACCAGAGATAGTGAGGTTTTCCTAACAAAAGTACTTTCTGGGAGCCAAAATTTCGCTTAAAAACAATTGAAGTGTAAGAAAATAAGCGATTTCCTAAAAACAATGTTGATTTCAAAACTTTGAGCGTAAATAATTGTCAGTCAGGAGGCCAAGTATGTGAGTGCACTGTACCTTCACTGATAGTAAGTGCATTTTAATAAAAATTCTCAAGCTGGTGGGTGAGTTCCCGTGCCCAAACTATCAAACAACTACCTGGAAGCAAACATCTGCATTGAATTGACATAAAAACAACCCAAAATATAAAAAAAATACCTGTAAACACATTGTAGCTCTTGTCATAAATATGAAATTGTGAACATATAAAATCAAAAAACTTGTATCAAAAAACTACCTGGAAGCAAACATCTGCATTGAATTCACATTGTAGCTCTTGTCATGTTTAATGTCTTGTATGTTTAATTAACGCTCAAAAATGAAATATGCCTGGTCAGAACCATGTGTTTGTCCGGAAGCAAGAGAATGCGTGAAAGAAATGTTGTATTATTTTAAGAAAATCGGTACATCGATGACATTAAAGCTGCATTTTCTTCATTTTCATTTTGACGATTTTATCAAACAACTCCCTACCGAATCCGATGAGCAAGGAGAACGGTTTCACTAAACCACAATGCCCATGGGAAAACGGTACAAAGGCAAAAAACTCGACGCATTGCTTGCGGAGGTAATATCAATTTTATTGATGCTTTGTTTTGCATTATTTTTTTGATATCTTTTCTAATTCATTTCAAGTATGTTGGTGGAGCCACAAGATCACCCTGTATGATGTTAACGAAGTATCTGAAGAAGAAAAAGCTGATGATGGAGGGCAGTCTGGATGTAACGTGCATGTGGACACCATAAGTTCTGAATCAGAGTCAGATTCGGACGACGATTTGGATCCACAACTTAAGAGAGTGCGATTTGCAAGTCTAGAGCCATCAACAGTATAAACATAATACAAATATTTTTTTTATAATTGTTGTAATAGATAGCATAGTATTGTAGTGCCATCCCTGATGAGACTACTAATCCCTACAACACTGAATCATTATTACTAAATATCCATGCTACTACTCTTTGTTACAACCCCAACTCTAAATGTCAACCCATACCACCTAAGAACTAAGATTAATAAAATCAGTAATAGTATAACAATGAAACCTGCAACATGCCTTTTCACTTATGGGAGAAGGCTTTATAGTATCTCAATGTTGAAGTAAAGAAAAAACAAATGAAATTAAAAAATTTTCGGGAAATTTTTCACTTTTGCGGCTACCTAAGTGCTACCTAAACGGTGTTAAGAATCATTCTTAGGAAGTTCATATGTTCTAGAAACTTGTTTGTTGAGATCTTAGGTTTATTTTTGTATTTGATTGTTTCCTTGAATTTTAAACGGTTTGCTACCTATGGACCTGAACAGGGAAAAAAGGTAAAAAAAAAATTAAATTTTTTAAAGTTTTTTGCGATTTTGACCTTGAAGATGAAGTTTTTTTATTTTATATGTTGACAATGACAAGAGACAATGACACGTTCTTTATGACAAGAGCTACAACTTTGCCTCAGAGAGTAAATCAAAATTCCAAACGGTTTGCAAGATATGAGCTTGAGGAAATTATCACTTTTTTCCAAAAATGACACCGAGGCCCCACTTCTTTGGGGGCCCATAAAAAAAAAACCTGGAGGACTTTGGGCAAAACTGGGAGACAGGGGTCTTTTTTTTTGGTCTTTTATCTCTTAGTGGTGTCCGTATATGGTTATTTTGCCATGACTTAAAAAATTACACACTGTGTAAGTAAAAAATCACTACTCTGGAGGTTTTCGTCCAATTTTCATGTTTTATAGCTTATTTAAAGAAATATTAAAAAGAAAACAAGCTGTGAACCAGCTTTCTAAAAATGAACACTTGTAAAAAAGTTATTTGGGTATTTTGAAAAAATTTTCTTTTTTATAGATACAAGTTGAATCAGCCAAGCAGTAGGCAGCAGCACTGCAGTAATTAAAATAAAAGCAGAAGCAGCGCTAATACAAGAAAATGCTTGTGATCGAATTGCTTCTGCTTTTGAGAGGCTGTTCACGTCGTTTGAGCGAGTGCATATACTGTATGAATAATTATTATTATTACTTTATTATTTTTAATTTCATATTTTTCTTGTACCTTTTATACCAAATGTAATGTGCCTTATAATTTGTAGTTTTTATTTAGTTTTTTATTTAGTTTAAAAACGGCAAGGGTTTTGGTGCTATCTTTTTTGCTCTTTCTCAAAACTAGAGGGCTCTGTTGTCCAATTTGTACGTGTGTATATTATTAAACTGTTCCTTAACGGCTGCACTGATTTTGAAGAAATTTTTTGTGTGCGTTTGAGTGGATCCCTCGATAGTTCAGATTCAAAATTGGACCCAGTAGATGGCGCTGCAATCGTGTTTAAGGTATTTTGTTTTTATAGTTTATCTCCGAAACCGTTCATCCGATTTGCATTAAAACTTGTATATAGATGTTTTTGGATATGTTGAGTTCTTATGACTTATCTACTCTGTTCTATCTTGAACACCAGAGGGCGTTGTGTACAACTATTTTAAAAAACTTCTAAGCTGTTAATCCGATTTTCATGAAAATTGGTTTAAAGGGGTTTTCTAATATGGTGACCGTTTCGGAATTATCTTTTTTGTACTATATCGAACACCAGAGGGCGCTGTAGTACAAATCTCTTAATAAATCGTGAAAAAGTAGAAAGCTGCTCATCCGGTTTGGATGAAAAATTTTATTTAAGAATTTTCATGTACGGCAACTGTTTTGGCGTTATCTCTTTTGCTTTGTCTCGAAAAATAGATGGCGCTGTTGTACAATTTGTACGTGTGTATGTTATTAAACTGTTCCTTAACGGCTGCACTGATTTTTATGAAATTTATTGTGTGTGTTTGATTGGATTCCTGGATGGTTCAAATTCACAATTGGACCCAGTAGGTGGCGCTGTGATCGTGCTTAAGGCATTTTGTATATATAGTTTATCTCCGAAACCGTTCATCCGATTTGCATGAAAGTTTGTATATAGAGGTTTTCGGATATAGTGAGTTTTTATGACTTATCTACTCTGTTCTATCTTGAACACCAGAGGGCGCTGTGTACAAATATTTTAAAAAACTTCTAAGCTGTTTATCCGATTTTCATGAAAATCTGTATATAGGAGTTTTCTAATATGGTGACTGTTTTGGACTTATCTTTTTGTGCTATCCTAAACACCAGAGGGCGCTGTAGTACAAATCTCTTAAGAAATCGTGAAAGGAGAAAGCCGCTCATCCGATTTGGATGAAAAATTTTATTAAAGGATTTTCGTGTACGGCAACTGTTTTAGCGTTATCTCTTTTGCTTTGTCTCGAAAAATAGAGGGCGCTGTTGTACAATTTGTATGTGCGTATGTTATTAAACTGTTCCTAAACGGCTGCACGGATTTTGATGAAATTTTTTGTGTGTGTTTAAGTGGATCCCTGGATGGTTCAGATTCGCAATTGGACCGGGTATGTGGCGTTGCGATCGGGTTCCACGAATTTTGTTATTATACTTTATCTCCGAAACCATTCATCCGATTTATATGAAAATTTGTATTTAGGGGTTTTCGGGTACGGTAGTTTTTATTACTTATATATTTTGTTCTATATTGAACACCAGAGGGCACTGCAGTACAAATGTTTTAAACATCTCGAAAAACTTTTAACTGTGCATCCGATTTGCGTGAACATTTGTACATAGGAGTTTTCGGATATTGTGGGTATCTTGGACTTTTTTATCTGCTCTATCTTAAACACCAGACGGTGCTGTAGTACAAGTCACTAAAGAAATCGTGAAACACTCAAAAACCGCTCATCCGATTTAGATAAAAATTTGTATATCAGATATATAGGATTTGATTATCGAGTATAGAAAGGGCTTTGGCGTTATTTTTTTATTCTATTTCTAAAACCAGAGCTTTTGTACAAATACCCCAAAAAACAACTCATCCGATACGTATGATTTTTATTAGTCGTTTTCGGGTGCGGTGAGTCTTTTGGCGCTATGTATTTTGCTATATCTTGAACCCCAGATTGCGCTGTACTACAAAATATAGTAAGGCGTAGCAAAGCGCAAAGGGTGATAATTATCTTCTTTTCTTCTTTATGTGCATTTATATTCCACTTTCTTTTTTCAAATCAGGACAGCTGATACCGAATTCTGTGGTATTTGAGTACGCATCAAAAATGCGCAAGTCAGTTGCGTCGTAAGTTGGCGTTGTTTTGAATTTTTGTCCAGTTTCCTCGCGAATTGGCAAAAATTCGATTTTGCTCTGATTTTTTTCAAAAATGTGCAATCTATCGAATACAATATAAGACTTGAAAATATTTTATTGCAAGCGATCGGCGGCACGCACACTCAAATCACGATTTCCCTAACTTTTTCTCATAATTTTCAGATGTTGAAGCTACATTTTGCTCATTTCGCCAAAGTTACTGGTTTGAAAGTTGCACACAATATTCCTTGTAAAGTTTGTGAAAAGTTTTTTCAAATCGTCGAATGAAATCGACAATTATTTATATCAACTGCCGAGCTAAGCCGTGTATTCAGCTAGTATTAAAATAATTCTATAAATTAATGTTTATAATGCTATTATGATTTGTAATTATGTGTACGTATATTAACCTGTTGAATTTTTAAAATGCTATAAAGCCTTAAGGCTTAGCATAAATAAATTAATAATAATAATAATAATAACAGTCTGATTTGGGCGTCAACTGCGCTCGGCATCATTTGTGTTGGTACGACCACGTTTAAATTCAGCAATCCACTTTCCACCATTTGTCTCAATGGAGCAAAGTCCAGATAAGGTTTGTCAAGCCATTGTTTGGTTTCCACTGTATTTTTTTCATCAAAAAGCAATAACAATAGTTGCACACAAAATGCTATAACTCACGAATCAATTGTCAAATTGTTGTCAAATTTTTATACGTATCGTTTGAAGGTTGGTACTAAATAAAAATCATATGCAAAAATCTAGTAACGCCATCTATGTGTCATCCTATGGACTTTTTGAACGTACAACCAGAGAAGCTCTCCCGCTATTACTTTAAATGTTGCCAGCATAAAATTAAATTATTAAAGTAAACAAAAAACTTGCAAAAGTTTGAATAGCCGCTCCATCGATGAAAGATCTTTCACGATAGTCGGCTTTCGCTGATCCGGAGAGCTTTTTGTATTTAGCTACTACAACATTAGCAGTAATTGATTTTACAATATGTATCTTAAAATTATCTCTTTTGTATACATACTTACATACACTGAAATTTACATCAAGTTATTTGCACAAAGAGCGAAAAAATGCTAGAAGCAGAAGCTGAAATTTTTTGCATGCGATATATTTTTCAGGTGCTTGGCCGACATATTAGAATTTGTTTTTTTATCCAGTTTTCTAACCAATTTTCGTTTAAGCCATGTTGCTCCAGTAAAAATATATTGCTGCAACTATTTCGTTAATTTTTGAGACAAAGTTTTCACAAAGTTAATAAAAGAAAATATTTCTTTTCTTTTGTTATATAGGTATTAAGTATGTGCATATACCTGTTGTTTCTTTTTTTTTTTCTTTAAAACATGATCATTTTTTTTATGTATATCACTTACTTACTTATGTTGTTTTGCACTATTTGATTAATTAGATTTAAGATACTAAACTTTTTTTAATTTTATTTTTTCTTTCTGTGCTTCTCATTCTTCTTGTTTTAAATCTCTCATTGACTAGTCTAAGCAAATGACTCCCTCTCCTATGCTGACGCGTCAACATCGTGAACACCTTGCACCCCGCGCTAACAAGAAAAGTGAAGGTACGCCAAAGCAGACAAGCAGCAGCAGTCCATCTTCGCTTTGTACACAACTCTTGGCACTTGAAGAGCGGCTCAGGGCGAATGTAAGAAGATATAATCTTTCAACCAAGATTGAATGCAAATTTGGAAAATTGGAGAGCGACGTAACATCAATCCAGCAACAAATCGTCGATAAATTCTCGGAGTACGATAGCAAAATACTCCAGCTTGAAAATAAAGTAAATGCTCTTACTTTACCCTGCGACGACCTTTCGAAAAAATAGATGAAAATAACGTCAATACTAACGTCAACAATAACAATAACAACAACAACAGCACTGATTATTCTTCGGATGCTGTATTATTTGGGTTGGCGCAAACAAGTGAGGAAAACCTTAAAGGTATTTTTAATCAAATCTGTCGATGCATAGAGTTCCAATCGTCTCCCATAAGGAACATTAACTCCGACAGTAATGTTTATATTCATGAAAGCCTTACTGTCGAGTCAAGAAAATTACTGCGAGCAGCTATCTCATGTAAGCGCAAAAAACATATTTTTAATGCGTTCACTCTCCGAGGAGCAGTTTTCATCAGATTGCGTAAAGGCCGTGATAATGTCAAAATCAACAGCACAGAAAAACTTGATAATATCGCTTGTGATGTTGTTGATGGTGCGGGAAACAACTAATGGAGCTCAGCTGTTTTGGAGTTTTATATTTTATATAATTTTGTTATTTAATGTAACTCTTATTATGTTTCTCTTTCTTACCTTCATACGCTCTTATTATTAAATGCTCTCTTTTTTCCTCTATCTATCTATTTTCTATGCTCTCCTTTAAATGCTTTTAGCACGATTAATATATGTCTATATTTTTATGCACAGTACCCAGTTTTGGGTAGTTCAAATGGTTGTGCTTGCGAAAATCGTAAGACTATGATAAATGTTTTATGTAGCCAACGCTCCGGACTTAAGATTGTGCATTTTAATGCAAGAAGCCTTTATGGAATTAAAATGGATTGCGTTAAATATGCATTTTCCGAATCGAGCGTGGATATTATATGTGTTTCAGAAACCTCGTTTCACGCGGATGTTATTGACTCCTTATTAAATATTCAAAATTATAAGCTATTTCGAAATGATAGATTGGATTGTAGAGGCGGCGGAGTTGCAATATACTGCAAGGAAAATTTGAATATTAGCATTTTGGGAAAATCAGAGGTGGAATATCGGAATATCGGTGGAATATCGGTGGAAAATCGGAGGTGGAATATTTGAATGCGGCTATATCAGGCAGCAAATCCAAGGTTTTTCTGTCGTGTGTATACAACCCTAATCGAAGCTTTAGCTTAGAGCCGCTATTCACAGAACTCTCACATTATGCTATAGACTTCCAGCATTTTATACTTTGCGGTGGTTTTAATATAAATCTTTTAGCTTATGAACACCTGACTCGTAAGTTTCTTGACGATTTATCTGCAGTAGGGCTGAACATAAATAATAGCACAATACCAACACGTTTTGCAAACAATGCTTGTCCAAGCTTGTTGGACGTTTTTGTGGTATCCGATTTGTCGTGTGTGATGCTTTTTGACCAAATTCCGTTTATTTCTATCACGACCTTATCTTCTGCACTTTAAACATAAATCTCACAAGAATTGCCAATGAAACTTTATTTCTATATCGTGACTTTAGGTCGATTGAGTACACTTCTTTGTATCATGATTTGACTCGAATAAACTGGTCAGACTGTTGGTTTTTAAACTCAGTCGACGAAAAACTCAATTTTTTCACAGAAAAAAATAACAAATCTGTTTGATAATCATGTTCCCCTGCGTACCCGTCATGTAGCCAATAATTCTTGCCCTTGGTTCACACATTCCATACAATCGCTTCTAAAAAAACGGAACAGAGTTTACACTAAGTGGAAAAGAAATCCTACTGCACAAACCTGGGAAGATTATAGGAAAGCTAGGAACAAAGCTACAAACGCCATTAGGCTTTCGAAAAAAATGTTTTTTTTTATCAAAATTGAATCCGAAACTTTCCTCCAAACAGCTCTGGAGCAACCAGAAGGGCTAAGGTGTATGTAACAAAGAATCCGATGCGTGCCGTATTGATCCTAATGTACTAAACGACTATTTTGCAGCCAACTCTACATCTACATATATTATCGTCTCTGTCTGATTATGGTGAAAATGTGTCTCGTAACTTTCCTTTTGAATTTCAGTTTACTGCAGTTAGTGAGTTGGATATAGCGCGATGTATAAAAAATATTAAATCGAATGCTACTGGTATTGATGGTATCTCAATAAAATTTCTAAAATGTATATTGCCTCATATACTAAGCCCACTTGTACATATAATAAAGTATTACTTTAATACTTCGAGATACCCCGAGATATGGAAAGTGCCGACAGTCATTCCTATTGCAAGAAAACCAAATGCTTCCGAACCATCCGATTTTCGGCCAATTAGTCTTTTGCCTTCGATTTCAAAAATATGCGAGTCTCTCATGGCTGAGCAGATTCTTCGTCTACTACTACTACTTACCAACTACTTTTGGCCTGATGTCTAAGCTGCAGTCGGGTTTTCGGCCCGGACATAGCTGTTCCTCTGCTTTAGTAAAAATAATGGATGATTTAAGATTGCCATATGATAAGTGCCACCTAAGTTTGCTCTGCCTCGTAGACTTTTCTAAAGCGTTTGATACAGTATACCTTTCCTCTACGAAGGATAGCCACCTTGTCGTGGTGTAGAGGCTTAGGTTGCAATGAAACAATGGGCTATGATGACGGGAGCGCAAGCTCCTGGTAGGGTCACCCATGTCGTACAGGCTATTGTGGAGCAACGAACAAAGAGCTATCCCCCCCCTAATCCAGGGTGTTATGTTGCACCGTGCCTATTGGATGGTTTGCAGCCAGGGGGTAATACCGGCTGTATGGGAACGGAGACCTCACTGATACCTGGCCGCCCTTAGTGAGTAATTGTGGCCTTTCCATGGTATGCGGGGCTCTGGCATGGATGACGTACTTTCCCTAGCTACTCGTGGGACCAAAAATGAACAAAACTTTTAAAAACAACAACAAGGAAGAATGTACAGAGGCGACAACAACAAAAAATACTACAGACGAAACGGCAACAGCGACGGAAACTGGCAGGTCTAGCATAGGGCGACCTACTCTGACCAAACAGGACAACACCGACGCGGGTGGGGACTTGGACTCAGCGACTCTGAGGATTCTGGGCAGGTTGAGCATTGGAAGTGACACGGAGGAATCGAGCATCCCTCAAGTCCTTCACAAAGTTCCTAGCTCAGAGACTGAAGACGAGCTTCTCAACTCCGACTCCGACGCGACGGTCATTGAGGCGGGTAGTGCAGCAGTCCACAGTAGATCTGCTTCGAAAGAAGCCATGCAACGACAGTTCTACAGGACTGCTAAGAACTATCTGCTGAAAATTAAAACCGCAGACCCGACTACTCTTACTTCCAGGGACAAGGCTCTCATCAGGAAGCACACGATGAGAGTGAACACTTTTGAACGTCACTATGCCCCCAAAGCATCGACGAACGAAGCTGCCACAACTCTGCTTGCTTCCACGGATGAGGGTCTTAGCAAGGCAGGTCCATCCAACTCCAATGACGGGAAAAGCGACAAACGGGAGAGGGAAATGGGAGGTAGAAAGAGGAGGAAAAGAGGCAGGAAGAATAGAGGGGACAGAGCTTAACCGTCCCAATCCAAGGTTGCTATAGGTGACAAACGGGATTGCGGTATAGGTGGAAGCAAGGGAGTGAAAGAAGGGGCAACGACGGTTAAGGCAGGTCCTTCCTACTCCAATGTCGTCAAAAGCGGCAAACAGGAGTGTGGAAAAGGCGGAACCAAGGAGAAGGTAAAGCGAGACAAGGTCAACCAAAGGTTACCTCAAACAGGGACCAACCGGGGGTTGACCACGGTTTCGAGAGGAGAACCTCCCTGTACACCTGGTTCCACGGCCAAACGGCAAAGATCTACGGATGAGGTCGCTGCGAGTTGTTCGAAGCGTAGCAAGACCCGGGGGAGCTTCGAAAACTCAGCAGAGGTCGCTGCGAGTTGTTCAAAGCGAAGAAAAGCAGGGGGAGCTTCGAAAACTCACCAGAGGAGCTACAAGTAGCCATTATAGACTCAACTGACCCAGACGGCTCTATGACGGGGGAAAAATGGCTGCTTGTAGAGAATGAGATCCTTAAAGCTATGATGGCTAGCGTCGAACACGGTGATCCCGACGATTACAAGTTCGACGGTGCTGGTTGGCAACAAGGAGTCAAAGTCGTCGGATGTGGATCGAAGAAATCCCTGGAGTTCCTGACCAAAACCATCGCCAACATTGGTGAAATTTGGAAGGGAGCTTCACTAAAGGTGATCTCCAAGTCCACGCTTCTGCTTCACCACAAGGTATCTGTATGGATTCCTCCTCCTGCTTTGCACGAGGATGAGTCCATTCAGAGGCTTTTGGCGGCGCAGAATAAAGACGCCAGAATTCAGGAGTGGAAGCTGGTCAGGTCGCAGAAGAGTCACGGCAGCGAAGGGAAAATTCTTCTCTTTTCTGTAGACGCTGCTTCCACGGGCTGGCTTAAGGAGCAGTCGGACATGCTCAAATTCGGCCTCGGATCCATTAAGGTGAAGAGGCTGAACCAACAATAGCTGAGAGGAGGAGGAAGCTGCAAGTGATGCAAATCAACCTGCATCACTGTAAGGCAGCGACCGACAACTTGATGCTGTGCATGTCCGAGGAGAATGTAGATGTGGCCCTCATCCAGGAACCTTGGATCACCAACAACAAGATCCAAGGCCTAGGGTCGAAACAATATAACCTGTTTCACTCTACAAATGAAGGTAAGTTAAGGAGCTGTATACTTGCGAAAAAATCTGTTAATATGTTTTTTCTCCCTAGACTCAGCAACGGAGACGTAGTGGCAACCAGCGTAGAAACAAGGTCAGCAAAACTGATCCTTTGCTCTGCGTACATGCCCTATGAAGAGGCGAACCCACCAGTGCAAACAGTCCGCGAGTTAGCAGAACATGCCAACACAAGCAGGGCATTCCTGGTCATCGGTTGTGATGCTTACGCCCATCACTCGCAATGGGGCAGTAAAGACATCAACAAAAGGGGTGAGTCTATTTTTGAATTTATCCTTACCACAGACCTTATTCTATGCAATAGGGGCAATAGGCCAACATTTCAGAATAGAGTCAGGGAAGAGGTAATCGATCTTACTTTAGCTAGTAACTCCGAACAGATAATAGTCGATAACTGGGAGGTGTCACAGAAGGAGTCGTTTTCCGACCACTTTACGATTCTCTTTACTATTGACTACGATCCTCAATTAAAGAAACATTTTAGGAACCCATTAAAAACTAACTGGGAAAGGTATTCAGTCTGGATAAGCAGAAATATTGCAGACCCTGACACAGAATACCTCCCAACCGATGTATCTATTGACAATGCAGTCGAGTTTATAACGGGAAAAATTAACCAGGCTTTCAAGAAGTTCTGCCCAAAGTCTCGAAGTCGCAAACCTGCAAATGCGAGTTGGTGGACCAGCGACCTCAAAAAGAGGCGATTAGAGGTTAGAAAACTTCACCGGAAGGCCATCTTAAGCAAACTAGAGCAGGACTGGACAATCTACAGATCCACGCTAAATGCTTACACTAGGGATGTAAGAATAGCTAAGCGAACATCTTGCACAAAATTTTGCGAGTCCATTGAGGATACCAGTGAAGCCGCCAGACTTCGAAAGACGCTATCCAAAGACCCAACGGTCCCGGGATACCTTAAGAGGTCCGACGGATCCTGGACAGAATCCAGTCAAGAAACGCTTTTGCTACTCATGGAAACTCACTTTCCAGGTTGTACAGAACCGTATCAAAACGATGCTAACAACAACTTGGAAATAACAATGCCAGAACCTTTACAAGAACTCCCCAACATTATTACAAGGTCAACTGTAGAATGGTCGATCGGATCCTTCAAGCCCTACAAATCTGCGGGGCCAGATGGTATCCTACCGGCCATGATGCAACATGCCCTTCCTAGCATCATGCCCTGGCTTATAGCAATCTTTACCGGCTGCCTCAAGACAGGATATGTTCCAAAAATTTGGAGAGATGTGCGAGTTGTTTTCATTCCTAAAGCTGGGAAACCGATACACTCAGCACCAAAGGATTATAGGCCTATTAGTCTCTCATCGTTCTTGATGAAAACGCTAGAGAGAATAATAGATCTTCACATAAGAGAATCTGTGAACGATAATAATCCCTGTAGTGTACAACATGCCTATCTTAAGGGTAAATCGGTAGAAACGGCACTGCATGAGATGGTTTCGGTCATAGAAGGAACCTCATCACAAAGAATATACTTTAGCAACGTTTTTAGATATCGAAGGCGCATTTAACAATGTAAATACAGATTCTATAAGAAATGCTTTAGTAGACAAAGGAGTTAACAGTAAAATAACCCAGTGGATTTATAAAATGCTCAATAGCAGACGTATAAGTACACAAATGAAGCCACAAGAGGCACACCGCAAGGAGGAGTCATATCCCCCCTTCTCTGGCTAATTGTGGTTGACAAAATTCTCACTACACTCACAACTGGAGGAACAAAAGTGGTAGCCTATGCCGATGACGTTGCCATCTTAATATGCGGGAAATACCTGCAAACAATTAGCGAACTAATGTCTGCGGAATTGAATAAACTATCGCGGTGGGCAGAATCAAATGGACTTGGTGTTAACCCAGTAAAGACCGAACTCGTTCTGTTCACAAGGAAAAGAAAAATAGAAAGTTTCACATTACCGAAACTTAACGGAGTAACTCTGAAGCTTTCCACGGAAGCCAAATACCTTGGAATTATCCTTGATAACAAGCTGAGCTGGAAACGCAACACAGAGGAAAGAAGGAAAAAAGCACTGTGCGCTTTGTACGCTTGTCAGAGGACATTTGGCAGGAAATGGGGACTGCGACCGCACATAATCCACTGGATGTATACAGCGATCGTGAGACCCATTCTTGCCTACGCTTCTCTCGTATGGTGGACGATAACGCATAAAAAAAGCTACCTTAGCTTCCTAACAGGAGTTCAAAGGTTAGCGTGCATAGGAATAACAGGAGCCATGAGATCTACGCCACAGGCGGGTCTAGATATGATGCTAAATCTTCTTTCCGTAGAAGAATTCCTTAAATGTTCGGCGACCAAGAGCGCGATTCGCCTCAACGAATCACGAGCCTGGAAAAGCAGCACATTCGGACACGCATCTGTTTTAAATCTCTTTGGAACCGAGGAATCAAAAAGAGCAACCGACTATATCATACCCAGTGTAAGATTCGGTACAGAATACACCACATCCATTCCCAGCAGACAAGAATGGGAAGAAACGGCTGTAGAATCCTACGGCAATCTCCATTTATATACTGATGGTTCCAAAATGGAAAACGGAACTGGATCGGGTGTATACTGTGAAACGCTACAAATCAAAGAGTGTTACAAACTCCCGGATTACTGTAGCGTTATTCAGGCAGAAATATATGCTATTGAAAAATCTGCACCGGCCATTTACAGGAAAAATCTTACCCCCACAAGGGTAGTAATTTTTGTGGATAGCCAAGCGGCCATCAAAGCACTGAACAGTAAAACGACGAAGGCTCGAACGGTGCAAAACTGTAAACTTGCACTGAACAGTATCTGCAATACCCACAACGTCACTCTCTGCTGGGTTCCCGGACATAGCAATATTGAAGGGAACGACGCAGCTGAACACGCTGAACACGCAGATGAACTGGCAAGGCGTGGAGTAACCGCAAGTACAAACAGAGCTGACACAGATGTGCACATTCCAATAGGCGTCGTCAAAAGGAGTATAGAACTAAAAGCCAGAGATACTGCCAACACAAACTGGGCTTCCAAAGGTGACTGCAACATATCTCGAAGGCTTTGGCCTGAGCTAAATGAGAAAAGAACTAGAAGTATTCTGCTTTTGGTCAAACGGGAAATCCGGATCCTTGTTGGAGTTCTAACGGGTCATTGCCCCATTGGGGTAATGGCCAATAGAATAGGTATAACAGCGCCAGACTTTTGTCGGAGCTGCAAAGACCCGGAGGAAATAGAAACAATAACTCACCTACTATGCGAATGTCCAAGTCTACAGAATCGTCGACTCCGACACATGGGGAACAGATTTTTCAAAGACTTGGAAGAGTTGGTGAACACACCACTGCTAGACATCTGGAGGTTCATAAAAAGCACAGGATGGTTTGAGGAACAAATCGGAACAATGGTTTAACTTGGTACCACAACTATAAAAAGGGATTCGTAATGGACCTATAGGCCCCCGCGGAAGCGCCGGTAACGGTGCACGACCCTTCATACCTAACCTAACCTACAATATACCACTTTTTACTCTGTTAGAAACTTGAATTTTAGTTTGGCTTTTCAAATGCTTCGGTTCGGTTTTTGTGTAGCTACTTGGACGACAGGTCCCAAAGAGTCAGGATAGGGAACAACTTCTCGTAACCATGCATGCGTATGCTGACGACTTGCAGTTGTACTTGTCCAGGCCCCTTAGTCTCGTTGAAGATTTAATTGAAAAAGTTAATGAAGACTTAAATATAGTAGCGGAATAGGCCTGTCGAAATAAACTAAAGCTAAACCCTCTTAAATCGTATGCCTTACTGATTTCAAAGAATGCCTATCGAAATTATGATATTCCTCCAATTCTTCTCAATAACGTTGAGCTAAGACTCGTATGTAGTGCCAAAAGTCTTGGTTATCAAATAAATTCGTCCTTGTTTTGCGAAAATCATATTAACCCCTGCGTTGCCAAAATTTACTATGCCTTACGAAATCTTCGCATGACAGCAGCTTTTGTGCCTGTTGACATCAGAAAAAAACTAGTATTGCAGCTAATACTGCCAATTATAACATACGCAGAAGTCGTCTATAGTAAACTTGCCTCGAGATCTTTGCTAAAACTGCAAGTTGCATTTAATAATACTGCACGCTATGTCTACAGAATCAAAAGGTTTGATCACATATCACCCTTTACCAATCAACTATTGGGCTGTGGCTTAACCAGCTATCTTGAGGCAAGAAACTGCATTTTCCTGCACAGGGTAATCCACACGCGTTGTCCACCCTATCTTTTTGAAAAGCTTAAATTTTGTAGATCAAGTCGGAACATGAATTTAATTATTCCAACGTACAACTTTCTAAATTCAAATAGACTGTTTTTCGTTAGTGCAATAAGACTACGGAACTCACTGCCAAATAAAATTAAAATTGTTACCAATAGTAAGTACTTCAAGCATTTAGTTTTCGAATATTTCTCCTAACTCTCTTTTTCATATGTTTCCTTTAAATCGCTTCCAGTTCTTAAATTGTATCTTTATTTCTTTCCATATTATTTCTTCTTTAAAAATTAAAAAACTAATTAACTTTAATATATAAATAATTTATGCTCATCATTTTTATTTTTTATATATACTATGTTATGTTGAAATGATTGTGAATCTAATTATTAGTGTCTACTTTTTAACTGTACAATTGATTCTTAAATATTTTGATTATATAGGTTATTATTTACACTTTTAAAACGGCATGTAAAATGTCTTAAATGTCAACATGTTTAAACTAAATAAATTCAAAAATAAAAAAAAATACAAATACATATAAATTTGTGGGCGGAAAAAAGGGGGTGTGGTAAAACTTTTTCTTAAATTCCATTTTCTACTTGAAGGAAACTTACTACCAAAATTTCATCTGAATCGGCCTAGTAGTTTTGGAGATATAGAATTTTTATTGATTTGTGGGCGGTAAAAGGGGGTGTGGCAACATTTTTTTCTAACCCATGCAATACTTGAAGGACATTTACTGCCAAAATTTCAGCTGAAACAGCCCGGTAGTTTTGGAGATATATTAATTTGTGGGCGGTTTCATCAGTTTTTGTGATTTGTGAATATTTTAAGTAAATATATATGGTTTATTTATATATTGTAAATATGTTCAAGAGGAACAGGGGGTGAACCATAAAATGGCAACATGTCTGACCGCCTCAAACTGGCGAGGCCAGCATTATCCATGTCGAAATCGTCTCAAGTCGACTCAAACCTCCAAGTGGTGTGGGTCCCGCCATATTACTACTGCTCAATGAAAACTAAACTAATGAAAACTAAAACCCCAATAACGTTGACGACCACCGCAAACAAAAAACGGACCAATGATTTACGGATATGCACCTGGAATGTCCGGACCCTTTATAGGGAAGGTGCCATTACCCAACTGGCGGAAGCCCTCAAAACAATAAAATCTGACATCACCGCCATCCAGGAAATGCGATGGAAAGGGCAAGGCTGCTCTAAACAAGCACACTGCGATATCTACTACAGCTGTCATGCGGAGAAGCGCGAATTCGGATGTGGACTCGTCGTTAGCCGGAAACTACGCCACCTTGTATCCCAGTTCACACCTGTGAACGAAAGATTGGCCACGATCTGCATCAAGGCAAAATTTTTCTACATCAGCCTTATTTGCGTGCATGCCCCGACGGAGGAAAAGGACGAAGCTTTTTCAAGGACGCTTTCTAGGCTAGTCTTGAGGACGTATACGACCACCTTCCGGTCCATAACGTGAAAATAGTACTCGGCGATTTTAATGCGAAAGTTGGAAGGGAAGGTCTTCATGAGACCTCCACGAACAACGGCCTAAGACTGATCGACTTCGCCGCGGCACGAAACATGGTAGTAGCACCAGTTTAAGCACCTCGACATCCACAAGGCCACCTGGCTGTCCCCGTATCAAAAAACGCGAAACCAAATTGTTCATGTCAAGGCATGCCTCTAGTGTTCTAGATGTGCGTACATTTCGGGGGGTCAACATTGACTCCGACCATTATCTTGTTGCAGCCAAGATCGGCATGCGATTATGCAATGCGGAGAACATACGCACAGGAATACAAAGAAAGCTAGATGTCGCTAAGCTGCAATTACAACGGACTGCCGAAGCCTACTCCGCTCAACTCTCGGTTAAGCTCAAACAACTAACCTCTGGACCCGACGACGCCGGCGGACTTTGTTCGCATATATCCTACTCCATGCGCGCTACCGCTGAAGAAGTCATTGGTTTCCGGCGACCGCAACTCGGAACCAATGGTTCGATCAGGAGTGTCGCATCTTACCTACTTACTTAGGTGGCCGTAACAGCCCGTGTCCGGGTTTCGGCCGACCTCATCAGCTCTCGCCAGGCTCCTTTGCTATGCGCGCGCCTTCTCCAATCGGATACACCAAGTGCGGTTAGGGCTTCCTGAGCCTAGTCCATCCATCGGAGGCATGATCTCCCTTGTCGACTAGCGACCCTCGCCTCGAGCACCTTTTTCGCTGGAGCTTCGTCGTCCATACGATGGACATGACCCAGCCAGCGTAGTCGCTGCACAGTTTTACGCCGAACTACGTCAATGTCTTCGTAGAGCTGATACAGCTCGTAGTTCATTCGGATGCAATAGTCATCGCCGACTCGAACAGAACCGAAGATTTTGCGAAGAACTATTCTCTCGAACACCCCCAGAGCGGCTGCGTCAGTTTGCGAAACTACCCATGCCTCAGCGCCATAAATCAGCACAGGTAGAATGAGCGTCTTGTAGAGTGTTAGTTTTGTCGATCGGGAGAGGGCTCTGGAACTTAGTTGCTTACTGAGCCCGTAGTAGCACCTATTAGCAATTATTGTTCTCCGCTTTATCTCCAGGCTGATTTCGTTTTTGGTATTAATGGCGGTGCCAAGGTATACGAACTCCTTGACTACTTCAAAGTTATAGCTGCCGGATGAAACGTGGGAGTCTAAACGCCGAGCTCCCTTGTTTGTAGACAGCATATAATTTCTTTTACCCTCATTAATCGTCAAACCCACTTTGGCTGATTTCTTTTCGATAGCGGTGCAAGCAGCGGTAACATCTCTCTTGGTTCTGCTGACAATATCAATATCATCAGCGTACGCAAGGAGCTGGACACCTTTATAGAAAATGGTGCCATTATGATGCACACCGGCCTTTCGTACGATCCCCTCCATGATGATGTTAAAGAGATCGCATGACAGGGGATCGCCTTGCCTGAAACCTCTTTCTGTATTGAAGGTTTCGGAGAGGTCATTTCCTACCTTGACGGAGCTGCGTGTGTTGCTCAACGTCCTTTCGTACGATACCCTCCATGATGATGTTAAAGAGATCGCATGACAGTGGATCGCCTTGCCTGAAACCTCTTTCTGTATTGAAGGTTTCGGAGAGGTCATTTCCTACCTTGACGGAGCTGCGTGTGTTGCTCAACGTCATTCTGCAAAGTGTAATCAACTTTGCCGGTATACCGAACTCAGACATTGTTGCGTATAGGCAATCCCTTCTCGGGCTATCAAACGCAGCTTTAAAATCGACAAAGAGATGGTGTGGATCCGCCAGGATTTGTCGTAGCGTGAAAATCTGGTCTATGGTGGACTTACCAGGTCGAAAGCCACACTGATAAGGTCCAATCAGTGTTTTTGTAATCGGCTTTAATCTTTCACACAGTACGCTTGAGAGAACCTTATATGCGATGGAAATAAGACTGATACCTCTATAGCTAGCGCAGATTGTTGGGTCTCCTTTCTTAAGTATAGGGCACACCCAAGCAACAATTCTTAAGAGTTGAGCACTGGACGAAAAATTTTAGTTTTTAATTACGTCCTATAACTATCTTCAGCAAGAGCAATACGCTTACAGATTATTTACAGCAAAACTAGTTCTGTTCTCTTTCACATTCTTCAGCTATCAGAGCCAAACTATGATAGGCTTGGGCATTTTAGTTCAATGAAAAGAGCACTCTTTTTAGTTCATCTGTCTTTAGTGAACTAGTTCGTTCATATAGTTCTTTTAGTTCTTTTCGTTCATTTGAACTCTGTTAGTTTCGTGCACTCGTTCGTGCAGCTAGTTCAGTAGCATCAGTAGGTCTTTTAGTTCGTTGTGCTTACTCGCTCAAGAGAGGGCTATAAAATGAAACGAATGTTATAAGAACAAAAAAAAAAAGCTGACAAGGAATTAAATTTCTTCTTTCATAACGAAATTCAAATTTAAGAAAATAAAAACGAAATTAAATTTGATTTTGGTTTAAAAGTTTGACTTTTTATTTCAGTTAAGTTATTTATTAATAAGGCACTATCAAATTAATATTTTTTTTTTCTGTATACATTTTCAAATTGAATACTGTATTACATTTTTATAAAAGAAAATCAAATATAATAAATATAATATGCATTTGAAAAAAATAAAATTAAATATACATGGAATTCATAACCGTTTAGTTTTAAAGTAAAAAAAGTGAAAACATATATATTAAATAAAAAAAATAGAAAAGTATAATTAATGGGTTTTGAATATTGAAGTGATTATTTTAAAAGTAAAGCTATAATTTATAAAGCTATATATTTATAGAAAAAAAAAATATTCTATACTGTTTTGTAAAAAATAAAAAATTTAAGTTCATTGTTAATATATTAAAATTTGTCAACGTTATTTTAATAAAAATTTAAATATAAAAAAGTAAAATTTTTAATTCTTAATTCATATAAGATTTTTTAAATCTTATTTCTATTTACATATTTACAAAACCACATTTTTATATTACATTTATATACATTTTCACATATTGCTATGCAAAAAAACTAAACTTGAAACTTTTTCAGACTTTAATAAAGTTCTTCGGTCATTAATTATCTGCCCAGTAGCTGAAAATACACGCTCACATGGCACCGAGGTAGCAACAATGCAGAACCTTTTTAATACGTAGCTGTAAACACGAGGATACAAACATTTTCTCTCCTCCCACCAAATCAAAGGATCTTTCTTTCGTTCCAAGTACTCTTCATTATGATATTTGTCCAGTTCACGAATTCCTGCTGCCGTTCTACTTTCTGGTCTTGTTATTTTTTTCAGCTCTTCATCATAATCATTCCAAATGCTGCTGGAAGTGGTAGAAGTACTGGGTTCCGCTCTAATCTCCGTTTCCAAAACGCTGTCATTGTTAGGTAATATTACATTGCCAATTTTGGTCCGGAGGCTTTGCAAAGCACTTTCATATGCTGTTTGGTTTTTGAAACCTTTCTGCTTAAACCGAGGGTCCAATATTGTGCATTCAGCGTACAGCACGTTTCGCTCGTAGTCTCGGAACCGAGACACCATCCCATCCTTCAAAACAGACAACAATGAAACCACTTTATAATTTGTTGGACAGCATTTGGAGAGAAAGCCTTGGAGCAAATTTGTAAAAACAATAACCTTTGACAAAGAAACATTTTTTTCTGCACTTATTTCATTTGTCACTTCATAAAAAGGTTTCAGAATTGGTATAACCTCCTCTATGATGAACCAATCTTCTGTATCTAGTGCTAGATCACTTCGTAAAAGTGCAATAGATGCAATGATTGCATTTTTAGTAGCTAAAATTCGCTCCAGCATGTCGAAAGTTGAATTCCATCGTGTCACAACATCTTGCTTAAGTTTTAGCTCCGGAATATTCATTTGCCTCTGTGTTTCTTTCAATTTCTTAGATCCTTGTGTACTTCTGTGAAAGTATTCCACAATGGCCTTGACTTTTGTAATTGTTTCTTGGATCTCTTTTGTGGCTTTCTGTACAACAAGATTCAACAGATGAGCAAAACATCCCACAGTACGCCACTGACCTAATTGTACGGCCGCAATAATATTGGCAGTATTAATGCTGACGACAGCAGTTATTTTATTGGAAACTTGCCAATCAGACATCATTTCTTTTAAAAAATTGCACAGATTTTCACTTGTATGTCTGCCGCTATATTCATGGCATGCAATTAATGATGAACACAGTTTTGTTGTAGAGCCAATGTAGTGCGCTGTGAAAGCAAAATAAATTTTTGTTACTACGTGAAGTCCATGCATCTGTTGTCAGACATACTGCTGGTGCAGCGCGTACTTTTTCCTTAACTTCTGCAAGGAGTTCGCTATAAATAGTTGGTAAAATGTTGTTCGAAAGGGTCTTTCTTGTTGGCAGTTGGTAACCAGGACAGTGAGACACAAGTTCTATTAATTTTTTAAACTCAGGCTCTTCCACAATTCGTAACGCATGATGACCTTTGGCAATCATATTGACAACTTGTTTATCAATTTGTTCCACTTTTCGAACAGGTGGCGGTTTTCGAATAAATTGGGTAATTTGTTGTTGAAATGAAGAAGTCGTAGCAGTGACAGTGGATGCGGTTACAGTAGGGTTGCTGGGTCCAGAAGTTTGCTGTGGTTCCGATTCAGGATTAAATTGTTGTCGTTCAATTTGTATTGGAGTCGTCGGATGCTTATTTTTCATATGGCGACTTAGATTGCCGAGCGATCCTCCAGCCGTACTCAAAACCGTTGCACAATATTTGCACTTGGCCTTTTTTTCGCCATCCTCATTAAAATGGTTCCAAATCACGCTGGGTTTTACAGCTTTAAAATAACACTTTTAACTTCTTTTACAGCTTTAAAATTAGTTAACAAATGCAAATGCAGATTATCAGTTGATTTGAATTTATTGAACGAAATCTTAACGTTCAATTGACAAAAATTCCCTTACCAGGGCTGTCGCTTTGAAATAAATCAATTTAACCCCAATAAGCACAGATGCGATCGATACCCAGTAGGCAAATAGTCTAGGGCCCCACAAAAGAAGTCATGCTAGGACTGGTAAGGTTGGCGACAATACTCATTCCATGATCGCGGTACTGATGAGTGCTTCTATAAGACCTACCTTTTGAAGGTGTTCTAAAAAACTATATGGTCAAAAATTTCACAATTGATACCTGACCAAACAAAATTTTTTATAGCTCTACCGCTTCTTTAAAAAATTCTTATGAATATATTTAAAGTTACTAAAAATATGACCATGCATTCCACCCACATAGCACCTGTGTTTCAAAAGCCCCTACTTTTGACTCTTGCATTATATTTCGATATTATTTGCCAACTCATCTCATCTAATCTCATTTTATTTCAACTAAAAAATATAATTATTTTTAATAAATTTATGTTATATAAATCAACATTCTCAATTATGTACCTGCGTTTTTATTTATTAAAAAAGCACAATGTATTTTAAGGCCTGACATGAGAAGGTACATTAGTAAGGCTTCTAGTAGAACACTAAATATATGTATAAAAAAATTAGAACTAACAAATAACACAAATAAAAACTACTGATACTTATATGTTCGTCGTAATGACAAAATGGTAACATATGTCAAAGTTGCAGCCCTTAACTCTACCATTTCGTCAAAGTAGCGAGCAAAGTACATTTTCTCTCGTTCAATCCCACTCGCTGCTCACTTCCAAGACAAACGAACTAAAAGAACGAAAATGAGAGAGGAGCAACGAACTAGTTCACATCGTTCAGGAAAGGGAATCGTTCAATTGAACTAGTTCGTTCCTGAACTAACGTATGGTGAATGAAATCGAGACACGTGTTCCACAGTAAAAATAAAAATGTCTGGAAACTAGCAACAACAACTTTTAATGCAAAAATGTAACGGTACATGTTACATGAGCCTTCCGCCTAGATGAATACCTGAAACCGATTACCCGAAACCGATTACCTGAAACCGACTACCTGATACTGGAATTAGTGATACCTGAGAGTGAAGAAAACCCGAAAATATTCGATATCCGACCAGCACCAGCTGACACTCTTAACCCTTTTACGGAAACCCGAACACAACTGCTACTGACTGCCCGACCACCTTGCGCTGCAGAAGTATTATAATAAGCGATTGATATTGTCAATAAAAACTAAGATTTGAATTATAAACTGCGTCTTCTTATTTAACCAAAGGTTTGTGGATCCTTTGGTAGATCCTGGAGTGGCTGAGCTTACCTCAGCCTTTGATAAAACCACTGTTATAATGTTGATCACATGGCATAAAAATATTCGCATTATATTTCAACTTAGTTGTGAAAATGTCATTGAACGAGCTTGAGCGTCGAAGAATCATTTGTAATTTTTGTGAAAAAAATCCCAATAAGACCAAAAATGAAATTTTTCACCATTTCAAAGACATGGGATATAAAAAATCAACTATATATAAGACAATTCAACTATTTAGAAATAAAAACCAAATAGAAAGAAAAACTGGTTCCGGTAAAAAGTGTGTTTTACAAGACAGCAAAGTTCGTGCTCAGCTGAAAGCCGATACAGTGGGTCGGACTGCAAAATCTTACCGGCAGTTGGGAAGAAAATATGATGTGGACAAAAATACTATAAAAAAATATTTGAAATCTATGGACGTGCAAATTAAAAAAAGACAAAGTAAGCCGGCAGCTACGGAAAAGCAAATAAAAATTATTAAATCTAGGCTGAGAGCGCTTTCTGGAAAATACTTTGCAACAACTGCTACTTACAAGTGTGTGATGGATGATGAGACTTATTTCACTGTGGAAGGCAACGAATGGCAGCCAAAACATTATTTCGAGTCTCACAATCACAAAGCACCAGAAAGAGTCAAATATATCCAGAAAACAAAGTTTCCAGGAAAAGTTTTATTGTGGTTGGCAATCAGCGAGCGTGGTATCAGTGAACCGATTTTTTTCAAAGGTGGTTTAGCAGTCTCTGCTCAAACTTATACCGAAAAATGTATGCCTGTGCTTCAAAATTTCATTAAAAAATATCATAGCCGCGATAAAATAGTTTTCTGGCCAGATTTGGCATCGTCACATTATGCAAAGACAACCTTGCACGATTTGGAAAAGCGTGGTATTGAATTTGTACCGAAGGATTATAACCCACCAAATGTTCCACAGCTGCGACCAATTGAAACTTTTTGGGCGAATTTGAAGAGAAATGTGTACAGTAAGGGATATACAGCAAAAAATACAGGCTGCCTAACAAATAAAATCAAAAAAGAGCTCAAGAATATCGACACAAGTGGAATTTAGGAGTCGATGAGGACACTGCCACAAAAAATACGAAAAGCGAACCGTTACGGAGTAAATATGTTTTTGTAAATTTAGTTTACATTTCAAAATATTGGAATAAATCTTTCTTATACTTTAAAAACTTTTTATATATTTTATTTTTTAAACGACACAATTGTCCAGATTTTATTCACCATACGTTACCCAACTCTAAACTATGAAAAGTTTTAGCTTTATAGATTAAGTCTTATAGACATCTCAAAGGCTTTTATTTCAAGATGTCTGATCTGATCTAAGCATCGGTCTGACTAGAAGAGTATCACTCTGAATATAAGAGAAACAGTCTGACTAGAAGAATGTTACTCTGATAATAAGATGTTGGTTCTTATAATCGGGCAATTGCCCTAAACAAAAGATTTAACTGTATTCATGTTCTTAGCCCTTTCTTGTGAATGTATCATTTTTCAAAAGAAATGGGTTTTTATTTAATTAGCTTAAATTTCAGGGTACCTATATAATAAACGAACAGAATTATGTACAAATTATGTTCAATGAATTTGGTTCATTCATAAGAAAAATATTCCGAAAGAACAGAACAATTTTTAACTGCAATTTACGTATTCACTTCCATTCATAAGATGTTATACTTTCCAGGAAGAAAATGTGCTTAATTTTCATAGTAAAATTTATAAATTTTATAAAATCGCCTTTATAAAATTTTTATAAAAGCGCCTTATCAATTTATAAAATTTATAAATTTTACTAGGAATTCTAGGGTGAGCTTAGCCCACTAAAATTTTGTTTCGAGTCGACATACAGTCAAACCGAGACACAACTATTTTTTGTTACATAAATCAACCTTATGAGGAAGATTTTTCATATTCTTTATAGCGCAAATTTATTGATAACTCTCAACGCAAAGTAATGAAATTAGTTCGGTAAACCTTGCACTAATGTAATGAAAGGGTTAATTCTGCTTGGCATAAATGAATGCTTTTTAAAAATGGTGGCCCTACAAAATTTCACTTTCACTCATCTCGTAGAGTATACAACTCTTCTATGTGACTTACTTAAGTATATTAATTTTGTAGTAAGAGCTGTACTCCTGTATGGAGACATCAACTCTTAAAACTGCGTTTTAGTGCATTTATTGAGAGTAAAGTTTAATTTGTTAATTAAATAAAACTTTTAATGTTGGTTTTTGCGAAAGGGCACAGCTTCTAACCGAGGTCCAATATGAGATTCTTACGATAAAATTTCCACCGCAATGAAATTTATGCGTTTATATGATAAAATATTACACCACGCATATACAATATTGATATACTAATTTCCTACAAACATAATAAAAAATGGTACATCAAATTTTGTTATATTCAAATAGTGTTGGTAGTATTGTATATATAAATAAATTCTTATAAAACTCTCTTATGAGTATATACATCTTAATTTTCTTAAAAGTATATATCTGCAAGAGATCTGTAAGTCTTGTCTAAGACAATGTTTCTTAGAGTGTTGATCTTGTTTCAGAGCTCTAAGAGGCCGATATAAGGGCGTTCTGAAAATTACAACTCACACTTATATAGTGCCAAAATGAGCTTAGAAGAGTTTTACAAGTATCTTACAGATATCGTTTAGAGTTAATCGTAAGTGTATCAATCTTAATAATTTCTCTTCAAGAAGTCTTTAGGATAAAATAAAGATAATTATTGTTGGTTGGGCAGTACGCTGAGGTTCCAATCGCCGGGCATGCTTTCTTCTAGCCATATTTTGCTGATGAGCTGATGCATGCGCCTTATCAATTCATCACCGCCGGTTTTAAACAATTCAGCTGACAGGCCATCAGCACCCGATGCTTAATTGTTTTTGAGTCGTTGGATAGCAACTCGAACCTCTTCATGGCTAGGTGGTGATACTTTCACTCCGTCATCGTCGATTGGTGGCACTGAACTGTGCTCTTCATGGACGGCATTGGTGGAATCGTCGCCAGTAAGTTAATTGGAGAAGTGCTGTCTCCATAATCTAAGCACACTGTAGCGGAGCGAAATTGGGTCACGTATTTTACAAAAAAAAAACGAATGCGTCTGGCAACGCTGAACGGTGAGGCCGACCAGGGAAGCAGCAGCCCTGACTTTGCATTTGTTTTGAGGGCGCACGGTGAATGCGCCCCTGTGGCTTTCGCACAGAAATTTAGTCAGGGCGCCTGCTTACCTCAGCCGACGCCACCGCTCCTGGTCAGGTGACCCGCGGACACGAAGTTGGCCACGACTGCACGTGCTGGTGAGCCTATGTGCTAGCAGTTCGGGACTGATGGGGGGGTTCGTGGCGGCCAACCCCGCGTACCTTCGCCGTACAAATAAATCACGTGCATAAAAAAAATATCGCGTCGAGATTTGGACCAACCAATATCAAACCAACCGGAGCTGAAAAGAAAGAAGATTAGCTAAAAAAAAAAAATGGAAAAGGTTGGGAGCCCCTGGCTCACCCATCCACCAACCAACACTCGAGCCAGATGTTCAGGCTCAGCCCACGCATCCCTCCCTACCATGGAGGACTCTGGGGCGATATGAGCAGTCCTCCCCAAATGCATACATTCTCCCCTAACCAAATAAGAAACTTATTGGTTCATTTTATGATTATAATATTTGCCCTTATATTTTAAGAAAAATGCCTTTATATAAAAAAAATATCTTAAAATTATTCTTACATTTTTTTTTTCTCTTTTTTTTTTTATAAGACTGCTTTCAATTTAAGTTTTATTTTTTTTTTATATTTTTTTTTTAACAAAAAAATTTCATAAAAAAAAATTTTTTTTAACAAACATTTTACTATTGTTAGATTTTATTTTATTTTATTATGGTTTCGTTGTTAAGTTCTAATATATTATGTTTTGTTTTTAAGTTTTTATTTTATTATAGTTTCGTTGTTAAGTTTTCATATATTATGTTTTGTTCTTAAGTGTTCATTATATTATGTTTTGTTTTTAAGTTTTTATTTTATTATGGTTTCGTTGTTAAGTTCTAATCTATATTATGTTTTGTTCTTAAGTGTTCATTATATTATGTTTTTTTCTTAAGTTTTTATTTTATTATGGTTTCGTTGTTAAGTTTTCATATATTATGTTTTGTTCTTAAGTGTTCATTATATTATGTTTTGTTTTTAAGTTTTTATTTTATTATGGTTTCGTTGTTAAGTTCTAATATATTATGTTTTGTTTTTAAGTTTTTATTTTATTATAGTTTCGTTGTTAAGTTTTCATATATTATGTTTTGTTCTTAAGTGTTCATTATATTATGTTTTGTTTTTAAGTTTTTATTTTATTATGGTTTCGTTGTTAAGTTCTAATCTATATTATGTTTTGTTCTTAAGTGTTCATTATATTATGTTTTTTTCTTAAGTTTTTATTTTATTATGGTTTCGTTGTTAAGTTTTAATATATTATGTTTTGTTTTTAAGTTTTTATTTTATTATGGTTTCGTTGTTAAGTTTTAATATGTTATGTTTTGTTTTTAAGTTTTTATTTTATTATGGTTCAATATTGCTTAAACGCTGCAGAGCTTCTTTTAATAGTCTTTTGTATTTCAATTAGTTATAATATTTTGGCAAATCTATACTAACTATAAAATATATTATATAATTGAACAATAATATCTTATAATAAAAGGGAGTGTGTGTGAAAGCAGCTATAACGCATCAATTTCTAAGCGCGAAAAGCTCTGCGGTAGCGTTTAAAAAAAATGTTGCATATAAAAACCGCCACAATATGCGAGCTAGCGATTCTGCGATAAAAACAAAAAAAAAATTTTATTATAAGAAGGTGGTAACAATTTCTAATTTTACTTTTTATATTTAAAAAAATTCATTTAAATTGAGTACTAGCAGAACAGTTCAATGCTTTGCCCCCTTTTGCTACTTAATACGTACTTAATGCATGTCACACATGAGCAAAAAAAAAAAAAATCTACGCAAATATTTATGAATGGTAAATATTTGAAGTAAAAGAAAATTTAAAGCATCAACTTAAATCAAATATTGTGTGAATGAAATATCTTTTGAATGCTTAGCAATCTTAATAAATATAGAACGTAAAACTATTATTTCTAAAAAATATTTAAAAGTTATAATTCGAAAATTATTCAGCAAGACAGTAACGTGATTAGTTCCCGGTTAATTTAAAAAAAAAGGAAATAGGGAAAAAAAACCTGTTGTCCTGGGCTGCTGTCGTTGCTGTTCTTGTGAGTTTACTGCCCCATTGGAACGCCAAGAGCTGCTTGCGCCGCAGGTTGTTGTTGCTTGGCCAATAGATGAATCGCCTTTGGTGGTGCTTAGCTGTGGGTAGCGCCTGCTTGACGGGCGCCTGATATTTTTGAGGTTGCTGGGTGGAGTCGTTGTTGGGGTGTTCGCCGCTGCTGTTGAGGCAGTTGGTGGGTGCGCCGCTGCTGTTGCAAGTGGCTGCTGCGTGTGCGCTTGACCGCTGCTATGTTGGGCGCTCCAAGTGCTGGTCTGCTATCGCCTGGGCTGTGTTTGCCCTCTTTGGGGTTGTTTGTGCTGGGTTTGGCCACCGATGCTGTAGCCGCTGATGTTGCTGTCGTTGCTGGGTAGCGGTGCGGTGCGGGGTATTGTGTGTGCGCCGCTGCTGTTAAAAGTGGCTGCTGATTGTGCGCCGCTGCTGTTATAAGTGGCTGCTGATTGTGCGCCGCTGCTGTTATAAGTGGCTGCTGTTGAGCTGTTGGTGGGTGCACCGCTAGGATGAAAAATACAAAATACTGAATTAGCTTGAAAGCTAGCACTTTCCAAGCAAACACTTACCGGTGCGTGGTGGCTATGCTGCTGTGGCTGTTGGGGTGTTGGGTTGAGCGCCGCTGCCGAGGCTGTTGCGGCTGGTACGTTTGCTGCTGTTGTTGAGGCGGTTGTCCAAACGAAAAAGAATTTTCGTGGGCGGAAATTACGCCATTTGCCTATATTATTTGACATTTGTCAAATATGTCGACAGGGAGCCTTCTGAAATTTGAGAACCATAGCTGAGGGTGTGCTTCAACTTTATAACATTAACTGAGGAGCGCTCTTCGAACTTTACATGTGTGACACACTTGCGTATGGATAACAAGGCTCACGCGTTCGAAGTGCGACAGCTGCACAAGACCTGCGACTGCTGTCTGATTTAAATAAAAACTGTCAACAACAAAAAAAATATGTCATAGTTAAGTACAATCAAACTGTCAGAATAACACGTCAGATTTAAATTAAATCCAATGCCGGATTTGACTTAAATAAAACTGTCTAATAAAAAATGTCGCGTGAATAATTGAAAAATGTCAGATTGGAATAGAACCAAAATGTGAGGGGTAAAGTGAATGAATCGTCAGAATTAAATGAAGTAAAAAAAATAGTACGAGTTAAACAAAAATAAAAATATCAGAATTTAAATGACCGTAATTTGTCACATATGACATACGACGACCCGTCAAATTAAGATGTACAATAAACGTCAAATTTAAATTAAAGGAACTGTCAGAATTGAATAAAAGATAAACGTCAAAGTTAATTTAAATACCAATGTCGGATTTCAATGTCAAAGAAATGTCAGATTTCATCGGACATAAAATGTCAGAAATAAAAATGGTATACCGTCCGTTTTGAAATACAAGAACTGTCAACGTAATCTGTCAGCTGTCACAGTCATCTGTCACGCGACGTGTTGACGTTAAAGTCAAAATGTCAGCTGTCACAATAAAACGTCACTTAATGTGTTGACTGTAAAAGTAATATGTCAGCTGTCAAAGTCAAAGTGTAAGCTGTCAAAGTCATCGGTCAGCTGTCACACCTCGAACGCGCCAGCCGTGGCATACGCAGTATGTCACTCATGTTGGCAGATGACACAGCCATGGTGAATTCTGACATGCATGTTCGAATGTGGATTCAACTTCACAGTCAACGCCACCTTCAAACATGAAAGCCAGAACCCACCACTTAGTGTGCCGTTACAAAACAGTACTTCGGAACAAGTTGAACACTGGTTGCAAGGACTGAAGGCACTATCCTCTAATGTCTTTAGCGTGAAACACCCCCAGCCGTTTATTAGCCATATCAGCCAGCTCATAGTACGCCGAACCCATCTTCTTAATGACTCTAGCTTTCTCAAAGACGTTCGCAAGCTTAGCATTAAAATGCTCAGAGGCCTTGCTTTGGGCAAAACTTCTTCGATACACGACCTGACCAACCTCAAAACTCACTGGTCGTGAACGCATATTGTATAGCCTCTCATTCTTCTCATATGCCTGTCGCAAGTTCTCTCGCACTTGCTCTCGAATCAGCTCAGTTCTCTCCCCAGGCGTAGTTTCAGCCGTTGGATCTTCTTATAGTTTTAACTTCCGTAGAAGTTCATAATTTTTTGCATGGCAAATCATATTTTGTCCAAAAACAACAAAATACGGCGAAAAACCAGATGAAGAGTGAACTGAGCTGCGGAGAGCTGCGCTAATCGCAAACAATGATTCATCCCAGTCCTTTTGGTCAGGATGAATATACGCACGAACCGCGGCTATTATTGAGCGATTTACGCGTTCTACAGCATTGGCTTGAGGAGAATAATTGGCCGTAAGATTATGCGTTACACCATAAAGTTTCAATAAATCTTTAAATTTATTAGATTTAAACTGAACTCCATTGTCCGTCGTAATAATTTCTGGAACGCCAAAAATAGAGAAAATTCGCTTTTCCAGAAATTCAACGATTTTCTTAGTGGTAAACGTACGAATGGGTTCGCGGAAGTGAAATTTTGAAACGTGGTCAAGCACAATCACGAGACCCACGTTCCCTGAGCGTGACCTTGGGTAAGGCCCTAAAAGGTCTACGTAGAGTCTCTGAAAGATTCGTACCGAAGTAAGCTGTTGTCCCATAGGCGGACGAAGTATGAAATTAGGAGCCTTGGTCATTTTGCAGACTTCACAAGCTAGAACGTAATCATGTACTTGTTTTGCCATTCGAGGCCAAAAATACAACATTTTTAAACGAGTCAATGTTTTGTGAATCCCACCATGGGAACTCATTGGATGATCGTGAGCTTCAACAATGAGAGACATTCTCAACTCCTCCGGCACCCAGAGTTTCCATGACTGTTCTTCTTGAGTGGGATCACCACTGGCAAATTCACACCGCTTGTAAATTAAACCGTCTACTACCTGAATGTCCGGCTGCTGACTGTCACATTTTTGGAATTCATTGACCAGTTTTAGATAATTCTCAGTTTTAAAAGGTGCTGAAGAAAAATCTAAAACTGTCGAGATCGCAGTCGAATTCTCTGTTAGTTCTGATATTTCCACTGCTTCAGGCGAATGCACTCTCGATAAAGAATCGGGAACTACGTTTTGGCTACCTTTGCGATGAAGAATGGTAAATTTGAATCCTTGCAGTTTCAATGCCCAGCGTGCAAGTCTGCCATGCAAATCGGTTTGGCCCATTAACCATTTTAAGGATGTGTGATCGGTGATCACTTCGAATTCATGTCGTTCGACATAAGCTCGGAATTTCTTTATGGCCATGACCGCTGCAAGACATTCTTGTTCCGAAACAGTATAGTTTCTTTGCGCTTGGTTAAACTTATGCGACATGTACGCAATTGGGACTTCATTACCCTCATCATCGCACTGGATGGAAAACGGACGAGAAACACTGGTGCACTACACAGGCTATTTTTGAGGGCCTCAAACGCGGCTATCGACTCATCAGTCCAAACAAATTTTTTCGCCTTTTGCAACATGTTGGTCAAAGGAGTTGAAATGGAAGCGTAATTGAGCACGAACCGTATGTACCATCCAAGACCAAGAAAACCAAGAAAACGACGAAGCTGTCGAACAGTTTTAGGCAAGGGAAAATCTAGAATTGCCCTCACTTTTTCTGGATCGGTACTTATGGTTCCATGCCCAATCACGTGACCAAGATAATGAATTTGCTTAAGCAAAAATTTGCTTTTTTCGATGTTGATGGTTAGACCAGCATGTCTCATGCACAGGGCTACCTCCTGAAGCAACGATAAGTGGTCGTCAAACGTCTCGATGATTAGCAATAAATCGTCTAAATAAACAAAAACCTTAGTTCGTAAGTGAGCAGGTATGACCTTGTCCATCAAACGTGACATCGTTTGCGGCGCATTACATAGGCCGAAAGGCATTGTAACGAACTGGTACAATGGTCGATTAGGCATTGTGAAGGCTGTCTTATCTCTTGACGCTACATCTAACGGAATCTGCCAGAAGGCGTCCTTGAGATCCAAGCTCGAAATAAATTGAGCTTTTGGAAGCCGACTGAGGATTCCGTCAATGAGCGGCAAAGGATAGGCATCCTTCACAGTGACCTCATTGACCTTGCGCGCGTCGAGGCATAACCTCACTTTATTTGGTTTGACGATCAAAGCCACAGGAGATGACCAAGCGCTTTGAGACACCTCAATAACACCAAGTGCCAACATGCGATCGACTTCAGCGAAAAGAAGTTTTTCGACACCAGGAGAAACAGAAAAATGCCTTTGTTTGATTGGCTTTGCATTTCCTACATCAATGACGTGACTAATCAAACGAGTGCGGCCTAAGCCTTCTTCAGAAAAAGATGGAAAATTTAAAATTGTTGCATTCAGTCTAGCTTGCTGACGAGCAGTCAACACATGTCTACTAGAATCAACTTCGCATACGCCACTGACTGAAGAGCAGTTGTAATTTTCCAGAAAGAGATCTCCAGCCAAGCTAAAAGCTTTAACGAAATCAACTCCCAAATACAAGTCTTGAGACAAAGTTGGAACGATCAAAAACTTGAGTGGTTTGGTGACTCCTCGAAAGGTGTCGAGTACTCCCGCCGAAGAATGACTCGTCCCGTCCGCCGTTTTCAAATCAATCGCATACCTTTGCCACTTCAGTTGCTTATTAGACAACAGTCGTTGTGCCAAATTGTTGGCAATGCAACTGACAGTAGCGCCAGTATCGATTAACCCTACTAACGTCTCGCCGGCTAATGAGACCGGTGCGTAAGGACGAACATCATTCTCGGGAGCACTCGACAAAACCGACGAGCACGCAAATTTTCTCAAGGCTCTGACCTTGTTCCAAAATTGCCTCAATCTTGCAGTTGATCGTTGCTTTCTTTTATTTTTTGTTTGGCTGGAGCCCTCGCTCTGAAAAATACGTCTGCGAGCAGCGTTATATTCTTGCCATCGCACCAGCAAAGGCTTGAACGTCCTTTGTGGCGCACTAGAAGCCGTTTGTTCGCGTTTCAAAATTTGAATTTTAACGTTTGGTACATATGGTATTGCCTCAGTTTGGCATGCCACCTCAGAAGTTAATGAGGGGCTGGTTGAAATTCTAAAAAAGTATTATCTGTTGTGGTAGTTGTTGTGTTGGTGTCAGTATGACCAGATTCACATGTCAGCTCGGAGACCTGACGCTGCGGTGGGAAGCTTCTGGAATTCCTTCCATGTTCCTCGTCCAGTAATTCACGCCTCCGAACAAACGCGCGAAGCTGACTAACACTACCCACTGAGACATACAACAAACTACGTCGCACACCTAGCCTTAAATTTCGTCGCAAAATCTCCAACAGAGCTTGAGAATCAAGAGGCCTTTGCAGTTTGTCGGTAAGCTGCAAAACTGCCTCATAGTATTCATCAAATTCCTCATCGAACTTTTGCTTGCGACTGCGCACTAAATCCATGATGTCGAGATCGGTTCGGTGGTCAGTAAATTGGCTTCGAAGCTCAGCGCATAATGCTGCCCATTCGATGCGGGTGACACTTCGATGGTACCGCCAGAACCAATCCAAGGCACTGGCCACGAATAGCAGGTGTGCATGGTCAGCTAGCGCTCCAAAGTCTCCACGCAAGCTTTGCATTGTCAAAGAGTGTATTTGATAAATAAATTTATCAATGGTCAGCGCATCAGTTTTACCACTGAAGGTAATTTTCCAGTTGGAAATTTTGCTGGCAATACTCTCTGCCAACACAAAGTGCGAGGACCAACCCGGAACACCACTGCCACTGGGCACCTGCTGATTCGGTGGCGGAGGACCTGGAAAGCCCTGAGGATATCCTCGACCGTATCCGACATCTGGAAGTGTAGCCTGGTGAAAATGAGGTTGTTGGTAATTTAAAAATTGGTGATTATTTACAACAGGCATTGATGCTCGCGCCTGTTGGAGACCCTGCGACGGAACAGAATGTGACGTTGCTCCATGCGGAGTATGTCTTACTTGGTTTAAATTCAATTTTGCGAGTTCGGTTCGAACTGCCTCATTAATCAAGAGCCGCAAATCTTTATCTGAATATGAGTGCGGTGCCGAAATGGGCTGAAAGTTATCAGATGGATCTTGATAATTTGCACTAGCAGCTTGATCGGAAAACCGTTCGACCGACTCATCTGCAAACGGCTGCCTCGCCGAAAGATTCGTATTTGAATCTTGCTCCTGACTGAAACCTAAGTTTCTTTGGCTTCTAGTGGCCGGACGTCCCTTCTTTACCGCGCCCTGGCTAGAATTCGTTTTACCTGGCGAAGGTAACGAGGAAGCACCCACTAGAGCTGACTGATATGGCCTAAGTTTCTTGTCGCTGCAAAGCGTACGGCACAACGGACAACTGTGGCTCGTATGAATCCACTGAGATATACATGCTCGGTGGAAAACGTGCTTACGTATTCCAATACACGTCAAATTTAAATTAAAGGAACTGTCAGAATTGAATAAAAGATAAACGTCAAAGTTAAATTAAATACCAATGTCGGATTTTAATGTCAAAGAAATGTCAGATTTCATCGGACATAAAATGTCAGAAATAAAAATGGTATACCGTCCGTTTTGAAATACAAGAACTGTCAACGTAATCTGTCAGCTGTCACAGTCATCTGTCACGCGACGTGTTGACGTTAAAGTCAAAATGTCAGCTGTCACAATAAAACGTCACTTAATGTGTTGACTGTAAAAGTAATATGTCAGCTGTCAAAGTCAAAGTGTAAGCTGTCAAAGTCATCGGTCAGCTGTCACACCTCGAACGCGCCAGCCGTGGCATACGCAGTATGTCACTCATGTTGGCAGACGACACAGCCATGGTGAATTCTGACCTGCATGTTCGAATGTGGATTCAACTTCACAGTCAACGCAACCTTCAAACATGAAAGCCAGAACCCACCACTTAGTGTGCCGTTACAACACACTGTGTATCCGTATTCAGATCTCCATTTTCGTCTCTACAAGTGGATGCTCCGGGCTTGAATCCTTGGGTTAGACGTTTAACCTGTTGATAGAATTTTCGTGCATCCTTCTTGCCGTGGTATACCTCTAGTTCCTCACGCTCACGCTTTTCCTGCTCTCTTTTCTTGCGTCTGAAAAGGCGCCTCTCTTCCTTGCAGCTGACTGCAGCGTTTTTTTTATGCGGCGTTTTTTACTGCTGTCGCGATGCGACACTCCTGATCGTACCATTGGTTCCGAGGTTGCGGGCGCCGGAAACCAATGACTTCTTCAGCGGCAGCGCGCATGGAGTGGGATATATGCGCCCAAAGTCCGCCGACGTCGATGGGTCCAGAGGTTGGTTGGTTGAACTTAACCGAGAGTTGAGAGGAGTAGACAACGGCAGTCCGTTGTAATTGCAACTTAGCGACATCTAGCTTTCGTTGCATTCCTGTGCGTATGTTCTTCGCATTGCATAATCGCATGCGGATCTTGGCTGCAACAAGATAATGATCGGAGTCAATGTTGACCCCACGAAATGTACGCACATCTAGAACACTAGAGGCATGCCTTCCGTCGATTACAACATGATCAATTTGGTTTCGCGTTTTTTGATCCGGGGACAGCCAGGTGGCCTTGTGGATGTCGAGGTGCTTAAATCTGGTGCTACTAACTACCATGTTTCGTGCCGCGGCGAAGTCGATCAGTCTTAGACCGTTGTTCGTGGAGGTCTCACGAAGACTGAACTGACCGACAGTGGGGCCAAAGATGCCTTCCCTTCCGACTTTCGCATTTAAATCGCCGAGGAGTATTTTCACGTCATGGACCGGAAGGTGGTCGTATACGTCCTCAAGACTAGCGTAGAAAGCGTCCTTGACGGCTTCGTCCTTTTCCTCCGTCGGGGCGTGCGCGCAAATAAGGCTATTGTAGAAAAATTTTGCTTTGATGCGGATCGTGGCCAATCTTTCGTTCACTGGTGTGAACCGGGAAACGAGGTGGCGTAGTTTGAGGCTAACGACGAATCCACATCCGAATTCGCGCTTCTCCGCATGACAGCTGTAGTAGATATCGCAGTGTGCTTGTTAAGAGCAGCCTTGCCCTTTCCATCGCATTTCCTGGATGGCGGTGATGTCAGATTTTATTGTTTTGAGGGCTTCCGCCAGTTGGATAATGGCACCTTCCCTATAAAGGGTCCGGACATTCCAGGTGCATATCCGTAAATCATTGGTCCGTTTTTCGTTTGCGGTGGTCGTCAACGTGATTGGGGTTCTTACCCGAGGCTGGTTTAGTTTTCATTGGGCAGTAATAATGTGGCGGGACCCAAACCCTGCGCACATTCCATGTTTAAGGTCTATGGAGCGATCCGCCGCTCAAATTAGCCGTCAAACTGACGGATGCCAGTTTGCCGTGTCCCAGGGAACACCACTTGGAGGTTTGAGTCGACTTGAGACGATTTCGACATGGATAATGCTGGCCTCGCCGGGTTGAGGCGGTCAGTCACGTTGCCATGTGAAGGTTCGCCCCCCCTGGAGTGTCGCATTGCGACAGCAGTAAAAAACGCAGCATACAGAAAAACACTGCAGTCAGCTGCAACGCGAGCCGTGCGAGAAAACTACGGCGAAAAGAGGAAGGAAGAGAGGAGCCTTTTCAGACGCAAGAAAAGAGAGCAGGAAAAGCGTGAGCGTGAGGAACTAGAGGTATACTAGGGCAAGAAAGATGCACGAAAATCCTATCAACAGGTTAAGAGTCTAACCTAAGGTTTCAAGCCCAGGGCATCCACTTGTAGAGACGAAAATGGAGATCTGAATACGGATACGCAGGGTGTGCTGAGATTGTGGAGACGGCACTTCTCCAATTTACTTACTGGCGACGATTCCACCAATGCTGACCATGGAGAGCGCAGTTCAGAGCCACCAATCAACGATGACGGAGTGGAAGTACCACCACCTAGCCATGTAGAGGTTCGAGTTGCTATCCAACGACTCAAAAACAATAAAGCAGCGGGTGCTGACGGCCTGTCAGCTGAATTGTTTAAAACCGGCGGCAATTAATTGATAAGGCGCATCGCATGCATCAGCTCATCAGCTCATCAAAGGAGGCTAGAAGAAAGCATGCTCGACGATTGGAACCTCAGCGTACTGTGCCCTATACTTAAGAAAGGAGACCCAACAATCTGCGCAAATTATAGAGGTATCAGTCTTATTTCCATCGCATATAAGGTTCTCTCAAGCGTACTGTGTGAAAGATTAAAGCCGATTTCAAAAACACTGATTGTACCTTATCAGTGTGGCTTTCGACCTGGTAAGTCCACCATAGACCAGATTTTCACGCTACGACAAATCCTGGAAAAAACCCACGAAAATCAAATTGACACACACCATCTCTTTGTCGATTTTAAAGCTGCGTTCGATAGCCCGAGAAGGGATTGCCTATACGCAACAATGTCTGAGTTCGGTATACCTGCAAAGTTGATTAGACTTTGCAAAATGACGTTGAGCAACACACGCAGCTCCGTCAAGGTAGGAAATGACCTCTCCAAAACCTTCAATACAGAAAGAGGTTTCAGGCAAGGCGATCCACTGTCATGCGATCTTTTTAACATCATTATGGAGGGGATCGTACGAAAGGCCGGTGTGCATCATAATGGCACCATTTTCTATAAAGGTGTCCAGCTCCTTGCGTACGCTGATGATATTGATATTGTCGGCAGAACCAAGAGAGATGTTACCGCTGCTTTCGCCGCTATCGAAAAGAAATCAGCCAAAGTGGGTTTGACGAT
This sequence comes from Coremacera marginata, assembly GCA_914767935.1. Taxonomy (NCBI): domain Eukaryota; kingdom Metazoa; phylum Arthropoda; class Insecta; order Diptera; family Sciomyzidae; genus Coremacera; species Coremacera marginata. The sequence continues at coordinate 125,325,090 of OU612045.1, read as the reverse complement.
AAATGAGAGTAAAAGAAATTATATGCTGTCTACAAACAAGGGAGTGCGGCGTTTAGACTCCCACGTTTCATCCGGCAGCTATAACTTTGAAGTAGTCAAGGAGTTCGTATACCTTGGCACCGCCATTAATACCAACAACGAAATCAGCCTGGAGATAAAACGGAGAACAATAATTGCTAATAGGTGCTGCTACGGGCTCAGTAAGCAACTAAGTTCCAGAGCCCTCTCTCGATCGACAAAACTAACACTCTACAAGATGATCGTTCTACCTGTGCTGCTTTATGGCGCTGAGGCATGGGTAGTTTCGCAAACTGACGCAGCCGCTCTGAGGGTGTTCGAGAGAAAAGTTATTCGCAAAATCTTCGGTCCTGTTCGAGCCGGCGATGACTATCGCATCCGAATGAACCACGAGCTGTATGAGCTCTATGAAGACATTTACGTAGTTCGGCGTATAACTGTGCAGCGACTACGCTGGCTGGGTCATGTCCACCGTATGGATGACGAAGCTCCAGCGAAAAAGGTGCTCGAGGCGAGGGTCGCTGGTCAACGACAACGAGGGAGACCATGCCTCCGATTGATGGACTAGGCTAAGAAAGCCCTAACCGCACTTGGTGTATCCGATTGGAGAAGGCGCGCGCAAAGCAGAGGGGCCTGGCGACAGCTTTTTGTTGTTGTTACGGTTGATACGGCTACCTAAGTAAGTAAGTAAGTAAATAAGGTCAATAATGTAAATAATAATGTATGCTCCAAAAGATTAAATAAAAAGACTAAAAAGATGAAATAAAAGCAATGCGCCAATTTTCAAAAACAAGTATTTGATTTATATTAAGCAGTTTTTCTATCTTAGGACATTAAAACAATTATGTATTAAATTTGTTGTGGACATTAGAATAATACTTTTATATAAAGAATTAAGATCTGTGACCACAAAGTTTTAAACAACGATTTGTTTCATTTTAAATACAGTTGTCCTAAATTGTCATATTTATCCTAGAAATAATTTCCTTTCTTATTATTTGTCCCACATTTATCAATAATACAGAAAAGTGTCAATGCTAAAATACATTTTGACATTCGAGTTCGGTGTGGTGAATCTCCTTACCCTACCTTATAATTCTAACATGGGCAGACGCATTGAGCCTGTTCTCACGATCCTTACGTTAGCCCTCGCATCGGATTCATTTTGACGTATACTGGTAAGGTGGGAAGTGGGAATGTGACACGTTACGTGAGGCAGCATTTTTTTGAAATTTTGTGATTCATTTTGACGTCTGTGGCTTTGTTGTTTTTTGAAGAAAACAACAATACCCTTTGTGTAGAGCAGCACAAAGTGTACAAAGGGTTTGTTGGTGTTCTTGGCTGTTTTCGTAGCTCAAAGTCTGTGTTGTTTTCTGAAGAAATCAAACAACAACAAACTCTTTGTACACTTTGTGATACTCTACACAAAGGGTATTGTTGTTGTTGTTGGTTGTTTTCTTCAGAAAATAACACAGACTTTGAGCTAAGAAAACAGCCAACACCAACAAACCCTTTGTACACTTTGTGCTGCTCTAAACAAGGGGTATTGTTGTTGTTGTTGGTTGTTTTCTTTAGAAAACAACACAGACCTTGAGCTCGAAAATATAAGTTTTAATTAATAATTGAAAAATTATTAGTTATAAACAAAACATAAAACTTATGAAAAAGAGTTCGAAATTAATTTACATATGAAATAATCAATGATCTAATTATAAATTAACATTTACTTTCAGAGTAAAGCAAATAATAAAAACTCCATTTTTTGTTTGAAGATATGTTAGTTTTCCCTAAAATGGTGTGTGAACCGCCCACATTTTCTAAATATATTAATATTTTCTAAATATAGAAGAGATTTTTCAATGATGGAGAATATGAAGTAGAGAACTGTTTCCTCGGATTTGCCTTTAGTGTAAGCGTGTTGTGCCGAGTGTTTTTTCTACTATCTTTTGTCTCAAGTGGATTTCTATTAATCTCTCGAGAATTTTTAGCAGAAAGGATGAGAGGTTAATTGGTCGAAGGTCTTTTGTGTTTACGTGTAAGCTTTTGCCCGCCTTAAGCTTAGTATGCAGTAGGAACGAAAATTTTTGGGCATATAACTTTATAATCCCACGATACTCGTGTTTACAGTCTAGACGACTGTTTTCCATCAAGCTCTGGAACTCGTTTCCCTCAAACATTAAAAACATTGTCAGCACGAGCAAATTTAAGTCCGCTATTATAACCTACTTCTCTAAACTTTAAGTTTCTTCCCTTTCACTTATTTTTTTAATTAGTTATTTTATATAACATGCAATAACAATAGAGTTCAGCTACTACAGCTATATCCCACTTCCTCAGTATTAACCCATCTAAAGGTACTACCCAGTAATCATTGAAAATATCAATGTTATGGATACCCGTGACCACAAACAAGTTAATGTGGGAAAAATTTACCCACCAATAAATGGGTTGGGGTCAGGGACAACACAAGACGTAACAACTAACCATGCGTATATATAGATCTAATTACACAACTAATTTTAATCTACTTTTGAGTTGACCTTTTGACAAATTAACATCAAAAACGCTACAATTGTTAACAAAGGAACTCATGCGACTTAAAGGAGCAGTAGCCATATAATTTGTTCTACTAAATGGCAAATAAATTAAGTTGTTAGCGTTTCTACTGCTTCTACGGTTAGTGTTAAAATTTATGTGAGAAAGAAGTTCTGGAGAATCGAATACACCTGTTATGAGCTGGTGTAAATATACGATATCTGCCGATTTCCTTCGATCACCTAAAGACTGCATTTTTAATAGTTTTAAACGATCCGCATAAGGAGGAAGGTCTAATATGTCAGTTCCTTCGACATTCTTTCTATTCGATCAACATGCACATTGTAACTTGGGGACCAAACTTGACTTGCATACTCAAAGTGAGGACGCACGATTGCATAATACAACGTTGTAGTTGTAATCATGCTATTAAATTCTTTGGCCCAGCGTTTTACTAAACCAAGCATTGAAGATGCTTTTTTACAAATATTATCAATATGAATGTTAAACGACAGCTTAGAATCCATGCATATACCTAGGTCTTTGACGGTGTCTACACGACTCAAGGCAGTATCTTTAATCTTATAATCAAATATAAAATTATTCCTTTTTCGCGAAAAGGTCATCGTTTGGCATTTATCTGAATTTAAAAACATATTATTTTTAGAACACCAAACTTCAAAGGATTTTAGATCAGACTGGAGTAGATCTGAATTATCTCTAGAATTAATCGTTCTGTATATTTTCATATCATCGGCATAAATGAGATGATGACGGCAGATGAGAGTGTTCAATGACATGAGTTACATCATTGATAGCTAAAATAAACAGAAAAGGACAAAGGTGACTAACCTGAGGAACACCTGATCCAGCAATAAATTCAGAAGACAATGCGCCTCGGAAACGTATTTGATAAGATCGCTCTACCAAATACGATTTAATCCAGTTCACAAAATATTGTGGAAATCCCATTAACTCAAGTTTAAATAAGATTAGATTGTGTGGTAGCTTATCAAATGCCTTACTAAAGTCAGTGTAAACACAATCGACCTGGTTACCAGAATCAATAGAATTTAAGCAGAATGTTGTAAAATCGAGAAGATTAGATACAGTGGATCTGCCATTCACAAAACCATGCTGACGAGTTGTTATGACTTCCCCACAGTGAATTTTCACCCGATCATACACCATCCGCTCAAAAAGTTTTGGAATCGATGAGAGCGATAGGCCTATAGTTACTAACATCTTTCCTGCAACCCTTTTTAAAAATAGGACTTATAAATGATTTTTTCCAAAAAAGTGGAAAATAACTTTCGTTAATAGATTTATTGAATAATAAAGAAAGTGGTTGACTCAAAACGGAACCGCATTGTGTTAACACTGCGGCAGGAACACCGTCAGGTCCAGCACTAAACTCCTCATCGATCGATCTAATATACATTAAAATATCCTCTGGAGTGAAGGATATATGTTCCAAAGATACTCTGGGTTCGGAATTCATATATTCAAAGTACACTCCATCAGGAGTAAAAGAATCTGAACAGAATGATTCTTTAAAAAGATTGGCGAATAGGCCACAAATTTTGACGGGATTGTCAGTAAATCCCTCAGGAGTTCTAAATGAAGAAGGAAATCCATCAGATTTCTTCTTTGTGTTTACGAATCCCCAAAATTTCTTTGGATCTGTCAATATTCTCAGCTTAACATTATCTAAATATTCGTGATATAATGTAGCTGAGCGATTTTCAAATTCCAGAAACAAACGTTTGTAAGTTTCTAGGTCGTTTGAGCCTAAGCTACAGACGTATTTCTTCCATGCCCTATTCCTGTTGTTGCGAAGAGTCTTTAAATCCTTTGTGTACCACGGGTACGCAGAATTCCTCGCAAATTTGAGACTATAAGGTACTGATTGAGAAAACACAGCAAAGAGTTCCATATAAAAAAAATGTATGGAGTCATCAAGGCAATTTACATTAATATATTCTAAAATTGCATTAAGTTTACCATGAAGCAACTGATTCAACTTCAAAAAGTCAGCATTTTTAAAATTGAATTCATAAAGCTTATCTGCTGAATTAGAATTTACTATATTTGCTCTGTCGGATTTGTACCAAATACTCAATGGTGGATGATATTCATCAACAGTAGTTAGAGCATGAAAGGCCCTCTTAACAACAACATTGTTACTGTCTGTAGTCCACCAGGTCAAGAAGTCTTTCAAGACTATTATAAATACAACTCACTTGTTGTAAGTCTGAACATATATTATCAACAAATATATGTTCTTGGCGGGTCTTCGAATTAGATGCACAATAGTACGTATCATCGTCAGAAGAATGCCATTTTAAATCAGGTAGATTAAAATCGCCCAATAATAAAATGTCGTCATTAACGTCAAGTAAATCAATTATGTAATCTATGCACTCCGCAAGGCTTGGAGTGTTCCACTACTCTTAGGAGGAACATATGCATTAATAACATATACATTAGAGTTACAATGTATAACTTTAACGCAAATTAGTTCAATATTAGAAGAGCAGGGAATGTCAACAATAAAACTGACAAAGCAGTTCCTCACAGCCAAAAGGACACCACCACCGACAGAAGAAATATTGTCAGTGTATCTGTCTTTTCTAAAAACTTGAAAACTATTGTCAAACAATTCCAAATCAGTAATGCTTCCGTTCAGCCACGTTTCTGTTAACGCGATAATATCCTCAGAGCAATGTTGAGTTGATAGAAATAAGCTCTGCGTCTTAGAACGTAGTCCCCTTACATTTTGATAGTAAAGGGACAGCCTATTTAGTTTTTTTGAGTCTGGCGGGCGGCTTGAGTCACCCTTTTAGACTTATTTTTTGGCTTGAACTCAGTAACAAGAATATTATCGGCCCACAAGTTAGATTTACAGTTGTAAAATCTTCGGCTGCAACTGTTAGAATAAAAGAAGCATGGGAAGGCTTATTACCAATTTTTTTGCATGAACAGAATGCATTTGAGTTCACTAACTTGGATTGCCTGACAAACGTCAATATATTTTCTATTGATGTGTCGGGCTGAAGACGTGAAATGAAAACATTTCTGGTCCTCGAAACTGCACTTAAAGTCAAATGACTGTTAGGCGTAGTTGAAATCGTATTTGGGCTACTAGTCAATGGAGGAAAAGAAGATGGTGTATGGGAAATCACCGTATTATTATTTTCTGATGGCATTGCTGGGGGCTGCTCTGCCTTGGAAGGTCTGGAGGACGCCTTCCGACGCTTATTTTTGTTTTTGTTTTTCCTCTGTCTTTTAGAGCTTTTAAGGTCTTTTTCTGATGAAACTGACAAAATTTCGGAAGATGCAGTCATGGACGAAGGAACCGAAATGTTATCCTGAACAGTAATTTCATCAGAAACGCTGGTAGTGGGTGCGGCACTAACTTCGCTAAAAAATGAAACAATTTCTCTGAAGTTATTATTTAATAAGTTAAGGCTTTCCCCAAAAAGCTTTATTTTAGAATAGAGTTCATCCGGGGAAAGGGCCCTGCACGAAGCACAATACCAGCGAAGACCAGATCGGACTGACATTAAATCGTCAAGGCACGATTTAGAAATACCAGCACAAGAAGCATGGAACATTCGCTCACATGGGCCAGAACAGCTGAACATAGGGTACAGAATATTCTGGCTTTTGCATTGCTCGTTCAGAGAACAAGCAGCAATATTATGAATGGAAAAATAATCCATTGGAAAAAAAATTTAAATTATTTTGTGAGCGTTTTTAAATGTAAAATGTGCTTTCAGGGTTGGCACAGTTAAATGCAGCGTACACAAAGTGTTAAGCACAATAACAACACTAGAGACTCTCACTGCACAACAGATAAACAAACACCGCACAAAGAGGAATAGAAAAAATTAGGCATACAAACACTAGATTGTGTGAAGTCCAACAAAAACTGTTCTATATTAATAACATAAATTATGTAATCACTAAAAGAACACTAAACAAAATTAATTTTTTTTCTTAAAAAAACACATTAATACAATTCTTAATAGTTTTTAATACAAACGATTTCACAAAATTTTAAATTTTCCACTATATAATTACTATTACAACACACACTAAAAAAAACAACACCGATACCGACAAGTAGACGAGATCAACTGAAACTTTATACTTTTCCTACTTTTACTCAGATAAGTTAAGTTCGGGTTTTATATTAAATTTGATTTTTTTTTTTATTTTTGTCTCTTATTTTTAAATCTATATTATTATTACGCAAGCGCTTTTTTGTGATGACTATCAAATCTGTACTATACACGCGATTTTTATAAATAGTGTAGCAATTGAAAGGTCTTGCTCTGTAGATGTGTAATAAGGTCTTATTTTTTCTTAAATATTGTTTATTTTTTAAAAAGAGCGAAAACAATATTCTATGAAAATAATCAAAATTCTTTGTGATGCCTAAAAGTATGTGATAGATTTTTATTATAATGCTATGATAAGTATTAACTGGGCTACTTAACAATTGAACGGAAACATAGAAAGTTTCTGTGAAATCCTTGGATCAAAGGTAAAAATAGTCCTTAATATAAAAACAAATTTACCTATAACTAGATATTTTTTATTTTGGCGTTTTAACGCCACACGGGATTACTAATTATTTCTGTTTTGATTAATTTTAATTACTAGCGTTAAGCTTTTTTTTGTGTTTTCTGTTGATTATTATGTCTTTAAATTTAAAATTTTTAAATTGTTGTACGCTAAAAGACCTTTATTGATCTTATACTAAATTTAAAGTCAAATAAATCAGTCATGTTGGATAAAGTCAAATACAAATATAATTCTACACACGAAATTTTGGTGTAGAGTCAAAATTTTTGTGTGTAATTCATATTTTTATTGCTGCTATTTTATATCCTATAAAAGGCAAGACTACGCATTAATAAACTAAAAAAAATTGTTTAATAACAAATTCTATACCAACACATACTTACTCCTTATATTTTATTGTTGAATGTCAAATTTCCGCGGCTATTAAATGTACGGGCATATAATTGCCAGCGAAATTTTGACATTTTAACTCTCCACACAAGGTTATAAACTTGGCTGCACTGAACAAATTTTTTCCTTTAACAGCGTACTACCTAGCGAAAAAAAAAATTCCACTCCCTGTTCGCTATCAAAAAAGTAAATGTACTTATGGGAATTTTGTTTTTGTTTTTACAGCATACTGTGCTTAAGGTATGCAAACTATCTTCACATGTCGCCAAAGTGTGGGGATGTGATTGAGGTCTAGGTAGATTATCATAAGCCATTAATTTATGAAATCATAAGCTTTTTGAATTTCTATAGGGGCTTTGCCGTCTGGTCCTGGTGTCTTAAACGGTTTGAAGCTTTCAAATGCCCATTTGAGCTTCGATTGTAAAAGTAAAGGGTGGTTAAATTTTAAGGTGTTGATTTTGAATAAAATTTTGAATTTAGGAAATTATTGTAATTTCTTTTTATTATGACAATATTGGTATGGTTCAATTATGTATGGAACAAAATATCGGCCAAATGGCCGCCGCACTTCCATCCGATGTTCCAAATTTTCGATGACACTGAGGCATAAGTGAGGTTCTATGCCGTTAATGTGCCGAATTATCTCATCCTTTAGCTCTTGAATTGTTGCTGGCTTATTGACGTACACCTTTTCTTTCAAATGATCCCAAAGAAAGAAGTCCAACGGTGTCAAATCACGGGATCTTGGCGGCCAATTGACATCGCCACAAAGAAAGAAGTCCAACGGTGTCAAATCACGGGATCTTGGCGGCCAATTGACATCGCCACCACGTGAGATATCACTGCAATTGAATTTGTCGCGCAAAAGAGCCATTGTTAAGTTAGCTGTGTGGCAAGTGGCACCGTCCTGTTGAAACCACATATCGTCCACATTCATATCTTCCAATTCGGGCCATAAAAAGTTCGTTATCATCTCACGATAGCGAACACCATTCACAGTAACTGCCTGACCGGCCTCATTTTGGAAAAAATACGGCCCGATGATGCCGCCAGCCCATAAACCGCACCAAACAGTCACTCTTTGTGGGTCACTCCTACAGACCCGGTTTGCTTAAATTTTTGCACGATTTTTTCGATTGTACGCACATTTGGACGATTAAGTTGACCGAAAAAATCACGAAGTGCACGATATGCATTTTGATTTGAACGCCCATTTTCATAATAAGCCTGAATAACTTTAACGCGTTGCTCGATTGTGTATCTTTCCATGGTTCAAATTGAGTTAGTCTGAAATTGAGAATGTCAAATGACATTTAGGTGTGGTTCACATTTAACATCGGCCCTTAAAATTTAACCACCATTAAGATCTAGGGAGTTGTTGACAACGGGTAGGTACTCCTATTGAATCGGAGTTTTGCCTATTTCCGAACAATCAGGAAAGTGAGTTTCTACGGAAATTTCCATCAGTCTTCTTTCTCTAAGAAGCTTTGGATGGAAGGACTAGTTGTTAGAATTTTTCTAAACGGTAGAAAGTACCAGTTAAATTTTGTATAAAAAAATCATAATACGGAAAATAACTATTACTTTCTGATTTTTTTTGAAAAAAAGGAATAATCGTAAAGGTCCCTAGTTTAAACTTCAATTTGCGTAATACTACTTTAATTTAAATGTTTTATCTAATAATTTTTTAATAAAACTTTTTATCTTTAATATCTTTATATATATTTAGTACCTATTTTACCGATTTAATATTACATTAAATTAATTTTGTAAGACTTATGTTAAATAAGCTCCGTTGTCGAATGATCTGATTAATTAATTCAAATAAATAAATTAAAAAGTTGGCTGGTTAATCAACTAGTAAATTAAACAACTAGTTAGTTGTTAATAAGAAACACAACTGCTATTCTAGAACTAACCGGGTTACAGCTGGTAAATTAACTAGTAACTTTTAGGCTAGTGACTACCCACTGAACCATAAGCGAAGGTTTTGAGTAAGTTTTGCGTTTTTGGTTAGATTTTTTTTTTTAAATTTTTTCTTTTTTATTTTTTGTCGCTTAAAAGTGCTTGCTATAAAAGATTAAATTCGTGAAAGCTTTCCCCTAAAGAAAAATTGTACATATTTTGCGAAATTCATTAAAAACTAATTTTGAGTTGAAAATGAATCATTTTTGTATCATTTCAGCAAATGAACTATTTTTTGTTCATAAATGAGTTCGGAAATGAATCATTTATGTTTCGTTTTTGCATTCTGAAATGAGTTCAGAAAAGAATAATTTTTTTATCATATCAGTAGGAAACAATTTCTCATAAACGAACCATTTTTTGTTCAAAAATTAATCATAAATGTTACTTTTTATATTCTAAAATCAGTTAAATAAAGGAACTTAAAATGAAAATGTTAACCTTCGTACAAACGTCATATGAACTTTTTTACCAGTTCGAGATGGATGTACTGCTACACGTATGAAAATGTTCAACATTACAACATTTCAATCAAAAATTAAAATCAGGCCCAAATAGAATGAAAACCACGAAAAAATTCCATGCAAAAAAGTAATCAAATAAATTCCCCAATTAATAGCTTAACTATTTTGATATTTCATATATAATTTGGAAGTTTGTCAAATTGGAAAACAATCACGCCTTTCCCCTTTGAAACATCAATATCATGAAAAACACAATGCGGGAATTCCAGCCCAGGTATATTAATTCTATTAACCCAATGATTAATATGATCTCTAATTTTAGCAATAATCATTTCTTCTTTAACAAAATATCGATATGTAATAACAAATAGTATTATGCAATAATAAAATTTATAATTCAAAAAGGTTCTTTTTTCAACTCATTACTGAACAAAAAAGGTTTGTTTTTGAGAGGCAATTCAGTTCAAAGATTGATACAAAAAGGGCTCATTTTCGAGTGCCGAAAAATAACTTTTTATGGTTCTTTTTTTAACTCATTTCCGAACAAAAAAAAAGGATAATTTATCGTTCTTTTTTTAACTCATTTGCGAACAAAATAAGATTCGTTTTTGAGAGGCATTTTAGTCCAACGAATGATACAAAAAGGGTTCATTTATGAGTGCCGAAAATGAACGTTTCTACCCGAAAAGGTTCATAAATGAATTCAAAAACGGTAGTTTTGGTTCACTGGGTAGTAACTAGTTAGTTTCAAGACTAGTAAGACTTTCCACTGCAAGGAGTTTCCTTCATTACCAGGAGATCTCATTCAAAATGAAGGAGTTGAATGGGTGGTACCCATTTTCAGTAGCGCAACCAAAGGGATTTAAGGGGTTTAAGCCCCCAAAATCATCGTAGCAAAAAAAATAAATAGAACGCAATTAAAGCGACTCACACGAAAAGTAATCACAAGTTTTTATCAAAAGAATATAAAATATAAATTTAAAATCTATTGTCGATGACCCGTAATCTTTTAAACTATCCATGTTTTATTCGTTCAGAATACATGTGTTTACATTTTTTTAGTTGTTATTCTGAACACTTAGGGTATTGTAGCCAATTCTTCGATTTGACCATGGTAATAAGGTGGTAGCGTATTTTTTCATTCTATTTGGTAGCGTATCTCACCAGAAATGTCCCTAGATCTGTCAAAAACAAGTGATGGTTGATTTTAAGCAAGCCCAATTAGCAAAACGAAGTTTGTGAAAATTATATTTATTGTTAATTTTTAACAATATCCGAGTATTTAATATAAAACAACACTGCAATGACGCCACCCATTGAATGATTAACTAGGGTGAAAGGGCGTTAAGTTCTCTACATAGAGATGTGGCTGAAGTACTAATACTTTATAATTAAATTACCACACATCCAATTTGTTACTTCACAATATAATATTGTATAGAATTTATTATAGTCTAAGCATAAAGCCAACAAAATAAAAATTGATTTGACAGTAATCAACAGTTGGCTCTGTCTCTGTCAACATTTTTTGGCAAGCATTTGATTTTTCTCAAACCTAAGAGTTAGATTTTTAAAACATCTTTTCCATTATTCATTTCAACACTATTTCCTGACGCTTCAAAACCGCTGGATAAAGCGCTTTAGGAGCTTTTGAAAAACTAATTGGATTTTATTAAGATGATTTGGAAATTCATTTTGATGGTTTAAAAAAGAAACTGAATGTTTGGTATAAGGTTAGTAATAAAACTAACGATGCAAAAAAGACAGCGTTTAAAGCCTAAGAACTGTACAATAAAGAAATATTCTCTATTCTCTATATTTAATTTACGAATCATCCTTGTAACTCTTCCAGTCACATCGTGTGAAAATGAACGAACATTACACAGTACTTCGCCAACTCAAAACGTATTTAAAAAGCACGATGTTGCAAGATAGATTAAACGGTCTCACATTGTTTAATCTGTACAGAGATATGAAGCCATCGGTGGATTTTATTTTAGACTAGCTGAATACCCGGCTTAGCTCGGGAGTTGATATAAATCATTTTTGAACTCATTCGTTATAGCGCAAAAAACTCACCGCCAAAGTCCTTTCCATACTTGAAAATCCCTATACACAAATTTTCATCCTAATCAGATCAGCGGTTTTGGAGTTTTACCACTTTTTAAGAGATTTGTACTACAGCGACCTCTGGTGCTCAAGAAAGCAAAAAAAAATAAGAGTGTGCTTTAGACCACACGACTATAGTAAAACTTCTTTAGCTCCATCTGTATGTATGCATATATATATATATAATATATACATGTATACACATATACATATCAGGGCGGCAACTGCCCTCCCCTGTCCTACCGTTGCTACTCCCATGTATATATATAAATGTTTATATATGTATAATATATACATGCATATACATATCTGTGTCAATAAGCAATAACGGCTTATGTCTGAATTCAATGCTTCGAAAAATCTTGCTTCAAAGTTTGCAATCACCATATAAGTTCTATGAGAGCTTCTTTGGTTTTTTTTTGTCATTATTCCGGCTAGGATAACGCTGTAAGCATCAACTTTTGGGTGCACATAGAAATCGACCCATAGAACACAGCTACAACAAAAACTCAGTTCTGTCTTCATTCGACTTAAGCGATTGTTGCTTATTGCCACAGATATACATATCAGGGGGCCAACTGCCTTCCCCTACCCTAGCCTCGCTCCGCCCATGTTTATATATGTATAATATATACATGTATAACCATATAAATATCAGGTGGGGAAACTGACCTCCCGTACCCTACCCTTGCTATTCCCATGTATATGTATAAGTTAATCTTTTTGATTATAAAAAGATATAAAAAAAATATTTTTTATTGAGCTTATGCTCTTTATTCTTTAAATTCCGAACTTAAACTAATTTACAATAATTATTCTTAAAATGAGGAAAACTCTAAAATGCACTAATTTTGATTTATTTTAATTCCGGGAATTCTTTATGTGGGAAACGCTGCCGCGCGTGTTGGAGTTTCGCAAGCCAGACGCTTGGTCAGCGCATAAGCTGGGAACGGATGTTGCTCAATTTAGTGGAATCGCTATGTTGAAGTTTATTTGTAATGTGAGGTGTTAACTCTTCCTTCCTCAAATCGATTGTCCTCAATCGTCAGGAATCGCTAGAAATAGGGTAGGTCATTGATGTTTGGTATAGAATTCGCTGCCTTGTATGTGGAAGTTTGGCTAAGGGTAGTATTATCCTTCTCTACTTCCTTAATGATTATTGTTGATTTGCTGCGTAGGTATTTTATTGCTATCGCCATCAAAACCATGATGATAGCTAGGGCCGATATTATTCCGGTTCTATTGTAGGTAACTGTTCCTCTAATCATTTCAATTGCATCAGTGTTCCTTATGTGCAGATCGTGAAGATTCTCTAATGATAGCAAATTGAATCGCTGCATTTCTAAAGGAGTTGGTTGGATAATTGCTGGTGTGACCTCTAATGATGAAGCTAACAAGTTATGAAATGTTCTGTTGTTGATTCTCACTGTACTGTTGTGAAATTTAATGACATACGTTCCTTTAAGATTGTAGTTAATCGTTTCGCTAGTGAGGGTACCGTTGAAATCGTTCAATAGTATTATTCCTGCAGAGATTTCCTCTATGGTTGGGATGTGGTGACTGTTTGTAATATTGCATTTAGAGTTTAAACCTTTTATAATTTTACTTATGCAAGTTTCATTACTTAATCTAACTAAATAATTTTGTTTACAAATATTCATAGAATTGTATAATTTACATAGTTTGCTTATTCCAAAGATTTCGTCTTTGTTTATAAGTATTTCATTATAAGATGTTTTTATAATCAAATTATTTTTCTTTATTGGTTTAATTATAACTTTTCTGTAAATATTATTTGTTGTAATTGGGAGCTTAAGGGGGTCCTCTGGTAATCCGAAAAATTTTTTTTTCGATATTTTTTATTTTCATATTTCTATTGCTCAGATACTCAAAAACATTTTCCCAAAAGGATTTTTCAAAATTCGAAATAGTTTAGGAGATACAGGCATTTTTGTGTAGGTATGTTTTCGTCAAAATAACGCATCAGCAAAGTTGTTTATTTGCCTGCAGTCATTAGTCGAAAATTCTGTGGAATTCTTCCAAAATATATATTGATATTACAAAATATGCACACACAGTATGTATACATGCAGTATGTATACATGCATGTTTTGATTTAGGGGTTGAAATGATTTTGAGCCCAGGTGTTCACATGAAAGAAGCAAACGAACGAGATTCAGTTTATTTTCGAACGCTGAAAGCTACGCGTGCGCGATAACTGCTGTTGTAAAATAAAAGAAAAATCGTTTTGTGTTTTTTTTTTTGCTATGGATAAAAAAAGCCACCCAAACGCGCCGCGTAAGTACGCGTATCGAACAAAAAAGAGGCATTTCCGTGGAAACCAGCACTCCCAAGTAGAGGACACCGACTTTGCCAGCACATCGGCCAAAAAATTGAAGAAAACGCAAGACAATGAAGTCATCATCGAAAACAACCTCCAGTTCTGTTTCTTGGAATTTTTTTCATTTTTCCAAACGCTTGCTGCTCTGGTTATCTGCGCCCAATGTAAACAAAAAATTCGATTTGGAAAAACATGTATGCGTGGAGTCGGCTTCAAAGTGAGTCTGCAGTGCCAATGTAAAGCTACACAGTATATTAATTCTTCGCCGGTGGTCGGTAAATCTTTTGTTGTAAATCGCCGGTTGATATTTGCCATGAGATTGCTTGGAATAGGGAGAGAAGGTATTAATATGTTCTGCGGATTAATGGACATATGCCAAGGATTGTGCCTTGATGCGTACTATGGCACCTTGAAAAACATGCATGTGTCTGCTAAAGCAGTTTACAAGCAGTGCCTGTTGAATGCGGTTAAAGAAGAGCAGGAACAGCAGAAAGAAAAAAATCCTGACTGTGACTCCTCATTGCTGACCGTTCCAGGGGATGGCACCTGGAAAAAACGGGGATTCTCGTCTCTTTTTGGTGTCACTACGCTCGTCGGTAAACATACCAAAAAAGTGGTTGACTCCGTTGTCAAATCAAGCCTTTGCCAGGCATGCAAAATGTGGGGAAAAAAAAATGACTCTGCAGACTTCGAAGAATGGTACGAATCGCACCAGAAAACATGCACAAACAACCACAGTGGGAGTGCGGGCAAGATGGAGGTAGATGCCGTGAAGGAAATGTTTGCCTCATCGATCGAAAAATATGGCATAAAATATGAAAAATATATTGGCGATGGCGACAGCAAAACCTTCAAGGCCATTATAGACCTTGATCCGTATAACGGCGACCCCGTTGTCACAAAAAAGGAGTGCATCGCTCACGTGCAAAAACGCATGGGCACACGGCTGCGCAAGGCCAAAAAAGAAAACAAAGGCATCGGTGGAAAAGGCACTGGCAAACTGACAGACAAAGTCATAAGCGAGCTGACTACTTACTATGGACTTGCTATTCGACGTAATAAGGACTCTGTGGAAAACATGAGAAAAGAAATATGGTCAACATATTATCACAAAAGTTCAAGTGATAGTAATCCACAACATATGTATTGCCCACCTGGTGAGTCCAGCTGGTGCGCCTATCAAAAGTCAGCAGCAGAAGGCTCATTAGCCTCATTTCACCACACGTACGCCCCACTTGATGGAAAGGTTCTGCAAGTAATGAAGCCCATATACGAAGCGTTATCATCCGACGATCTACTCAACCGATGCACTGGAGGTGAAACGCAAAATTGTAACGAATCGTTCAACTCGCTTTTGTGGACCTTTGCGCCGAAACATATCCACTGTGGTGCTACCACAGTCGAAATCGCAAATTTTCTGGCAACCTGCATTTTCAACGAAGGCTTCACAAGTATTTTAAAAATAATGTCAACAATGGGTATTGTCATCGGCCCACAAGCCGAGATGTATGCTGAATCTCGCGACGGAAAACGACTTCAACGCTCAGAGCTAAAAACGTACGCATCATCGAAAGAGGGTCGCACAGCCCGCAGAGCCCAAAAAGCCATGGAAAACTCGTTTTATGAGATGGAGGAAGGCACACTTTATGGGGCTGGAATTGCCGATTAATATTCGTAAGTATTGTATTAAAAAAATATGTGTTAATGTCATTTGTGTGCCTCAAAATTTAAGTCAAAACTTTAAACGCGTTTTTCTCGAAACCATGTTTTTCAAAACTTTGCGCACGATAACTCAAACAGTTTTTGACCGATTTTGATATATGAGGCATGAAACGACGCAGAATTTACGCCGCTATAGCCCCTACCTCAAACTTGCCGAAAAAATAATGTTTACTATTTTTTTTCTACACTAGACTACAAAAAAAAAGGTCGAAATTCGATTTTTCATTTTCAAAGTGGCGGCTCCCCCCCTAAAAAAATTTCGATTTTTGTTTCCGAGGTAGGGGCTATAGGGACATTAATTCTAAGTAACTGAATATTTTTTTTCAGACGATGTTTACACTTGGAATCGTGCGCAATTTGGACCCACCTTTTTTCCGGAGAACCTCGTTACACTTTTTCAAAATTTTGTATTTTTTCCAATAAATTAAGCTACCCAAATCAAAAAACGGAACTAAAATATCTTTACTTGTTCTCTTTCCACAATATTTTGAAAAAAGGCTAAAATTTGGCATAGATTACCAGAGGACCCCCTTAATAACATACATTATATCTGTTCCATTATATAAGACATTTACATTTGCGTATTCTAATGCCTCCTCTACATTATTGAATGGCATGTTTTCTTCTTTTAACTTTTTGATTGCTAGTTCTAATTCAAATTTATTTAATAAAATAGAGTTTATTACATTGTTTTTAGCCCAAATGATGGCATATTTAATATTAATTAGATTTTCCTTAACTAGTCTTATTCTATTTTGATAGTTATTTGTTATTTCATCTAAAAATGTACTTTCTTTTTTGGTATTAGTTATCTCATTTGTTATTGACGTAAAATTTTTAATTCTTGCGCTGAAGGCTTCGTTTATGATAACTTGTTCATTATTATTTTTTATCAATTCATTTATGGATTTATTAACAATTTCTATATCCTCGTGATCTGGCGTACCAGCGATGTACTTCCAGGCTGTTCCTAAAAAGTTAAGCGATCTTTTGGATCTAGATTTACAAATTGGTTTTATCATTTCTAAAATATGAATTGCTTGTAATAGTTCTTGATTTAAAAGGGGGTACATAATGTGTTGTTTTGGAATATTTGCTTTAATAAATTTTTCCGAATCTTTCAAGAAATTCTCGTACTGATTAAGGTTAATTAAGTGGATAAATTTGAACGTTCCGTCTTGTATTTTTGCGTATCCGTCATTTATTGAAATTAAATGGTTAGTTGTATAGTTCAGTATTTGTAGGTCGGCGTTTACCGTGGTAAAAAGAAGTCTGTAAAGAGAGAAAAAAATTGTTTGTTAAGATATGTCTAGTTAGGTTTTAATTTTACTTTTGTGTACGGTTCGTCCTGTCTCTGTTATAATCGTACTGTTTTTGTCTTCTTTCACTATTTGTTTTTTATATTAGGATGAAAGCTTTGATCCTAACCTTTTATTAATTTTTACATAGATAACGTCTCCTGGATTATATTTTTTTATTGCTTTACGTTTTTTATTGTGATATTCTAAGTCAGCTTTTTGTTTTTCCTCTAGTCTTGTTACGTTGTCCTTCCTATCCTTTTCTAGTTTTTGTGCATCTGTACTAACTGTTTTCCCAAAGAATATTTCTACCGGTTTTTTCTTGGTAGTAGAGTGTATGGTCAAATTGTACTCGTGGACAGCTTTCATTAACAGGTCATGAAAGGAAGTGTGGTTATTTTTTGTTTTTAAACATCTCATGATTTCAGAGATGGTTGAGTGCAATCTCTCGACTTGACCGTTGGATGAGCTAGTGTAGGGAGGAGTAGTGTAAATTTCTATGTTATATTGATCTTTCAACAAAAAGGATATGTTGGCAGAGTTAAGGGATTTTTCGTTGTCAATAACCACTGTTTTCGGAGAACCAAACGCTATTATTAATTCTCTTAGGGGTTCTTTAATATCTTCTGTCGCTTTGGATTGTAAAACTTTGGCTTGGGCGTATTTGGAAAAGTTATCTATTGCTGTAAGGACTAAATTTTTCTCGGTGGAATAAATATCGATATGTATGATATCACCTGGGTTGCTTGGTATGGGAGTTGCTTGCATTTCTGGTTTACTTGGGTGTCTGTCATATTTTTGCTCTTTACAAACACTGCATTGTCTAACTGTTCTCTCTATTTTTTCTTTCATTTTTGGGAAGTAATATTTTTGAATAATTTGATTTTTGTTTTCTTGGCTATTTCTATGGGCTCTTGTATGTTCTTTAATTGTTATTTCGTCCTGGTCACTTTCTGTAGTTATATCTTTTACCATTGATTGTGTGAATCTTACTTTATATTTTCCGAAATGTGTTGGGTAAAAATTTTGGATTTTCCCCATGATTTCTTCAGTAGTAAAAAGGCCATTGATTAGGTTTGGATCTAAGTATCTTTAAAAAATTGCGATTAGATTTTCTTCGGTATATTCAGTTTGTTTTAAAATGTGCTTGTGGTATTTTGGGAAAGGAATTTAAAATTTATAACTATTTTCTTCTTCGTCTAATAGTAAATGAAGTTGATTCTTAAATACATTTATAGGAGCTTCGACGGCAGGGATGAGATTGTGTGATGAACTTTCATCACTATGGATTGAAGCTGATGTTGAATTTATTTGGGAATGTTGGGGTGGTCTAGAGAGGGCATCTGCAACTATGTTTGTTTTTCCTGGTTTGTAAACGAGTTCATAGTTGTATTCTTCTAATGCGGCTTTCCATCTTTTAATTTTAGTGTTATTGTTTTTGTTGCTTAAAGCATACGTAAGGGGTTGGTGATCTGTGAAGATCTTAACCCGTGCAGTACCGTACAGGTAATTGCGAAGAGATTTAAGTGCCCAAATAATCGCAAGCATTTCACGCTCGTTAGTCGCGTAATTTTCTTCCGCCATTGATAGCGTACGGGATATGAAAACTATGGGTTTCTCATCTTGTGCTAAAACAGCACCTAAGGCGTATTTGGACGCGTCTGTGGTGAGATGGAATTCTTTAGTGAAGTCGGGGTAACTGAGGATAACGTCTCCTGACGTCAAGGAGTTTTTAAGTTTCTCAAATGCTTCAATAGCTTCTGCGTTCATGTTGATTATTTTTTTCTTCGACATATTTTTGGACACGCGTCCGTCTTCCCCTCTCAGAAGAGCCGTTAGGGGTTTTGCGAGTCGAGCATAATCTTTTATACAACGGCGATAATAGCCTGAAAGCCCTAAGAAAGACCGAAGGTCTTTTAAAGTTATTGGCAAAGGATGTTTTCGAATGGCATCTACCTTGGATGGATTTGTTTTTATTCCGTTTCATGAGACTAAGAAATCTAAAAATTCCACTTCGGTTTTTAAAAACTCGCATTTGTCTAGTTGGCATTTCATATTGGCTTTTTCTAATGTTTCAAAAACTTTTGTAATATTAGCAATATGTGAGGCTTCGTCTTTACCAAAGATAACAATGTCATCGATGTAGACAAAACAAATTTTACCAATGTGTTCGCGTAAAATGTCATCTAATGCTCGCTGAAAAATGGATGGAGCATTTTTAAGACCGAACGGTAACCTTGTAAATTCGAACTTTCCATTATTTACAGAAAAAGCTGTCTTTTCTATATCACATTCTTTTAATGGAATCTGATGAAACCCGCTTTTAAGATCAATTACTGAGAACCATTTGTTATTGCCTAGTTGGGCGAGAACGTCGTTTATTTCCGGTATAGGGTATCTATCCGCTATGGTAACTGTGTTAAGTTTTCGATAATCTATTACAAGTCTATACTTTTTTTCACCGGATGCGTCAAGTTTTTTGGGAACAATCCACACTGGTGAATTGTATGGAGACCTAGAGGGTCTTATTATTCCGTCATTGAGGAGTTCTGACACTTGTTTTTCAACTTCATCCTTGAGTGATATGGGGTAGGGATAATATTTTGAATATATGGGGGTATCTGTATTAGTTCGAATTTCTGCTTTTACTGTTGTGGTGTAAGTTAGTTTTTCATCTGGTTCTGTAAATAGTTTCGAAAATTTCGAAATGGTATTTTCTATGGCATTTTTTTGTTCGTGAGTCAGGTGGTCTGTTCTTAATTGAATGGTATTAACGTCTTGGGATGTCTGTTGTTTAATTTTCACCTTGATCGCGTTTTTAATTAGCATTATGTTTTCCTTAGCATATATTACTGCTGATAGCTGTTTAAGGCTATCGTTTCCAATTATGCCGTGGAAGGACCTCAGTGTTGGCAAAATAAAGAATTTAACTGTACAATCGGGTTTTCCAAAAAGATTTGCAAATGTGTGGTGCGTAATTTTTGTTTGCCCTCCGACCGAGTTGGCGTAAAAGGGTTGTTCGTTGGGGATTTGTTTTTTTACGAAGCATGGCTGTATGTAATTCTTATTGCTTCCTGTGTCGATGAGGATTTTAATAATTTGTCCGCTCTCCGTTTTACTTTCGAAGTATGGCAACGAAGAGCTCGCTAATCTAAAAAATGGATGTCGGTATGGTCAATAGTTTCTTTGTGGTTATAGATATTGTTACTATTATCAGTATTAGTGATAATTTCTTGTCCATATTCTTCTAGTGATTGCTCATAGTTAGCATCTTCTAAGGTCATTGTATTTTCGTAGTGTTGTTGTTCGTCTTCATAATATTGTTGTTCATCTGTATAGTATTGTTGGTCGTCTCTAGTTTCGATGTGAAAGTTTCTTTGTATTTTGTTAGGCGGTACCATGTGTTGTGATGGTGGTGCGGTTTCCCTTTTAATAGGATATTGTATTGGTCTGTTAGGGGGTCTATTCATATAGTTGTATCTGTGAATGAATGCTGGGATCTATTTCCATTTGTTCTACTCGGGGTCTTGGTACTGTATGGAAGGGTCGAAAAACTGGTTGCATTGGTTGCATTGGCCTTTGGAAACCTTGAAGTCCACTGAATCTATTCTGTTGTTGAAAATTTCTGAAATAGTTTTGATTTGGGTTCTGGTGTGTTGGCATAGTAGGCTGTTGTGGTAAGTATGCTAGTTGTGGATGAAACTGTTGTCTATTGAATTGGGGACGAAAACTTTGCTGCACAAAGTTTGGTTTTTTCGGCTGTGGTGGTGGAACTGATTGCCTTAAGTTTGCATGTTGCGCTCTGTAGCCTTGATTTTCCATCTTTAGGCATAGATGTAGCGCTTGAGGCAAGTCTTGGGGTTCCTTTACTCCCAAAAGTCTAGGCAAATCTCCTCTGAGACCTCTAATAAAGGTGTCTAGGGCCTTATCCCGGTAGGTTTTACTGAGAACATTTAATGTTTCGCGACTTGTTTCTATTGCAGATATTTTATTTAATATGAGAGATAGGTGGGTATAAACCTGCTGATAAAATTCTTGAAATGATTGGTTGCCTTGGACCAATGAAGTTAGCTGATATTCAAGAGTGGTAACATCTCTTCTATCAGCGTAGTGGAGAGTAAGGCATTTGGAAATTGCTTTCCAATCAAGGGGTGTATTATATGATTCCAAAGCGGCATCCGCATTGCCTATTATTTTGTTGCGGATAACGCTGAGGATTCCAAAGTATCGAGGGGTGCCTTTGGTAGTTTCATAAATGGAGAGGATTCGCTCAACTCTTTTCCTCCATGAACTAAATTCCCCTGGATTGCCAGAGAAATCGCATAAGCTACGTACCACGTCTGGGATCTTGTCTAGGTCCGTGAACTGTCCTACATACTGTTGTATGGTCTGGTCCGTTGCGTATTCAAAACCTGAATTCTGTACCGCTGTCGATTCTAAATACTGTCTTCCGTCTGTCTGAAGTACCCTCATTACCATTGAGGATACCATATTTTCAAGTTCAGTCCGAGAATTATTTGTATTCGGGGTTGGATCATTGTTGTTGGTCGTAAGGACCGAAGGCCTAATTAAATTATTCGGGTTTGACATTATTTATGAATTGATTAAATTTAAATTAATAGAACAGTTATTTTTGAAATAAATTTTTTCTTCGTTTTTAAATAATTTTCACTATAATATTAGTTTGCTTTATTTTATCGTTTTGGTTTTTATTTATAACTGGAAGGTCCGGCTTCTTGAGCTACAACTTCCAGTTCGAATTTTTATTTTAATAGGAAAAATTTTGTTATATTTTATTTTATTTAAGTCTCTTTTTTACTCATTTATTTTTATATTTATTATACACTGGAGGGTCTGGAGTTCAGATTCGCAGTGTTGATGTTTGTTTATAATTTTTTTGTTTTTATAATGTTAGTTTCAAAAATTTTGTTGTTTGATTAAAATTTTCTTTAATTTTTAAAAATTACTTAAAATAATTCCTTGAACCAAAGTTACTTAAATAATTTCTCTTTAGAATTTCTACAAAAATTTTTTTTAATATATGACACAATATCTTAATATTACTTACAATACTAAAAACATCATTCCTCCTGTATTATTATAGTGGTGTTGCTCCGGTTTATCCTGTTGTAGGTGACTAAGGCACCAACTTATAACTTCACAATACAGGCCGCTCCTTCTACCGAATGAAACTCTTGAATGACGTTTTGTTTCTGAGACCCAGGTCCTGCACTACTTAAGGGCTTCTACGTTGTGTTTTTTTTTTTTCAGCGACGAGGCACTTGGTGTCGATTTATGCTTTCTTTTAAGGTTGGATTTTTTTTCAAGACGAGGCACTTTGCGTCGATTTATATTAATAAAAATCCTTTAAGGTTGAGTTCACGACGGGGTACTTTACGCCGATTTATGTGAATTAGTGTTTTAAAGTTTCAACGACGAGGCACTTTGCGTCGAATTATGTGAACAAACTTAACTACTTTTCAACTTTAAATTTTTTAAACACGAACGCGACCTAGGTCCCTGCTCGGGCGCCAGTTAATCTTTTTGATTATAAAAAGATATAAAAAAAATATTTTTTATTGAGCTTATGCTCTTTATTCTTTAAATGCCGAAACTAATTTACAGTAATTATTCTTAAAATGAGGAAAACTCTAAAATGCACTAATTTTGATTTATTTTAATTCCGGGAATTCTTTATGTGGGAAACGCTGCCGCGCGTGTTGGAGTTTCGCAAGCCAGACGCTTGCTCAGCGCATAAGCTGGGAACGGATGTTGCTCAATTTAGTGGAATCGCTATGTTGAAGTTTATTTGTAATGTGAGGTGTTAACTTATATATGTTTATACGATGTGATTTGCTAAAAGAAGTCGATTTTCAGTATGCCATAAAAGCACTATATGCAGATAGAGCATGTGATAGGCACAAGTTTTATAAGTTGTGTAACGAATATGATATAAAGACAAAAATTCCACCAATAAACAATGCGGCAGAACATCCAGAAATAGATTATATGTCTGACAGGAATGCTGCTATTAGGTTAATAAAATTATACATAATATATACATATAATATATACATGTGTATACATAGACATATCAGGGGGAAAACTTCCCTACCCTTTCTACGCCCATGTATATGTATGTATAACACAGTCCAACATTTTTGAACACATAATTTTAGGACTCAATTCTGACAATTGCACGTGAAAGAAGGCCCAAAATGAAGAACTTGTGCATCATTCGTTTTGTCTTCTTGCCTGCCAAAATATTTTTAATATCGATTTGAAGTTAGTAACTATCGTATAAGGGAATTTTTCACGTTTTAGGCTCTTTTGTTTGACATAACTCGAGAACCACTAGTCCGATTTAGCTGAAACAAATTTAGAAAAATTTAGAATTACAATTCCTCTAATCTGTTCTTATACCGTTTTCCTATGTGTGCAACACTTTCGAAGTTAAAAATGAATGTATGAAGGGAAAAAAGTATTTTTTGCCTAAAAATTTATTTTTTTTTTTAAAAATTCATAAAAAATCCAAAATGGAAAAAGTGTCAAATCTAATTACTTTCACGTAAAGTCACATAACCTATGAGCCAAATAAGGCATAAATCATGAAAATCGATGCACGCGTTTCGATTTTATTCACAACTAGCTTAAACCCGCCGCTTCGCCGGGTTTTCAAAAAGTTTTCATTCAAAAATTGATAGTGGGTAGGCTTGATTTTTCGCTACCAAAACGATTTTGTATTGTTTAAGTAATACTACAAATTATTAACCTTAAGATTGTTATATCATCTGATAGGAAATCGAAAACCTAAATTTTGGATTTAATTTTTTTTACAACAAAAACAACTTTTATCCAATTTTTTGGCTTAAACTAAAAATTTTTGAACATTTTTTAAAAAAATTTTTAAAAATATTAATACTTTGGTTTAGTAAAAATTTCAACTTATGTTTGAAGGATATTTTAACAAACAACATTTTTCAAAAAATATTATTGAAATCCATTGCAAACTGACTGAAATATTTGCCTTCAAAGCTAAAAGTGTGAATTTCAAGTCGTTTTTCTCTCATTCTCAGCTTATAATTAATACTAAAAAGATCTGGTACTAAAATTTTTCACAGTTTTCAAACTACATACATGATTTTGGTATCAAATTGAAGGAAATTTAAAAGCGTTTATTGATTTTGTTCTCGTTTAACCGAAGTGCAATTTAATCCATTAGGACCGAAAGAAAACCATAAAAAACAGACATTTTTAGACTTGAAGCAACATTTTGGTGAAAACTATGTATGCCATTGAGCAGAAATAAGTTATTATTGCATGCTAATTTTACTTTTTTTAAAAGCTGGCACTGAAACTTTTGAAATATTATGCAGTATTTAATGAAAATTCGAGACGCATATGTTTCCATATAGTAACATTGGTTGTTAATGGGTTAAAATAAAGTATCCTATTGCACTCTCTGCTGACCTATAAATATGTGTACAAAATTTTATAAAAATCTGAGTTGTCGTTTAAACGTGATGAGTGAACATTAAAAGTGGCTACAGATTTATTAATAGTATAGATTAGGTAAATGTATAAATAAAGCCACGTATCCTGTGAGTAAAGTGAGACATTTTTTGAGAAAATCGATGAATAAATATATTTCAATTCCAATAATGTTGTGAATGAATATAATTATAATTATTGTCAATATTCATTCTCGTTGAAGTTGACGCTTGTGGTTCTGATGATCTTCTTTTCTTCGTAGGTTGTTGATATTCGTGGTCTGAGTTTGCGTCGTCATCCGAGGAATCCATAATATTCAAGGGCTCGTTTTTCCCCATGGGTCCACCAATTTCAGTGTCATCTTCTTCTTCGGTGCTTTCATCTTCATACTGCATAATTTTCGAACTCCACCAATAAACCTCCGCCAGCATCGCATCTAATTTTTTGCCTTTGAATAGCTCTTCCATTGGCATGGTCACCTGGTGGAACCTCTCTCCTTGTTCGTCTGATTCCTGAGGTAATTGTGCCAAAAAGGTATAAAGGTGGAAGCAGGAAATGTAATTTTAATGTCATGGATGCATTGAATTTTTCAAAATAATACAGCAACTTGTCTACTCGATTCTGTATGTCATCTCGCTGTACTCGGTTCTTTCCTAAAAAGCCTTCGATGACATCTTTCAGTGCGTTCCATGCATGTAGGTGGTTACTATGGTTCGAAAGCACATTTGTGAAAGATTCGCTTTTCATTAATCTCCTTATATCTGGTCCACTGAGAATACCTGTTTTAAATAAAAAAAAAAAACAAAAAAATTATTGGTAATTCGAATATATCGAACTGAAAAAATTTATATATGACATATATAATATTTAAAAATTATTTACAGACAAAGATACTTCCCTTTTTTAATTTTAACGTCACTGAGTTTTGGAAAGATGGATTTTAAGCAGTCATAGGCGTCCACAATATCCTTGACTACCACTGCAACGAATTTGCCAGCTATTCCTAATTTTATGGAGGAGCGGTGGCAACAAAATATCATCCAGGTCCTTCATCATAGGTTCATTGCGTAATTGTAATTGATTGTTGAGCTCGGGAGTTCTTGCTTCCCAATCTTACCGTTGATATTGATTCCCTGTGTATCGTGAATTCCAATTTCAAAGGAAGCAGAAGTATTTTGGATAGCCGCCCTTTTCTATAATGCCTTGTAGTATGTTGACCACCTTCAGATCGCAACAAATCTTCCATTTGTGTTCATCGTATTTGATTTCCTTCAAAATGTTGGCCTATGATTTATACGTTTCCTCCTTGTTTGTGCTGAATCCCAATGGAATGGACGGTTTTTTGTTTGTTTTGTGTAACAGCACAGCCTTCAAACTGGAAACTGAACAATCGATGAATAAACGCCAGTCGCCAGTGATATAATCCATTCCTAATTTTTTCACTAAACCTGGGATACCATGGCAGTACGTGAACGTATTTGCTTCGTCAACGGAAAAGATTTTCTGAAAATCAGCTTGGCGTTGTCTGTATGATGTTGCGCTGACATTTTGCTGTGTGAGTTTTCTGCTCTTCAAAAATGATGTCAACCATTCGGAGTTTTGTTGTGATAGTCCCGGCTTGGCCACAACGTAATCCATTTCGATTTCTGTTATCGGTTGTGGTGCATTATTTTCAATATTGGGTGTCCAATCTGCATCATTCACATTGATCGGATTGGTGAAAACGGTTTCGGCTTGCAGGGACACAGTATCCATACTCGGAGGTTTAGGTGCATCGATATCAGCAGGGCGGTTAACTGGAAGTGTGGCAGTAAATGCAGCAGTGTATACTTTTGTTTTCAATTGTTGTCTGTTTAATCTAGGACGAAAATTTATGCATTTATGCACCTGGATTCATCATGTCCAGTTGTGTCTTCCACCCAAATTACTTTGCAAGGGTATTATAACACATTTTGCACACAGTGTTCGGCGTAAAATTTGAACCACTTAAATCCGCTTCATCAAAAAAATCACAATACGCTTTTTTGAGTTCCTCAGTAAACAAATTTTTTCGATAGTGTTTGTTTTTTTTAGGACGATATGACCACAAACGTAACAAAAATTATCCAATTTTGGGCACTTGTTATTTTCCATATTTATATATTTTATGTTTTGTTGTTATTCACTTTTAAAAAACTGGAGAAAAATCACTTTTACTGTTCGCGTTCGTCGGCACTGGCTGAATGACAAAAAATCGATCAATGCACACATATAAATACTACGTATTTTTCAATATTTTACTGGCAGGTACTTATAAATGGGCGCATATTTTAAGGGTGCCTGGCTATATACCTGATTCTCGCAATCATAAGAATCAAATAACCTTTTGTTTATTCCTTTTTTTTTAATTCTTAGAATTATTAGCGTTTATTGTTCCGCAATCATAAAAATCAAATAACCTTTTGCTTATTTCTTTTTTTTTTAATTCTCAGAACCATAAAAAAGGTGTCAATGTTTTCTCCAAAAAATGTTGTGCATATCTCGAACAAATTTTTGAAATTCATACATTTACTTAATTGTGAATAAATGAGAAACGCGTGCATCGATTTTCATGATCAATGCCTTATTTTGCTCATAGGTTATGTGACTTTACGTGAAAATAATTAGATTTGACACTTTTTTCCATTTTGGATTTTTTATGAATTTAAAAAAAAAAAAAATTTACATTTTTAGGCAAAAAATACTTTTTTCCCTTCATACATTCATTTTTAACTTCAAAAGTGTTGCACACATAGGAAAACGGTATAAGAACAGATAAGATAAATTATAATTCTTAATTTTTCTAAATTTGTTTCAGCTAAATCGGACTAGTGGTTCTCGAGTTATGTCAAACAAAAGAGCCTAAAACGTGAAAAATTCCCCTTTAGTTATAGTTACTAACCCGATAGTTACTAAATTCAAATCGATATTAAAAATATTTTGGCAGGCAAGAAGACAAAACGAATGATGCACAAGTTCTTCATTTTGGGCCTACTTTCACGTGCAATTGTCAGAATTGAGTCCTAAAATTATGTGTTGTACTGTGTAATATAAACATTTATTCGGATAAACGGCTTACGAGTTTTTCGTCGTTTTTAAAATATTTTTACTACAGCACCCTGTGGTGTTCAAGATAGAACAGAGTAGATAAGGCATAAAAACTCACCGTATCCGAAAACCTCTACATACAAATTTTCATGCAAATCGGATGAACGGCTTCGGAGATAAGATAAAAAAAAGAATGCCTGTAATCCGATCGCAGCGCCCCCTACCGGGTCCAACCTTTATTACTGAATAAAAAGTAGCCTATATATTGACCGGGGGTAAAAGGAACCTAGCTGTGAAGTTTCATTTAAATCCATCCAGTGGTTTTCGCGTGATGGTCTAACAGACAGACAAACAGACAGATACAAATTTTAAAAATGCGATTTTTGGACTCAGCGTCATTCAAAATGTCCAACGCAAAAAGAATTTCAAAAAATATTTCATGTACAGATTTTTTTTTTTTACATTTTTATATATATAGATAAACACGCTGAAAGTAAGCGTAAACTGAATTTGAAAATATAGTTTTGGTTTATTTCGTTAATCTTAATCACAATAATCCTGTAACTAGTTTTTTTTCTGCAAAAAGCAAACAATTGATCGCAAAAAAATTTTTAATTATTTTTTAATACAAATAAAACACCTTTTATAAAAAATATTTCTAGTTATTATTAGCTGCATTCCGTGGTTGTTGATCTAGAGCGTGGCTCTGTTTTATTTACAATGCAAAAACAAAAATTAGAATCAGCTCTCTTCCTGGCTCTATTTCTAATCTTAAAAATCTGCCAAGTTTAAAGATTTTTTTCAAAACGAACATAGTTGGCAAATCTGAAGTACTCTTCGACGAGTTTTCGTCTTACTTCTCGCACTCGCCAAATTGTAATAAAGTTGAACTAAAACTGTTGCACTGAAATTTGATCTTTAGCTCGTTTCTGTAACTCCTACCGATCAGAGTTACCGACTTATTTTACCGAATTGACGTCACTCTCACCTGCAATGTTTCTGTACGCATCTTTATCGATTTCTGTTCAATTCAGTCGTTTCAAATCGATAAGCTGTCACCTGTTCCGATTTCATTTCAATGGAACCTTTTAAAAAAGTGTTTCTGTACAAAAAGTGAATCGATAAAAATGTGTCACTTCTCTCACTGGCTTTGCGGCAAGTGAGAATTCTACCGATTCATCCAATGTCAGTAATGTTGTGTATTATTAAGTTATAAGTACTCGGAAAATACCTTCAAAAATGGTTGCTTTCATTTAAGTTGCATTTTTTATATTTGTATATATTTCTAAAATGTATATAAATAACTAATAAAATTTATTTGAATAGCAAATTAAATCCAAACGAGTTTTGAAACTGCAGCGACGACGGCTGTTGGACTTAATGAAGCAGCACCGGTAAGAAGGAAAGGTCAAAATTTTGAAAGAATTTGAATGTTACTAAAATTATAATCCATTAAATAATTGATCCCCAAATACCTTTAACTCACTTCACTGTTCACTAAATCACTTTTGATTAGCTATTTATTATAAAACTATAGCGCACACAAAATAAAATAAATACACTTAAACAGCTGCTTGTCATTTGACTCAATTTCCCAAAGTTTCTTCCCGATTTGTGTTTTCTTCATCACGGTCCGAATTTTTACCGATTTAAGCGTACAGAAACATTAGTCGTCACGAAATCGGTAACTATGGATCGATAGCGCAAGACGTCACACAAATCGGTAACTTACCAATTTTGTTACAGGAACGAGCTTCTGATCCAATGCCACGGGAATGCAGCTATTATGTATGTTATCATTGTGGTGGAATTCTTTGTTTGTTGACTTTACCATACTTTCATATGCAAATATTATTTCCAAAACTTCCAATTTACTACTAAGAGTTGAAGAAGTTGAAGGGAGTATTCCTGGTTGGCAAAAATTTTTGCTAGATTTTTTTTTGCATAATTTTATAGCTGGGATATTTGAGAATATCGTCCTAAAAGGGTTTTTTAAAATTCGAAATACTTTGCGAGATGTAGCCTTTTTTGTCCAGCAATGTTTTCGACAAAATGCGATTTGCTTAATTTGGCTACATTTTGAATGCAACGGTTTGAAGCAACCACCGACTTTCGTTCAACGCGTTCTTTAGTAGGTAATAACTTATTTGCATACGCATTTTAAAAATTAATGAATACACATTTAAGAGCTTAGGTATTCGAATGTTGGCAGCGAGTAGTTCACTTTGAATTGAGTTATACAGTTTTGAAAAGTACAGTTTTGATAAAAATTTTTGTTTGTGCTAAAGACAATGGATAGAAAAAGTAATAGAAAAAAAAAATAAAAGAAACACTGGTAGCAATCGAAAAACTCCATCACGAAAGAGATGAGGACACGCACTATTGAGATTGCCAATTATATTGCAACTGTCATATTTAACGAAGGTTTTTTGCCAATACTTCAAATAATGAACCTAATGGCCATCCCAATTGGCAACGTCACATATGATTTCGCTATGTCTCGGAACGAAGAACGTTTGAAAAGGTCCGAAGCTAGAGCTCTGGCCGCATTAAAAGAAGGTAGAACTGCCTGAAGAGCACAAAGAGCCGCAGAGTCCTCATTTTTTTAAGAAGAGGAAGGAGTTCTTTATGGGGCTGGCATTGAAGATTGATATATGTAAGTATTTCACAAAAAAAAAAAATGTTTTATTGCCTAAAATTTTCTTTAAGTTTTTTCAAATTCACGTTTTTGAACTTCGAAGTCACTTTTCTTCGGTTCTACTAAACCGATTTTGATGAAACCAAGTGCAATCGACGCAGAATTGTCGAGTTTCTGCGTGCTCAAATTTTTTATATCAGTTTTTTTTCATGCAAAAAAATAACTTCAAACTTAAACGCGTTTATCTCGAAACCACGTTTTTCGAGCTAGCGGCCCTGATTGCGCCCTAGTTCTGAATCGATTTTGATGAAACAAAGTGCAATCGACGTCAATCACAATTTTAAGCAATTTTTTATTAATTTTTTTTTAAACTAAGCTACAAAAAAATCGGTTTTTAATTTTTCCAAACCCAAAATCGGTTTTTCATTTTTCAATGACCGGCATTTTGTAAAAAATAATCGCAAAATTATGATTGAGGTAGGGACCAGAATTACATCTGTACTGAATCTAACGCCGTTTACCATTTCAGATGATCCGAAGTCGAGTTGTCCGGGCCGCAAGCAGCATACCTTTTTTTTCGACACCCAATTTTGAAGGCCGAACACTTTTTAAACAGCCCTCGTACAAAGGAAAAAAAAAATTTTATTTAATATGTTCTTCCAACACTAGCTGGGCTGAACTCTCGACATGCAGAGCATCAAGGCTTATCTGGCCGACACTAGATCTCGGGCGATCGAGAGCCCTTCTCTCACTGGCAAGACCAGAACTAGCCACAATAGTGGCTGTCATCACAGGGCACTGCTTGATAGGCAGACATGCCTACAGGTTAGGAGTTATCTCAAATGATTTCTGTAGAAGCTGCAGGGACGAGAAAGAAACCATCTCCCATTTTCTGTGCTCCTTGCATGTGCTCCCTGATATGTTTATGAATATACATGCATATATTATACATATATAAACATATACATGGGAGTAGCAAGGGTAGGGCACGGGAGGTCAGTTTCCCCACCTGATATTTATATGGATATACATGTATATATTATACATATATAAACATGGGCGTAGCGAGAGTAGGGTAGGGCAGTTGCCCCCCGAAATGTATATGCATATACATGTATATATTATATACTTAGTACTTTCATATATACTGACACACGGGTTTTTCTTGATAAAATAGAAACAACAAGAGATTTTGTAAATTTGTTTTTTTATTTTGGTTTATTAAATATTTAAGAATATAAAAAGAGAAAAATTTATTCAAAATGACCGCCATTTGCCCTCCAACACGACCGCAGTCTGACCGGTCAATCGTCTATTGCAGTACGCACGACCTCCATGGGGAAATTGTCCACTTCGCGGATAAGTGCACGCTTAAGAGATTCCAAATTTTTGTGGTGAGTAGTGCAGACCATGCCTTCTAAAACGGACCACAATTTATAGTCTAAAGGATTCAGGTCTGGACTACCCGATGGCCAATCATCCGTCGAAATAAAATTTGGTAAATTGTTTTTTAACCAGTCTTGAGTGGTTTTTGCTTTATGGGCCGGGGCAGAGTCCTGTTGAAAGGTCCACGGCTCCGTTTTGAACAGTGTGCTATTTAATGGCTTCACAACCTTTTCCAATACGTCAGATTGGTACACCTTTGCAGAAGTTTTAACACCTTTTTCGCAGAAATGGAGCTTGGTGACTCCATCATAGGCGTCTCCCCACCATACCCTCACATAAGCAGGATGGTGACCTCTCTGAACTCTTGGAACCAATTCTTTTGGTTCATCAATATTTCTTTTGGTGGGAAATATTCATCTCCCGTGACAATATTTGCTGCTTTCGGAGTGGATTTCGATAAATTCGGTTCTGTACAGCTTTGACGGCTCTGGGAGTTCGCACACTGCGCGGACGGCCAGATCTTGGACGGTCTAATACTCCACCAGTATCCCCATACAGTTTCACAGCATGATAAACAAAACTGCGACTTACCCCGAGCGGCTGCAACGTTCGAAAAATATCGCCATTTTTCATTTCACATTTTTTTAGGCCAATTACGACAATACGGTTTTCAATATCGCCCCACTCCATAATTATAAGTAACGCTCGCCAAAAACTTTATACACAAAACTGATGTATAAATGTAAGTTGTCAAAAAACTGTCAACGTAAAAAGAGTATGTTCAGTGGATTCCTTACAGTGGGGGCGATAAAAAGTGTGTCAGTTATTATGAAACTACTAAGTATATATATGCATACATATAGATGGAGCTAAAGAAGTCTAAAGCACTCTTATTTTTTTTTTTTGCTTTCTTGAGCACCAGAGGGCGCTGTAGTACAAATCTCTTAAAAAGTGGTAAAACACCCAAAAACCGCTGATCTGATTAGGATGAAAATTTGTGTATAAGGATTTTCAAGTATGGAAAGGACTTTGGCGGTGAGTTTTTTGCGCTATGTATTTTGCTATATCTTGAACACCAGAGTGCGATGTACTACAAAATACAGTAAGGCGTAGCAAAGCGCGAATGGTGATATAATCTTCTTTTCTTCTTTATGTGTATTTATATTCAACATTCTTATTTTCCCATATCAGGACAGCTGATGCCGAATTCTGTTGTATTTGAGTTCGCATCAACACATGCGCTAGTCAGTTGCGCAAAATAACGAGGTCAAAGGAGAGCATTTATGTATGAGAAAATTTACAGAAATGATTTCCAAAAATTCGTTTTTGCTCTGATTTTTCAAAAATGTCCATTCTATCGAAAACAAGATAAAATTTGAATATATGATTTTGGAAGCGATCGGCACGCATAACAAATCGCGATTTCCCTAACTTTTTCTTATATTTTTCAGATGTTCGAGCAACATTTTGCTAATTTCGCCGAAGTTACCGGTTTGAAAGATGCACATGACATTCCTTCTAAAGTTTGTAAGAAGTTTTTTCAAACCGACGAATGAGTTCGTCTGTATGTATGAAATTCTGTATACAAAATTCTGCATTAACATAAAACTGTATTAAAAAAATTCTGTATGCGAAAATTCTACTTTTTTAAAATACTGATTGACAAATTGTAGTTTTACAAAGTTCTTTAAAATGCGCAATCTTAATCCTTTAATGCAGTTAACTGAAAGCAGAATTTTGAAAATTACTTTCTGAAGAAACAGTACATTAAAATGCAGCTTTTTAAGCAAACAGTATTTTACAAAAAATAATTTCAAGCGTACATAATTTTAACAATACAGTACGAAATTACAGCATTTCGGCAATACATACTTTTGACAAACAGAAAACTGACCCGCTACCAAATTAAAAAAAAAAAAACGAAATGGCCATCTCAGCCCTTGAAAGGACTTTGACCGAGCTTCTTATGATCAATTGTGTTGTGTGTGATGTGAAATGTTTGCACACAAAGGATCGAGAACTGGACCTACATGTTTTACGCCGACTCCGAACGGCTTATGTTCTCAAGAAGCCTTTCATGGCAGTTTATACTCTCTGAGGTTTGCCATTGTCTGCAGAGAGGTGACGGCCGAACAGAAAAATTAATTCAATTGAAAAAACTTTCTGTGTCGGATGGAGGATTCGAACCTGGGTTCTCTGGCGTAAGAGTCACACACTCTACCCACTACGCCACGGCCACCGCACCAAATTAGAAAGTTATAAAATTACGTATGAAAAATAAAATGAATATAAAGATTAAATTAAAAACCCATACTAAAAACAATTAGTATGTACCATATGTGTAACAAACTTAAGAGTTCAGCTTAGGAATAAAATATAAAAATAAATTAGTTTTTTAATTAATTTGTACTGTAAATTAAAGAATGAAAATAAATGATGATTACAAAACGTGAAGATGAACCGAATATAAATTCAAATAGCTTCATTCTCTAAGTTGCTCCATAGATGCGAGAGTTGTTTCAATTAGCAAGTTAAAGTCCAAATCATTAAGATTAGCCTTGGCTGTTAACATATCCAAAAACGAATCCAGTGGTGAAAGTTTATCAGCAACAATACCTTGAATTGAAACAAATTAGTAATCATTATTTATTTTAAAAATTCACAGTTCTATTATACACAAAAAATAATAAACGTACAAACGTATTATTATCATACACAAAACGATATAAGTTTATTGGGTTGTTTAAAAAGAAAGTGCGTTTTTTTCTGGTAGGCATTACTTTTATCGTCAAAGATCTGTCATATGTTGACGTTTTTCCTGCTTTTCTGTGGAAGTCGTGTTTTAAAGGTGTTTTAAAAATTAAGACCTGCAATTAGCATTTACGCCATATTTTGCTCTTTTACTTCAAAAAAGTCAAAAAATGACTGAAGCCAGATAAAAATTAGTTGAAGTTTATGCCGAACATGTGATTAAAGAAAGACAATGTCAGAAGTGGTTTGCCCGTTTCCATGATAGAAATTTTCCAATTATGGATGCTTCTCGTTCTGGTAGACCCTCGGAGGTTGACGACGAACAAATGAAGACGCTACGAGTAGTGGAGACAAACAAGCATTCGACAGTCAGAGAAATTGCGAGTTCTCTAAATTTTACCGTTGAAAGCCTTCACGCTCATTTAAAGACCCTTGATTACATAAAAATATGGGATGTCTGGGTCCCGCACGAATTCAAAGAAATTCACAAAATACATTGAGCTGGCATTTCCGATCGGATCATGAATCGTGAAAAAGACGCCCATTTCTCAAGCGTATGATTACGGGTGTCAAAAAGTCGATTGTCTCTTTCTTACTCGTGCTGCGGCTGCGTGCAAGCAGCGTGGAAATCAATTGCTTGATGAGTTCGATGGTGAATCGGATTGCGGAACGTAAAATTGCTAAAAGTATTAGAGCCCGAATAGAACAAAGCGGGCGGTGGTTGTCGAATTCGCCGTGCAACGAAATACATGAAAATGTATGCAACCGCCAAAAATTAAAGCGCCGTAGAAATCCGCGACGGAAAAACGAAAGAATCTATTTAATTTTTTCTCCGACGGCTGTCGCATCTCTCTTTGAGTGGCATAAATGTTGCCGTATTTTTACTAAGGATTCGCTTTGTTGCGTGTTTTTTTTTTTTAGTTTTTCTCATTCGTTTTGTACGTCTGTGTTGCATTCAAAACAAAATATGAAATAATTTTCTTCAAAATGAAGCATTCGCACTAAAAAGCACTAAACACTGATCCGACAACCAATAACCGCTCCTATTCTGGACGGGTTCTCAGCGAAATTAGGCAAGAGAGGCCCGACAACCGCCACCCGATTTGGTTCTGTTCGGACTTTTACTGTTTGTCGTGTCGGCATCGTCGATGTCATGTCGGCAGGCAGAGTGGTGGGAGACAATTGTGGCAGAAAACGATAACGATAACGTCAAGATAGATATATTTCTATTTGTATTATTCTTTGTCGTTTATTTAAAAACAGTGTTTGAAATTGCTTGACTATTTTTAATGCATATCTAGTTGCTTAGCTATGACTACGAAAAAGGAGTCAGCGAAAGTAAGAAGCAAATGCGAAAAAGAAATAAAATATCATATTGCTTCAGCTAGCTGCGCACAGAATTTTGCTACGAAGTTAACAGAATGAAATTGCTGTTAAATTGTTAATTGTTGTTAAAACTTGCAAATATCTAATTGGCAAGTTGAAATAAAATCTATGCAAGTAAAAGCAACTAAAAAATGATAACATTGTACTGAAAAAATTAATTCAACCAATTTATTTGAAAATATAATAAATTGGATTAAATGCAACTTTTTTTTTTGACCTAAAAAAATTTAATATAATTATAAACATTGAAAAAATATAATGTTATTTTTTCATTTTCCAATTTATCAATAAAATACCTGCAAATTAATTCAAATCCTTTGAAACTTTGAAATATCTAATTGGAAAATTAAAACAAATATATGCAAGGAAAATGCGGCTAAAAAATCTTAACATAGTGCTGAAAAATTTCATTTATTCCAACTTATTTGAAGGTATAATAAATTGAATTAAATAAATCATTTTCTATTTGACTTAAAAAAATTGCATATAATTTTAAACATTGAAAAAATAACATTGAATTTTTACAGACTTCAATTTGTCAATTAAATACCTGCAAGTTAAATCAAAATTTTTGAAAGTTGCAAATATCTAATTGGGAAGTTGAAACAAATGCATGGAAGCAAAAAGCGGCTAAAAAATCTTCTTAACATTGTGCTGAAAAATTTCATTTATTCCAGTTTATTTGTAGGTATAATAAATTTAATGAAATGAAATATTTTCTATTTGACGTAAAAAAATTGCATATAATTGGAAAGATTTAAAAAAATAAAATTTAATATTTTCATACTTCAAAATTCAATACTTCATACAAAAGCAGCTAATAAATGAAAACATAGAAATAAATCCATGAAAACAAATCTTGTCAAAACAAAGTAAACATTGTGCAGGAAAACATTTCAATAAAAAAAGTGTGCGTGTCAGCTCCGACTCGTGACTGGAGTTTACTCCTCTAGATCGATTAGCATGGAATTTGAGATGTATATTAAAGGTAAAGGGGGTGAATAAAGGCATCTCTTATACAGGGTGTCTCGCAATTGAGTGCAACTATTTACGGAGGTGAAAGGTTATGTCGAGCTGAGCAGAAAGTCGTATGAGAGGGGGTGGAGGAGTCATTTTTCACGTTCTTAAGGGCTACAGGGTTAATTAATATTTGACGACTTTGATTCACATTATTATTTCTACACCGAGAAAAAAAGCTATAGGTAAATCACCTAAGTCGGCTTGGGTGAAGAGAATTGTACGGAAATTATAAACTTATGCTTATTCACCTAAGCAATTTATTGTTTAAAACATTGCTTTGAAAGTACATACTTCGATATCTTCCCAAAAAAAATATTTGATTCACCTAAGCCCAAAATCCAAAATTGAAAAAATAACTAGCATGGATGGCTTAAGCATAGTTTTGAGCTATTTTCTGCAAAAAAAAACACGGCTGCATCATTAGACACACGAGAGAAGGATAAATTTGATAATTTAATGTTTTTTTTTGTAATAAAACAACTTTTAAATTCAAAAATAACTTAAAGTAAATTAAAAAACACACTTTAATATTCACACCAGTAAATTTTATTACATTTCATCTGTTAAATCCTAATTTGGAATGTTGTAGGTTGGTTGCAGCCCAAGCACTTAAACTTGGACTGACAAAATAGATGATGTGCAAAACGGCACCTGACCGTTTGCACATGTAATTCTGCAATAATAAAGTAATAATCCACTAATTGCACAGAGCGGCACTTGAACCGTCTGAGCCTTAAATTAAAACACTATTAAGGTTATTACAATGAACTCTAGAATATTAGTGATTTATTTATTATTAATTTTCCTCCCTATAAAGACAATCAAATTGCCTTTTAATATACATAATATTAATAATTTGCTTACTAAATACATACATTGCCTTTTAATATAATATTAATATTATGCTTAGCTGATAGAGACTGGCAAGCTCAGAGTTGGCTGGGTCATTTGCAGAGTCCGCGAAAAAGTTACGCCAACCAGATGCTTTAAGTGTCTCGACTTTGGTCACACGGCGAAAACTTGCAACAGCACAGACCGAAGTAAGTGCTGTATGAAATGCGGCAAAGAGGGCCACAAAGCAAAAGAGTGTTCTGCAGAAGCAAGCTGTTTCTTGTGCTTAGAAAGGAAATGCTCGGAAACAAATCACCGTGCCGGAAGCTGGAAATGTTCGTCCTTTTCAGGAGCTAGCAAACCTAGGAAATGATGAGGTTCTTACAGTTGAATCTTAGCAACTGTCGCCGTTCGAGATCTAAGCACTGATGTAGCTATCTTGAGTGAGCCTTATAACGCGAAAGCACCAGGAGTCTGGGCATCAGACATTTCTGGAAGAGCCGCCATATGGTCCTGCGGAAGACATCCTTCCCTAATGAGGCAGCATACACGTGCAAACGGTTTTGTTCGTGTAGAAGTTATTGGCACACATATTGTAAGCTGCTACCTTGCACCAAGTCTATCCATAGAAGAGTTTGCTGTTACTGTCGACGCAATAGTTGACGATGTTAGAGGAATCAGTCCAGTTGTTATTGCTGGTGACTTCAACGCGTGGGCCGTAGACTGGGGAAGCCAGAGAACGAATCAAAGAGGGCTCATTATTCTGGAGGCTTTTGCTTCGTTAGAGGTTGTGCTTTTAAACACGGGAACGCAGTGTACATTCTCCAACGCGAATGGCAGCTCAGTAATTGACCTGACATTTGCCAGTTGTGACCTGAGCACGCAAGTACAGTGGCAAGTAAGCGACGTCTACACGCATAGCGATCACCAAGCAATCGTGTACACGTTGGAAAGGCAAACCAACTGGCGGAGCAGAGGCCCCCATAGCGAGCCATCATACAAGGTCGAAACGCTTGATGAAGGTATCCTCACAGCAATGATGGCTGACATACACCTCACTGGCTCAGCACAGAATATGGCTAGGCAAGCAACAGAGCAGCTGAAAAGATCTTGCGACGCAGCGATGGTGTTGCGAAGGCCAAGTAAGCACCACCACGAGCCTGTGTACTGTTGGACCGCCGAAATCGCCGAAGCACGCAGCCAATGCCACCAAGCCAGAAGAAGTTACTACCGCGCCAGAGGGACCGACAGGTTCGAAGAACTGCGCGAGGTCTATAGAGAGCGCAGGAAGCTGCTCAAACACGTGCCCTCGCATACTTAGCCGCATTGTAAGTGTGCTCTTCCCTCAGCAACCACCGATGCAGCCCGTCATTAATCATGGCGACGTGCAAGCCATTTCCATGGTAACCGCAGAAGAGGTAATGAAAATCTCCAATGCTGTTCATAGCGAGAAGGCCCCAGGGCCAGATAAAATCCCGAACCGCGCGCTAAAAATGGCCATTGCAGCCCAAACACAAGCCTTCGTACAGCTGTATAACGCTTGTCTCACAGAGGGCATATTCCCCGCACAATGGAAGACGCAAAAGCTTGTGCTAATACCAAAAGGTAGCGGCTCTCTGGAGGATCCCTCAGCCTACCGACCTATATGCTTGCTCGACACGATAGGCAAGATCTTCGAGAAATTGCTGTACAACCGCCTCGAAGAAGCAATACAATCCAGAGGAGGACTCTCGAGCCAACAGTTTGGGTTTCCGAAAGAGTCACTCTACGTCCGATGCCATAAAACTGGTTACAAGCATAGCAAGTAAAGCTATCGAAGGCACTAGCTGGAAGAAGGGGGCAAAGCAGTATTACCTGGTGGCAACGCTGGATGTGCGAAATGCCTTTAATTCCGCAAATTGGGATACGATAATGAAAGCGCTCACAAAATTTGAAATTCCACGCTACCTCTCTAAGATATTATCGAACTACTTCGATGGTAGAATACTACGCTATGCAACAGACGAGGGGATAATGGTGTATAACGTCTCCGGTGGTGTCCCACAGGGGTCAGTCCTAGGGCCTCTGCTGTGGAACGTTATGTATGACGACGTCCTTAGACTCGCAGTTCCCACAGGCGTTAAGATCGTCGGCTTTGCGGACGACCTAGCGGTTGTGGCCACTGCAAAACATCTTGAAGAAGTCGAGGCACTCAGTAGTGTGGCGATCGGCATTATATATAACTGGCTTATGTCAGTAGGTCTTTGTCTAGCCGAACATAAAACCGAAGCGGTGCTCATAAGCAGCCGCAAAAAGATGAAAGTTGCAAGCATCAATGTTAATGGGACGCTGGTGCAATCAAAGGAATGCATTAAATACCTTGGCGTGATGATTGACTCCCGATTAACATTTAAGCAGCATCTCCAGTATGCCCATAAAAAAGCATCCAACGCATGCATGTCTTTATCGAGAATGATGCCGAATACGAGAGGCCCCAAACAGGCGCGCAGGATACTACTCCTTAATGTAGTACGATCCATCGTGATGTATGGGTCAACGGTGTGGGCCACAGCAATGAGAACGAAGTCATACCGACGTGGTGTTGAATCAGTGCATAGACTTGGCGCACTCAGGGTATGCTGTGCCTTCAGAACAGTTTCCGAGGATGCAGCATTAGTCCTTGCAAGCTCGATACCTATCGACCTTCTAGTAGAGGAAACGCTGTTCGAAGCCAATAGCGAAAACCCAACAGTTCGCAAAAGACTCGCACGGGAGAGAAGCCTGCTAAAGTGGCAGGATCGCTGGGATAGCTCAGTTAAGGGTCGATGGACTCATCAGCTCATCCCTAACATTACCGCTTGGTTTGGTAGAACTCACGGCTCCATGAACTTCTACATTACGCAGATTTTAAGCGGGCACGGTTGCTTCAGGGCATATCTGCACAAATACAAGCACGTAGCAGATCCCTATTGTACCAATTGCGAGGGAAGTATACCAGAAGACGCGGCCCATGTCCTCTTCGAGTGCCCCAAGTTCCAAAATGCCAGACTTGAGGCTTCGGTCAGTCTCGGCGAAACGGTAACTGATCAAAACTTGGTTACCCTTATGCTGAGAAATGAAGCTAACTGGTCAGTGGTTAGCACCCTAGCACGACTGATTATCGACGAACTGCGAAGAGTTGAGCGTTTGCGAAATAGATAAGGTTGAGTTTATAGACAAGCCCATGACCAA
Source organism: Coremacera marginata (assembly GCA_914767935.1). Classification (NCBI taxonomy): domain Eukaryota; kingdom Metazoa; phylum Arthropoda; class Insecta; order Diptera; family Sciomyzidae; genus Coremacera; species Coremacera marginata. The sequence goes on along the minus strand of OU612045.1, from coordinate 125,283,876 downwards.
ATCTTTTAGAATACGGACACAAGTCCATCAGTTTCCAGCTTAGTGCTGTTCCCATGCTCCGTGAAGTCATGCTTTGCGGCGGTCCCACGGGGCTTATACAGGGACGACGATTCAATGCGGAGGTTAGGTTTAGTGCGTAAGAATCGCACACTCCCACCTGCACGGTGGCGCCTTTTGAAGGTTCCCCTTTCGCGAATAAAATAAAAAAAAAAAAAAAAATATTATGCTTACTACATAAATACATACATACAAATATACGTCAACAGCAAACAACCTTGGCACTGCACTAAGCTCAACTTAAAAACAGCAAAAGTGCAATGACTACAAAAAGAGAATATGACTCCCCTTGCTTGGTCGCCGTTAGCTGGAGTTGAATGTTGGTCAAAAAATGCTGATGCTGCAAGTGCAATGCCCAGTTTGTTTGTGATAAAAAGTGTAAGAAATCATGGCCTTGAAATCGGTTAATTTCAATGACCATGAAATCGTACATTCTGCCCCCGGTTAGGTCTGAGGCTATAATGAATGACCTTACAATAAATTTACGTTACTTACTTACTTACTTAGGTGGTCGTAACAACCCGTGTCCGGGTTTCAGCCGACCTCATCAGCTCTCTAAGTGCGGTTAGGGCTTCCTCAGCCTGATCCATCCGTCGGAGGCATGGTCTCCCTCGTCGTCGTTGACCAGCGACCCTCGCCTCGAGCACCTTTTTCGCTGGAGCTTCGTCGTTCATACGATGGACATGACCCAGCCAGCGTAGTCGCTGCACAGTTATACGCCAAACTACGTCAATGTCATCGTAGAGCTCATACAGCTCGTGGTTCATTCGGATGCGATAGTCATCGCCGACTCGAACAGGACCGAAGATTTTGCGAAGAACTTTTCTCTCGAACACCCTCAGAGCGGCTGCGTCAGTTTGCGAAACTACCCATGCCTCAGCGCCATAAAGCAGCACAGGTAGGACGAGCGTCTTGTAGAGTGTTAGTTTTGTCGATCGAGAGAGGGCTCTGGAACTTAGTTGCTTACTGAGCCCGTAGTAGCACCTATTAGCAATTATTGTTCTTCGCTTTATCTCCAGGCTGATTTCGTTTTTGGTATTAATGGCGGTGCCAAGGTAAATTTACGTTACAGTGACGACAAAATCTGATGTTGCTGATCTTTGACGTGGAATGGGAATGGGCTGAATTGGAAATTGATTTGATGTGACCTTGCCTTCCAGATGATGTAAATCGTGATGGTGATCGACGAGGCAAGTGCTGTATAGCCTACTGTTGAGTAGTGATAATTTATAGTTTGGGTTTGAGTAGGCAAATCTAAAGCCTTTTGGTGTGCCAAAGAATTTTGAAGTTCGGTGAGATTACTTAGGTGCGTATCGTAATGATATGGTCCATGAATTAGTGGGCCAAGCTGATTGGGTCTTATAATTTCTGTGAAATTTCCTAGGCTGGTATACGAAGTACGGCTGCTGCTGGAATATCCCTGGTGTCCTTGAATAGTGATAAAACTATCTTTGATAACACATTGAGGCCGAAGCGATAGTATTCCTGATCCCTTCAGGATAAGTTGTTGACTCTGAGTATCACATACGGCAGTTATTCGCTTAGGGGTAGTAACAGTATACATCCATTGGTTCTTGTTGGACAGTTGGGTCCACGTAAAATTTGTTTTTATTAACTCTATCTTGCAACTGAACGGGTTTCATTGTTGAAGAGGTTTGTCTCGCAGGAACATATTTTTGAGTCCTTGTTATATTTAAATTGGATGTTTGAGCATAAATATGTATGATTCGGTTCCTGTAAGAATGCACGAGTTTAGTTTGGTTGTGCTCATGGGAAAGTACTGATCTCGATGAGCGTTGATAGCGATTAGGTCATCACAAGGTTCTATTGCAATGATACTATTGTTAACACTGGCGGGCACCGGAAAAAGTTTGTATAGTTCAAATGTGTCTTGATCACACAAGGGTATTAACATTTTAAATATGACGTGATTTTCTGTTAATCTTTCTTCTGCGGTCATTAATTTATACAGTTCTATGACGTTATCATGCTCGACAGGTAGTTGCAAGGATGGTGGTACGAAATTTCTAATTTTTACCAACTCCTGAAGTTGATTGGGTGATAGTAAACTCGGGCTTATTTTTCCATGATGTGTGTCCGTAAGTACGTCTATGATAGATGATTGTATTCGTTGTAATTTTGTCGCTATAATTGAGAGATGCATGGCTAGTGAAATAAAAATTTGAAACAAGGTAGAGTGGTAATCGATTTCCTCAAGCACATGTATTCTCGACCATATCTCATTCACTTGAACATCCAGATCATTGAACTTTTTCTGAATTGCCATTTGATCTTGCTTAAAGATGTTGATCGTTGCATCAAGAATTGATGTTTGATTTTCAAGCAAACTCTGGAGATGACCTTCATTTTGTTTAACGTTTTCTATTGTCTTGACCATTTGTTCGGCATATTCAGAGTCCAGTACTCCAAACAGGGAATTAGCGACGTTTCCGACAATATTTAGGATACCTCTTCTAACTCTGTTCGCTGCAAGAAGACTGTCATCTAGCCTGAATCCTTCCTCAAGGTGGTCCAAGGTGTTTATGACAACCTTGCAAATACTCTTTGTTGTAGATCTTGGCACATGTTCCGTAATGCTGAAGTCACATTTGAGAAGGACTCTACTTCTGTCCTATAAGGTTTAAGGTTATAATCGTAGTAAATAATGAGTCGCCAATCGGTTCTGGAAGGCCTAATTGATCCGATTACTTCAAAGTGAATTCCGGGGTTAGACTCGAACTCAATATTTTTGACACCTGTAGCTAATGCTAAAGGTAACATGATCAAACTTATAAGTAAGACAGGTAAAAGGCTGAGCGAAGAAGTCCTGCTTTTCTTGCGTGGTATTTCTCGTGTATGGTCGTCTTCTTGTTCTTCCACTTGCAGTGGGGCCAAACGGTGAATAGGACGTTTAAAGATGCCATTTTTCGTTTTGACATCGACTACTCAAACCTTTCCGTCAGTGCCATGATATGTATTAATAATTCGTCCCATTGGCCACTGCAGAGGAGCGGTATTGTCTTCTTTTAATAACACCAATATTCCATCCTTTACATTATCAGATTGATCTTTCCACTTACTGCGATACTGTAGTTCATTCAGGTACTCTGTAGTCCTTCTGTTCCAAAACTCATCCTTTAAATGGTTTACTAGTTTCCATCGCGCTTGAAGCGATGGGTTCGAGGTATTCTTATTGCCACTAGGAAGCGCTGTTAACGGCTCGCCTATGAGATAATGTCCTGGTGTCAGGAATGAAAGGTCATTTGGATCAGATGACAATGGCGTTAGAGGTCTGGAGTTCAATATTGCTTCGATTTGAATTACTACTGTCTCTAGTTCTTCATAAGTGAGGGAGAAGTTTGCGATATTCCTTACCAAGAGATATTTTGCTGATTTAACAGCCGCATTTCTGATTTAATGCGCATTAAAAGCGCATTAGTATAGATGTAAGAGCACTTTGTGTCACAGGACCATGGCATGGCATTGGCAGCGATTTGTTTTCACAATGTATAACATGAATCATGCCGCTAGTAGCACTTGAGTTTGTCACTGCTTGCGCTTCATGCTTTGGTTTCGCTGCAGGTATGCAGTGAGACCAACGTAGAGCGTTTGTAGCGTTGTGTGTTTATGTTATTGTTGAGGTAGGTTAGTGCTAGCCACATGTGCACTACATCCTTCCCCTTTTGAAAAAAGGTCCGAAAAGGAAAAGATCCTTGTCCGATCGATGCAAATTCCCTCAATGAATATTTTATTTCTAGCTCTGTATCTGATGAACTTGCTCAAAGCGATTCTGAAGGGAACCATCCGGGTTTGACGAACGAATTCTATTTCCAAGCAGTCAGCGAATTAGATGTAGCACGATGCATAAATAAAATCAGATCGAATGCCATTGGGGAAGACGGTATATGTTTACGATTTCTTAAACTTATCTTGCCACATGTGATCAGCACACTTACGCATATAATAAATCATTGTTTCACATCCGCTAGTTATCCAAAAATCTGGAAAGTTGCTACTATCATTCCGATAGCTAAAAAAAGCATGCCACTGAATCTTGTGATTTTCGACCAATTAGTTTGTTGTCCTCTGTGTCAAAGGTATGTGAGTGTCTGATAGCCGAGCAGATAAATGACCATATAAAATCTTTCAACCTAATGTCGGACTATCAGTCTGGATTTTATCCTGGGCACAGCTGTTCCACTGCAGTTGTTAAAATTTTGGATGATATAAGAGTGCCCTTTGATATGGGACATTTGACTCTGCTGTGCTTATTAGACTTTTCTAAGGCTTTCGACACGGTGAACCACTTATTGCTATGTAATAAACTTAAGTTATATTTTGGTTTTTCTGAATCTGCGGTCCGGTTTGTTCAAAGTTATTTAGTTGGAAGGTCCCAAAGGGTCAAGGTGGGAAACAGTTTTTCTTCGTTCAGAATAACCACGATTGGAGTACCCCAAGGTTCTGTTCTCGGTCCACTCCTGTTCACTATGTTCGTTAATGACATATTCAGAAGATGCCAACACGTCACCATGCATGCTTATGCTGCAATTGTACCTATCTAGGCCTACTATCCTCGTTGATGATTTATTTTCTAAAATGAATGAAGATCTTGATACAGTTGCAGAATGGGCCACTCGAAATATGCTCAAGTTAAACCCGCTTAAGTCTTATGTACTGCCAATCTCGAAGGCTTCCTTTCAAACTAATAATTTACTGACCGTGCTTTTAAACAACGTTGAGTTGAAAGTCGTCAACAAAGTTACCAATCTCGGTTTTATTATAAATTCAACATTGTCTTGTGAGGATCACATCAATTCCTGTGTAAGTAAAATATATTATGTATTACGAAATCTTCACATGTCTTCCTCTTTTGTTCCCATTGGCACTAAGAGAAAACTGGTACTGCAACTGCTGCTACCAATAATTACATACTCGGAAGTCGTCTATAGCAAATTCGACTCCAGATCTTCCCACAAGCTGTTAGTTGCATTTAACAACGCTGCTCGCTATGTTTACAATGTAAAAAGATTTGAACATATTTCATTATATTGCAACCAAATTCTAGGTACCGGTTTACTTAGATATCTCGAAGTAAGAAACTGCATCTTCTACATAAAGTAATGTACACGCGTTCTCCACGATATTTGTATGAAAAGATTCAGTTCTGTAGGTCTAGTAGAAATAAGAATATAATGATTCCAAACTATAATTATACAAACTCTAGCAGACTGTTTTTCGTCAGCGCGATCAGACTTTGCAATTCACTTCCATTTAATATAAAAAATTTTTCAAACAATACAACCTTTAAGCATTCAATTTTCAAATTCTTTTCCTAACTAGCAACTCTTTCTTTTATTTATCTTTCTATCTTTCAATTACCTAATTCTAATCCTAATTTTATATTTCTTGGAAGTCAAATTAAATTTAAATTTTTAAAAATCAAGTTTTCAATATGTTAATTTTAACTATAGTTCATATCAATTTTTATTTTTTCTGTTTGTATATTTATTGGCCGTTGTTATGTATTCTCTCATCCTTTGGGCTCTTAAAAGATGTTAACAGTCTTATTTGCCAGTATTTTTTTGTTCTTAAATAAATAAAAAAATAAAATAAAAAAGAATAATGTTTATTTATAATTCTTGAATATGAATAAAGATTATTTTGAAGGTGATTTGAATTATTTCTTTCTAGATGTGAATAGTAAGTATTTTATTTGAATTCTAATATTTAAACATTGATTATTATGTTTATTTTAACTTAATGTTCTTGACAATACTATGTTATTATTATGAACTTCTGATGTTTTGTTATCTAATTTTATTACACTATTTGGACCTTTTCTTTCAACTATTTCATATGGTCCCTTAAATGGTCTATCAAACTTTTTCTTATTTCCTACTTTTAAATATACTAGATCTCCTACATTAAATTTGTGTTCTGTTGCCTTATTTTCTTTATTTGATATATCTATTTTATGTTTCTCTAAATATTCTTTAGCTTTGTTATGTGCGTACTTTAATTTAATCTTTAATTCTGTCAAATAATCTTCTAAGTTATATAATTTCTTGTTGTTGTTCCAAATCTCACCAGGTAGCGTGCAAATTTTTCCATATACTAATTCAAATGGAGAATATGTTGTTGTTGAGTGTGGAGTTGTGTTGTAACAATATGTGTAGTACGGTAGTAAAGTTGACCAGTTATCATTCTCTTGCATTCCTCTTAAATATTCATTCAATACCCTATGATTTCTTTCAACTGTTCCGACAGTTTCATGGTGATATGGTGTTGACGTTCTTTTTTCTATATTTAATTCTTTACATATGTTTTGTAGTAATTCATTTGTAAATTCTGTTCCTTTATCTGTTTTTAGTATTTTAAAACATCCATGTTTAAGAATGAATTTTTCTACAATAGCTTTTGCGACAGAAATCGCTGTTTTGTCTTCTAAAGGAATTGCAACTAAATATTTTGTCAATTCACATTGTATTGTTAGAATATAACGGTATCCATTAGAGAGTCTCATTGGTCCAACTGTGTCCATTGTTACTGTTTCAAATGATGTTGTTGGTGTATTCGTCACACACATTTTCTCCTTAGTATATTTTGTTATTTTAACTTCATTACATAAATTACAATTGTTTATGTAGTTTTTAACCATTTTTGATAAATTTTTCCATATATATTTTTGTTTTAATTTCGCGATGCATCTTTTAAAACCTATATGTCCTCCTAATATTGACTCGTGATTTTCTTTAATTAGCTGCAGCTGCTCAGCTTTATTTGTTATTTGTTTCGGGGGCTGATACAATATAATTTTTAATTTCTCCTTTGTATCTTTCTGTATCTCATTAAATATTATTTTCAATTGGTGCACCTTTATTATATTAAATATGATATCATTCTTTCCTAGCGCTAATATTTCTATATTTTGTTCGTTTGCTTTTGATACTAACTTCCTCAGAACCAATTTTACCTCTGGTAAAGATTTTTCGTTAAGTATCGCATGAACTTTATTTTGAGCTATAATTATATTATCTTTTTGTTCTTGTGTTTTTGATGTAAACTTCCTCTGAACCAATTTTAACTCTGGTAAAGATTTTTCGTTATGCACCTCAAGAATGTTGTTTGCTCCATTATTATTCATATTTTTGGCCTTTTCATTATATATAAATTTTAAATTTTTTAGACGTCTTACTTCTGAAAATGATGTAGCTTCCCATATATGAAGTTCATGACTCTTCACTTGCTGAGATCTATCATTATTATTCAGGTTACTCATTTGCGCATTGTTCTTATTTTTATCACCGGTTATTCTTTTATTTGTACATGCATGCTTGTTAAATTTTTTATGTGCCGCCCGTGTTAATACTTGTATATTTGCTTCTTTAGGTATCATATTTTTTAATTGTTCGCTATCTAATTTTATTCTAGATAGTGCATCCGCGTTAGTATTCATCTTGCTTTGTTTAAAAATTATATCAAAGTCATAATCCATCAAGTCCAGTCGTACTCGTGTTAATTTTGATGATGGATTCTTATGTGTGAACAGACTTACTAATGGTCTATGGTCTGTGTATACCGTGAACTTTCTTCCATAGAGATATGGTCTGAAGTAATTGATTCCCCAGTGAATCCCTAATAACTCCTTTTCTATTATTGCCTTATTTACTTCAAGTTTATTTAATGTTTTGCTGGCATAGGCAATTGGTCTGTCGTGTCCTGGTTCACCTTGAGATAGTACTGCTCCTAAAGCAAATTGTGATGCATCTGTTGTCAGTATAAAAGGTTTATCAAAATCTGGATATGCTAATATTTCTGGAGATATTAGCTTTTCTCTCAGCTTGTTGAATGCTGCTTCACATGTTTCTGTCCAATTAAAAAGCTGTCCTTTCTTTAGCAACTGATTTAGTGGTCTTGCAATTTCTGCAAAATCTGGAATAAATTTTCTGTAGTAATTGCAGAATGCTACAAATCTTTTGGTATCATCAGCATTGTTTGGTTTTGGGTAATCCCTTATGGTTTTGTGTTTTTAGCTGGATCAGTTGTTTTTCCTTTGGACGTTATCAGGTGTCCTAAGTATAAAAATTCACATTTCTTGAGGTTTAGTTTTAAATTGTACCTTTGTAATTTTTGTAATACTCTTTCCAAGTTTTTGTTATGATGTCTCAGGTTTGATCCAAAAACAATGATGTCATCTACATAGAGAAATGCTGATTCTTGAAGTCCACTTAATGCAATTGAAAGCATGCGTTGAAAACTATTTGTTGCTATTTTTAATCCAAATGGTAAGCGCTTGAAATGATAGTGCCCTGAATTTGTTGAAAATGCTGTCATATTTCTTGAATTTTTGATGAGTGGTATCTGATGAAAAGAACTTGTCATATCCAACGTGGAAAAATATTTCGCATTTCCGAGCTTATCTAGTACATCTTCTAGTCTTGTCAGTGGGAATTTATCATTAATTATTTTTTTGTTTAGTGCCCTAAAGTCTACTACCAGTCTCCATTTTGCTGTTCCATCTGTTGATTTTTTTGGTACAACTAAGAGTGGAGAATTGTATGGACTGAATGATGGTTCAATGATATCTTCTTCTAGTAACTTTTGTACTTGATCTTCTATTTCTTGAAGTTGTGTTTGCGGAAGTCTGTAGTTCTTTATATAAACAGGTGAGTTGTCAATTAAGTCTATCTGCTGTTTATAAAAATTGTTTGTTGTTAGTATATCTCCTTCATTATGGAAAACGTTTCTGTATTTGTGACATAAATTAATTACTTCTTGTTTAGCTTTTTCATCTTTTCCATCTATGTGTATTTCAAGATTCTCATCATCTTTGTTCTAAACCTATGTAGTTTAAAATTTTAAAATTCTTCAGTGGTTCTATATTTAAATCACAATTGTCCAAATAAATATCATTATTGGTTGTATTCAGTATTTTCACGTGTTTGAGTCCATCTGCTGGTATGATTGCATTTGCTATAAATATTCCTTTTCTTATTTCTGATGCATGTACTATACTGTCTTCCTCCAGGTCTACATTTATATTTGTTATTAGTTCACTTCTTCTTGGTATATTAATATTTGATATTGTTACTGGCAATGTCACGTACATTGGAATATCTTCTTGGTTTTCTTTGGTGTGTATGGATAAAACACATGTTTCGTAATCTATTTTACAATTATATTTCATTAAGAAATCTCTTCCAAGTATTCCATCTGCATTTATGTCAATATCTTCTTGTATGACATAAAATTTGTGTGAAATCTCTCCATCGTTGAGTTTTATTTTTATATTTGTTTGTTGTTGAATGGTTAATGGTCTGCTTGCAATACCTGTGATTTGGATTTGATTTGACGATTTTATATCATTTTCATTAATTTTCTCATTTTTTATTATTGATATGTCCGCACCTGTATCAATAAGTAAGGCTACTAAATTATTTCTATCTCCTATTCTTACTTTTATGATATTAGTATTAAAATTATTACTAACACAGCTAATTCTATATTTATTGCTTTTTTTAGGCTGCGTTAACCCCGGTTGCCGGGGATTGATACGATTCCCGAGTTTTGACGGTTTCTATTATTATTAAAGCTGTTATTATTGCTAGCTCTATTATTATTGTAATTCCTATAGACATTGTTATTGTTATTTCTAGAACCGTAACTATTTCTATTATTATAATTCCTAAAGTTATTATTGTTATTATTTTGAATATTTCTATTCCTATTATAGTTTCCATTTCTATTATTATAATCATTCCTATTTCTGAATGTCATTACATTATAGTTTGCATTTGTGTTACCATCTACTTCTGCTGCTATCTCTAAAGCTTTAGCAAATGTATTACGTTGAGCTGCAAGAACTATGCTTCGAAAGGCTCATTTAAACCTGTTTTAAATGCATTGACCGCTAATTGGTCATTTAGTTTTATGATTATTTCTTTATTATTCTCTCCTTGAGTAGCTATTTGAATTTCATTCAAAGATGATATTATTGTTTCTATTCTAGTGGCAAAATTGTTAACATTCATAGACCCCTGTCTAGTTTGATGCAATTCATTTTGTAATTTTAGTGGATTTTTATTTAACTTGTAGTTTTTTGCCAATACTATTTTTAACTCTTGAATTGAATTTGGAACTGCCACAGGTAATAGTCAATTTCTTACTTTTTCACTTATTTTTGCTGCTAGAATAAATTTTAGCAATTGAGATTTCTGTGTATCATTCTTAAGTGTTGATGCATAGAATTCAATTGTGCCTAAAAACGTTGATAGTTTTTTGCTATCTCCATCAAACTCATCAACTATTTTTGATGCTACTGAAATTTCAAAGTTCGCCATTTTTAGTGTTTCTTTTTCACTATCACTATTACTGTCACTACTACTGTTATTATTACTGCTATCTATTTCATCATCCGTGTCATACAAAGTTAATCTGTGTTGAATTAATTTATTTATAGTTTTTATTAAAGCTTTACAATCTATTATATTTTTATGATCTGGTTGCGGACAACTTATAAAAGTTTTTAATTGACTTTCTAATATATTACATTCTTTTTGCTTATCTTGTAAAGTTTCTTTTTTGAATTTTCTTGTTGGAACTTTTGTTATACTATGTTTTAATTTCTTTAGTGCTTCTTTTAATTTATCCAAAAAATTTTTTTTAAATATTAGCACTTGCAATTCTTTTTATTACATATTTTTTGTAATATTCATTGACTTTTTTTTATTACATATAATTATAATGCAATTAAACCTATGGCGACAAAGATGTCTAAATACATTTCTTGTTTGTTAGAAATATTTCCATTAAAAGAAATATTCTCTGTTATTTTTCTGTTAGAGCAACCATTGTTTCTTTTAAATTTGTGATATTTACATATAAATGTGGGACATCTTTAGTCATGAATTGAATAGTTCAAAATTTTGTTTTCTCTAATTTTTATTGCTTTTGTTCAAAATTTTATTTATTTTTACAAAAATTTGTTTGTGCAATTTTAAATGATCATTTATGTATTTAGTGTTGATCTTTGCTTCACAAATAAAACAATGCTTGTATTCTGTCATTTTTTAATTTATTTTATTTTAAATTTTAAGTCTTTGAGTTGTCTTAAAAATTCAACTCTTTCTTTTCCCTTTGATAAGGTTATTAGTCTATATATATTGTTTAGTTTCTTCCTTTGCCGAACTTGTCTCCCCGCTCTTGTCTTCTTCTGGATCTGTTTTTCCTGTTGTTGCTTCTTTGCTGCTGTACGTCTGTTGTATTCCTCGATAGTAAGCTTCTTGGGTCCAGGTATTGGTGTCGCCTTGTATTGTGGTATTGTTGCTACTTGTTGCTGGGCAGCTACCGAACGGTTTTTACGTATTCGGCTGCCTGTGCAACGCACTTCTGGAATATTTTGTCGAACTCCTCCGACATTCAGCTTGCTGTATTATGACGTCGCTTAACTTTGAGGATTTGGTCCACAGGATCTTAACTTCTCCAGGATTCGGTCCGCAGGATCTTAACTTCTCCAGGATTCGGTCCGCAGGATCTTAACTTCTCCAGGATTCGGTCCGCAGGATCTCAACTTCTCCAGGATTCGGTCCGCAGGATCGCCATATAAAGGTTAATACTTGTTTTACTTTTTGCTATAGCTAACTTCCTCATCTAAGGACAAAGGGGATTCTTGGCCACAAGGCCTTTCAATCTCAGCCGCAAGGCTTTATTTCATACTCTGCCACAAGGCAGTGTTTTAATATAGTCAAATATTGAATAAGCCACAAGGCTTGATTTGAGTTAATAGAAAAGACTTCTTTTTATTGATGTGATTCTAAGACTGATTTTATTTAACCCCAACTCGGGTTTTTATAATAAAAATATTGAGTGAAAAGTGACAATATTTTCTTTTTACTCAAAATAATATTTATTCTAAATAAGTTCTTACACATATACAATTAAAAGTCATGAAATCTAAATACAATTATTACACATCTGCTTACTATTACTTTTTACTTACTTACACATCTGTTTGTAATAATATCCATCACAACCCACTTACAGGTTACAAACTCCAATGACTTACTTTTGGCAGCGATTTGTTTTCACAATGTATAACATGAATCATGCCGCTACTAGCACTTGAGTTTGTCACTGCTTGCGCTTCATGCTTTGGTTTCGCTGCAGGTATGCAGTGAGACCAACGTAGAGCGTTTGTAGCGTTGTGTGTTTATGTTATTGTTGAGGTAGGTTAGTGCTAGCCACATGTGCACTACACTGAGAACTCTTTTTTCCTCTAGAGACGCCTTTTATCCATATGGGATTTGGTTACTGCTGCAATTTTAGCCTTTTGACCAATTTTTCAGTTATAAGGTTCACCTGTGAACCTGAATCAAGAATTGCTCTGCATTCGATAATCTGAGCGTTTGTTGATGATATTTTTATTTTTACAGTACCAAGTAATACATAACCACTGTTTGATGTAGTGATTAATGAAGCTTGATCTGACTGATCTAATGTGGCTGCCACTGGAATGTCACTCGTTTGTGGTTCCATGCAGCGCGATGGTTTGGCTGAAGTTGATAGTTTTTTCACGTGAAGCAACGAACTCTGATTTTTGTTGCATGTGTTGCAGTGGCGACTTCTGCATTCTTGAGCCATATGTCCAGGACGGAGACAATTCATGCACCGTTTAAGTTTCTGCACGGACCTTATGCGATCTTGAATGTTAGATTGTAGAAAGGCCTTACAATGATATAGAGGATGTGGTTCTTTGTTGCAAAACGCACACTTGTTTGATTGGGTTGGGGCCACAGTTGTTGTTATTGTTTTAATTGGGCAAAATTTGTTGCCCACTGCCTCCAATGATTGGAATCTGTTTTCCAGGAATTTCAGGAATTGATTAACTTGTTGAATCTCTCTTAAGTTTTCCAGTGATTGTTCATACAGCAATCGAGTTTGCTTATCGAGCTTAGCCAATAAAATGTGAAGTAGCAATGGACCCCAAGAATTTGTTTCAATTCCCAAATTGTTTAGAGCCAGAAGTCCTTCATGTGTAGTATCGTGTAAGGACCTCACGTCTGCCGCTGACGGGTTGTTTGGCACTCCAGACTGATTTAACAATTTTTGAATTACTGTTGTTACACTGACCCTTTTGTTATTATATCTGTCTTGCAGTAGTTTCCATGCTGTGGCATAATTTTCACTACTCAATGCAAGATGTCGAATAAGACATGTTGTCTTAAGGTACCACATTTTTTGTGATGGCGGTACCTGCTGCTTATGTATAGCTTCTGAAAACAAGTCGTGAAACTGTGTCCATTGCAGATAATCACCGCGGAACTTTGGAATTGTGATTTTTGGCAAATTAAGTGGGCTCATGGCCATTTGTGTAATCGGTGTGGTAACTGGCTGGACTTCAATTGATGGGTGTGCGGTCAACTTGATTGACAGTTGAACGAGCGCCTGCTGAAGTGTATCTTCCATATTATAATATTCATCTATATTATATCCTTGAGAGCTCGGAGTATCACAATGTTCCCATCTCGTAGCATTAATGGTCTCGATTTGGCGCCACAAACGATTGATTGTGTTTATTTTTAATTCATAGAATTGTGGTGGCTGGTCTTCATTGTTGTCAATCAGACCCTCACAAATTCTTCTTAGTGAAGATATGGCTGCTACTTGCTTTCGTATAATTCCAGAAACGTTCATCAAACTAAAGTTGCCAGCGCCTTTATCAGTGGTTGTGCTTGCCATACGTGGAGATGCTTCTGGGGCGGCTTTTTTTGAAAGGGTTATCATCTGTTGTTCAAATTCTTCCTTAAAAGTGTCCACTATTTCATTATAATAGTTTGCAGCAGGGATGATATTGGCTTAGTTGGAAAAGGGCCAGAATTCAAACCAAAATTGGGCCAATTTGACGTTAATAGGGCTTTTAGTTTTATAAAGTGGCAATTCAATATTGAAGGCCTTCTTTGTGGTCACACGGTCATGCCATGGTCTCACAAATAGCACACTTTTTAATAATCTCACAAAGCCCAGTTTAATTTGGGGTGAAAATAAAATTCTAGTTCGAAATTTCGAATTAACAGTTTTGGGAAATCAAAAAAACTTTAACTTTTTCGTGTTTTATTTCGTTTGTGCCGTTTAAGCCGAACATGGAAGGAAGTTCTTGGTTGATCACAAATATAGCAAGCTCTAATTTTAATGATTAAATTAAATCCCTCTCCATCTTAATAGTGTTTAAGGTGATTATTTCATATACATTTTATTTTACGCATTATTTGTGTCAAAATTTTTTTTAATTAAAAAAATGGTAAAAACAATCTTTAGATATAGTGTATTTCTGCAAAAAAATTTTTAGCAAAAATTGCAAAGCAATATAAATCGGTTATATCCACTTTTAAATAGTGGTAGAATGTCAGAAATGAATGAGCAATTTAATGTAGACTCTTCTCCGTTAAGACTTGTAAGAAGACGAATCAATGAAGCGGGACGAAATTGAGTAGAAAAAATTCACCCATGTCAAAAAATATATTGAGGCATGGCTGAATTTAACAAAAAATAGTTTCATAAATGACCACAATTTTAGAATAAAGAATTTTGCAAAAAGAAAATTAAGTCAAATTACATCTGATAAGATGACAAAACAATCACCAAGAAATAAGTTTAAAATTTGCCACCAAAACTTCATCAGGGTGTAGACAGGGTGTAGTACTGGCCTGATTTTCTTAGCGTTGATATTGAATTGATAACAAAATTGATTAATTTGTACGTATATTAAGGCATTGTCAGGACTACGATGGAGCCTTTAGGGCTCGCTCTTTTCATATAACTTGGAAAACAAACAAAATTTGTAGTTGAGATTACTAAAAAGTATGCTTCTTATGTGATCATGGCTGTATATACCAGAACTTATTTCAATGAGAACATTTAAAAAGGATATAGGAAATATAGACTTTAAATAAGAATTACCCAAAATTTATCCATACAAAATTCGGTTAATTTTCGTTTTGAAACCGTATTTTGTATTTACCATACAAAAATCACCTAATTTTTTAGGACTATTTCACTTTTTGTTTTCGAGTGATAGTATACATTGACTACTAGTGAAATGGTTATAACTATTACTATCACTCGATCATCATGTTTTTAAAATTAAAAGTTTTTAGTTAAAATCAGTCCCCGTCCCGCGATAGTCATACCTATTGATAACTACTAATGAATAATATTTATTTCTTTCTCCAGATATATTCATTTATTTAATAAATTCAAGAGAGCTTATTCTTGTCAAGCACTCCGATACCAAGATGCAAGATTTAGGCAATTTTTCCAAAATTTTAGGCATATTTTCGTTTTTATTGGGTGATTTTTTACATTTTTCTTTAATTTTTTTTTTGGGAATTTTTGGTTTAAGTGATCTTTAACTTTATTTTTTGTGCGATTTTTCTGTGGACAATATTTCCTACCTCCATTTTCTACCTCCAAATTTAAAATTTTGTAGAACGATTGCATAGTACATAAATGTTGTCAACAGACATCAACCATTAAACTATTCTTGTAAAAAATTGCGATTTTTTTTTTTTTGGGTTAAATTTTTTCAAAAGGGCCTAAAACGACTAAAAAGGGCCTCGGGGCTTTTACAATTAAAAAGGGCTCAAAAAAGCCCTAAAAGCCCCCAAATATCATCCCTGGTTTGCAGTGAAGTAATCGTGGTCTAATTTTAATCTGGGTACTACTCTGAGCTTGTTGCCTTGATCCTCAAACCGTGCGCAGGCTTCGTCTAAACGATGAATACGATATTCGAAGTAGGATGCTGTCTTATTGCGATCGGCTGGATCCTTTTTGTAGTTTCTAATGACAGCTTGTATTTCGCTGCCAGTTTGCTTTTGGAGCTCTACCAATTCGTCAAAGGTAGACATTGTTATTCTTGCCACAGACTGCTTCTGTTGTTCTGATGGCTGCTTCTTTTTGGCCGTAGGCTGCTTCTATTGTCCTGACGGCTGCGGGTGATACGTGATTCTTGCTGAATCACGTCGGGGTCACCAAATGTTAAATCCTAATTTGGAATGTTGTAGGTTGGTTGCAGCCCAAGCACTTTAACTTGGACTGACAATATAGATGATGTGCAAAACGGAACTTGAGCCGTTTGCACATGTAGTTCTCCAATAATAAAGTAATAATCCACTTATTGCACACAGCGACACTTGAACCGACTGAGCCTTAAATTAAAGCACTATTGAGGTTATTACGATGAACTCTAGAATACTAGTGATTTATTTATTATTAATTTTCCTCCTTATAAAGACAATCAAATTGACTTTTAATATACATAATATTAATAATTTGCTTACTAAATACATACATACATTGCCTTTTAATATAATATTAATATTTTGCTTACTACATAAATACATACATACAAATATACGTCAACAGCAAACAACCTTGGCACTGCACTAAGCTCAACATAAAAACAGCAAAAGTGCAATGACTAGAAAAAGAGAATATGACTCCGCTTGCTTGGCCGCCGTTAGCTGGAGTTGAATGTTGGTCAAAAATGCTGATGCTGCAAGTGCAATGCCCAGGTTGCTTGTGATAAAAAGTGTAAGAAATCATGGCCTTGAAATCGGTTAATTTCAATGACCATGAAATCGTAAATCATCAACAAAAAGAAAAGAAAAAAAAATTCTTTGCCCGCCGTGCGGAATCGAACCTGGAACTTTTGGCGCCAGTCCATTGCTCTACCAACTCATCTAAGCAGACTTGCCACTGTTTGCTGACATAACTGCAGCTAAGTTAATTCACCTAAGTAATTTATTGTTTAATACATTGCTTTGAAAGCACATACTTCATACCCTGCCAAAAAAAATATTTGATTCACAGATGTTAACAGACGCTGTATTAACAGATGCAGTATGTCGCAGTATTCTGTTGATAGCTGCGGCATAGCTTCAGTTGTAATTAATATTGAATAAATCACTCCGCGTAACGAAAGAGTTTGGCTCAATGCATAGCGTAGTATCTTCATACACAGTGGTATCGGGTTGGTGTGGCTTCGAATCTCAACGGCATGCGAAGGTAAAATTTTTGTATTTGATATTTAATTTAATGTAATTTAATAGGTATGTTCGAGTACTTTTACAGTAAAAACTTGCCAGTAACAATTTTTTGAGGGTAAGAAAAAATTCGCTTGCAATACAATGAAAATCTAAAAAAGTACCCGAACAGAAAATTTGTTAAAATTTGCAATGCATGTCGAACTGTCAGAAAGCTGAAAAGAAAAAAACAAAAAAAAAAAAGCCGATTTCAGTCAAGCAAATCACAGAACGAGAGGCGGCAGCTTAAAAGAAAAAGAAAATAAAAAAACCAAAAGTTATATTTTTGAAAATCAATTTTTTTTTAAAGTGATGTTTAAAAAATTACCAACATACCTCCCAATAAAAACTAGCAAGTCAACATGTAAAACTTAGGCGTTTTGATAAAGTACTTGGGTGGCTGAAAACTGCCAAAGCCATCTTATAAATTATACTAAGTTTTTTTTCAATTTAACATAAGCTTTTTTTTCGGTGTAGCAGAAAAACTAACCTACATAATAATACTTATTTTGATAGCTCATTGCAAAGACAATAAAATCACCTTTCTAAAAGTTTATCAATAAACCCTACCGACTTAACCATTACCGAGCTGTGCGCGTGTGAAAATGAAATCAATCAGTTGGAACTACCAAATTTAAACTTTGAGTGCAAAATTTGTCGGAATTTCGAGTAATAAATGATATTTTTTTGCGTGATAAATTTTTTTAATTTATTCAATTTTCTTTTCAATAACACCAAAAACATAAACATATCTCAAAAAATAAAAAAGTTGGCTGTACTAAAAAAATTATACTTTTTAGAAAACAATGATATTATCTACTGCATAAGGCATTGTCCACGCAAAATCAGTACGCACTTGATGAACCATAACTTTTTAGTTTCCCACCCGATTTAAACAAGATAAAGTGTTTTTTAAAGTTTGTTTATTTTTCTTTAAAACAAAATGTCATAAGGGTCAGTTTTGACTGCTACGAATAAAGTGGCAGGTTTTCGCTTGATAGTCGCCATAAGATTCTGCACACATTTTCGGTTTACCTGAGATGATATTTTATTATAGTTAACTATTAATGTTTTATTATTTTTCATTAGCCGGCCATATTTTCTTAACCTATATTTAACAAGGGCCCAATATCTTTCGATTGGGCGAAGATGTGGACAGTTCGGTGGATTCATTTCTTGCGGTATAACGTCTACCTTGTTTGCTTTATACCATTCCCGTGTCGCTTTGGAGTAATGACAGGAAGCCAAGTCTGGCCAAAATTTTATTGGACCTCGGTGCCGCCGAATAAAGGACAAACGCGTTTTTTTAAGCACTCTTTAATGTAGGTTGCTGAAGTCATATTCGAGGAGGTAAATAAAGCTTGGGTCTTTAATCCACAACTACAAATGCCTTGCCAAATTAAACTCTTCTTGCCATATTTGCCAACTCCAACGTACTTAAATTTACGCACAACATCCCCACGTTTCTTGGCAAGATAATATTTTGCTCCTGGAAGCTGATTAAAATCCATTTTGACATATGTTTCGTCGTCCATTAAAATGCACCCTTTAAATTTTGTCAGCACTTTAGCATAAAGCAATCGAGCTCTCTTTTTGGCATCAATATTATTCTTTATTGACCGATTGGCGCACTTAACGGCACGATAGGACTTAAATCCAGTCTCGATTCGGATTCTTCTAGCCGTACTTCTGCTAGCATGAAATTTTTTTGCTCGATCATTGTCAGATAATTGCGGGTTTTGCCTAATTGACTTTATTATATATTTCCTGAGCTGCACATTTCCATAACTTAATTTTTTCGATTTTTTCTTTGCCCGATTTGTAGACTTAGTTTAAATCTTTTCAGTACTGCTGCAACAGTAGTTTTTGGAAATTTTAATACATTTGCTATACTCGAGTACGACCATGTTGGATTTTGCAGAAATGTGTGCACAATTTTTTCGCGACGTGATTTTTCCATCTTCTCTAAAAACTACAAATCAGAACGGAAACAGCTGATTTTTTGGCCAGGGGTGCATACTGATTTTTTCTTTAAGTTCCCATACCTACATTTTATCTAAGGGCCACAGGGTGAAAAGTAACGAGATTTTATTGTGTACTGATTTTGCGTGGACAATGCCTTAACTAATTGTAATGTCATTATTTTCGAATAAGTATAATTTTTTTAGTCCAGCCATCTTTTTTATTTTTAAAGATATGTTTATGCTTTTGGTGTCATTTTAAAGAAAATTAAATAAATTACAAAATTGTTCATAGGAAAAAATTTCATTTATAATGCGAAATTTTGAGAAATTTGCACTCAAAGTTGAAATTTGGCAGTTTCAACCGGTTGATTTCATATTCACACGAGCATAGCTCGGTAACAGTTAAGTCGTTAGGGTTTGTTGATATACTTTTAGAACGGTGATCTTATTGCCTTTACAATGATCTATCAGAATAAGTCTTATGTAGGTTCGATTTCACTCGCCATAAAATTTTTATACCGCGGGCAATATATGAAATCGATTCTAAAGGAGTAAACTCCAAAAATATAGTTTCTGAGCGCTGAAAATACTCTGTTATTATATTTTCTAAGCGCTGAAAACAAACATGGTGGTGGCTGCACAAATATGGTCAGCGCTCTGTTAAATCTGTCTGCACAGATGCTCTGTTAAATCTAATTTCAGAACTCTAATAAATTGTTACCAGTTTCGGCTATCAGAATTCTCAAGAGCGAAGTAGTTTCTCTATACTATATATACTCACTAGCAATGTTTATTAATATAGGTTGTCACTTGAGAGAAAGGCACTCTTTTTCTGCCTTTGCTCGAACTGTCAAAGTAGCTGTTAGCTAAAAATTGTACAGATTCTGGTTTTTTTTTTCTTGATTTCCTTTTATCCATTCTGACAGTTCGACCGAGCTTCTCTCAAGTGACTTAACCTGTATTAAAAAACCTTGCTCACTAGTACGACTTATTGAGTAAGTATTTCAAAACGCAGTTTTTTATTTTGCTGAAAAATATTACACTGCCAGCAATAACACTGTTTAAAAGCTCTCTCTCGCTTCTCTGTAAAAATGTTGCCATATTTCGTTCGAAATGTTATATATTGTTTTCATTCTGTTTTCTTATTTTCTATGAGCTTTGACAATTTTGAGTCTACGCTCTCTCCCTTGCATCTACCTGGTTTTATTCTACCAATTACATGACATGACATATGGCATGATATATGATATGTCCGGCCCCCCGTTCCCCCGTCCGTGTTTCCATCCGTCCGTTTGCGGTTTTTTGATAAGCAGTTGCATAAAATATAAAAATTTTTGTTTTGCAATGCTTGGGAAATAAACAATAACAATTTCAAATATAAAGGGGAATTAAGTCAAGTGCACAGTCAGTGCTGTATAAATCAATAAACAATCAAACAAGGAAAGCAACCTATAAAAATGGACTCATTTAAATGTGACAAGTGTCAGTTAACTTTTAAGAAAAAGTTTAATCTAAACCGACACGTGAGAGTAAAACATCAAAGTCAACAATCGGAACATTACAAATGTGATATTTGCATGAAGGTTTTTTACTCGTAGTGATATTTTAGTGAACCATTCAAGACGAAAACATAAATCATCTTCTTCAAAACCAACTGCAACAGCAGCAGCAGAAACTGCATCAACGTCAACAACATCAGCAGCAGGAGCAACATCAAATAATGCAAATACAATTCCAAATGTCTATAAAGAATTGGTCTTACCACATCAGGACAAACGCACATAAAAACAATAGCGGTGAAATAGTAAACGAGCATTTAACTAGAATTGCATCTGCATTTAATGAACGTATAGAATCATTTAATACAAAAATATCAATGAGGGCTTATTAAATGCTGAAGTGTTTCTAGATAACACTAATAAAATTGTTATACAAGCTCTTCAAGATATGTTGCAGAAACACACCAACATTAAATTTAATATAGAATTATTTTGTGAATATGTGAAAATTTGTGATAATGAGATGAAAATTGATATAAAATCTCATCAAACAAAAATGGTGATGATTCAACAATCAACAGATTTGAACTCCATTTTTGATAAAAAACGTAACAATTTAATAACAAAAATGTCAGAGTTTCAAGAACGTGACAGCGGTTGGACTCTTATCAGAATTTTACACTTGGAGATTAATATTAATCAATACAAGCCAATAAAAGGTTCTCAATATATTCGATTGCCGAAAAATTTATTGGATAAACATGCTTGTATAAATATACAAAATTCTGATAAATATTGTTTTAAATGGGCAATGATATACGTACCAGCCATGTATCCTGTCATTTCTAACCCAAAGAGATGTTCGGGTTATAATGTAGAAAATATAAAATCCTCTATAATACATCTGGAGAATGGCCAAACTCTCAACTTATAAGGCAAGGGCTTATTTTTCCGTTGAAAGTCAAAGATGTTAAAATTTTTGAGGAAAATAATTCGGAAACAAGCATCAATGTCTTTAGATACGATGAAGAGCTTAAGAGTATAGTTGGACCAAACTATTTCAAAAAGGAGGAGAAGAGTACTCACATAAATCTACTTCTGCTTCAGGAAAATGATAAATTTCACTATATTTGGATCAAGAACGTTTCAAGGTAAATATTATATTCATATATCTAATGTTGAGAACATTATTTAATATTTTGTTTTGTTTTTTATTTTCAGACTTTTGCGGAATCAAGTGACAAAGAAGAAAAATCAAATGTCTTTATGTAATATTTGTCTGCAGAACTTTGACTCCAACTACAAATTACAACGACACAAACAGGAATGTAGCAAAATCGCTACAAAAGTTCCGGATGTAGAAAATAGTAAGGTTTCATTTAAAAATTGTATACATAAGTTAGACATTCCATTTGTAGTATATGCGGATTCTGAATGTTTTCTATCATCAGAAAAGACTCAAAATTCAGGTTCAATAAAAACAGTTCAGAGCCACATTCCGTGCGCATATAGTTATTATATTAAGTGTAGTTTTAATAATTCTTTAGATAGGTTTAGAATATACACAGGTGAAGATACACCTATCAATTTTATTATAACCTTAGTAAGCGATGCTCAGGAAATTTATAATAATTATTTAAGTTAAATTAAACCAATTTAATTTCCCCACACCATTAGAGTTAGATATTCAAAATAAAAGCACTAACTGTCATATTTGTGAAGAACTTTTCAAAGATGATGAGTATAGAGTAGCAAGTCATTGTCATTTAACCGAAAAATATCGCAGACCGGCACATAATGATTGTAATTTATATTTAAAATTGCTAAATTCATCCCAATCTTTTTCCACAATCTTTCTATTTATTAAAGACCTGTCAACGATTCCAGGTAGAATAAACGTAGTACAAATAAATAAGGGAATATATGTTTCAGTTTACAAACATACATTTCGATGATGGTGATAGCGTTGAACTAAGGTTTTTAGATTCCTTTAGATTTATGGCTTCTAGTCTATCAAACTTAGCCAATAATTTATCAAACAGAGATTTTTATATTTTACGGTCTACGTTTAACGATTATGCCGAATTCAATGTCTTGAAGCAAAAAAGTTTCAAGTTTATTTCCTTATGACTATGTTGATTCAAAGGAACGTCTTCAAGGGGAAAGTTTACCTCCGAGGGAAAAGTTCTATAATAAATTAACCAATGAAGAATGTAGTGTTGCTGATTATGAACATGCTCAAAAAGTATGGACAACTTTTAATTGCTTAACATTACATGATTACTTAGAACTTTATCTTAAAACAGATGTTCTACTTCTTTCTGTTTTCGAAAATTTTAGAAAAGTATGTAAATCAATTTACAATCTTGATCCTTGTCAATATTATACAGCTCCCTGACTATCTTGGGTAGCAATGTTAAAGTACACAAAAATTGGATTAGACCTGCTAACAGACATTGATATGATTAAATTCAGTCAAAAAGGAATAAGAGGTGGTATTGTACAATGCTCCAATAGACATGTTTAGGTAAATAAGAAATATATGGATGATTTTGATGTTACAAAACCCTCAAATTATCTCATCTATTTAGATGCCAATAATTTGTATGGTTGGGCAATGCCTCAATATTTGCCTGAAGGAAAATTTGAATGGGTGGATGTATCAATGGGAATGATGTATCAACATTTCAGTTAAATGAGCATGCTAATGTTTCTGATGAAGGATATATTTTAGAAGTTGATTTAGACATTTATTTCTTATGCAGAGCGTGATATAAAGGGTAGTTAAATTTTAAGGGCCGATGGTGATTTTGAATAAGACACAAATTACCACCAGTGCCACCTCGGCGGCACACCTCCATCCGATGGTTCAAATTTTCGATGACGCTGAGGCATAAGTGAGGTTCTATGCCGTTAATGTGCCGAATTATCTCATCCAGCTCTTAATTGTTGCTGGCTTATCGACGCACACCTTTTCTTTCAAATAACCCCAAAGAAAGAAGTCCAACGGTGTCAAATCACATGATCTTGGCGGCCAATTGACATCGCCACCACGTAAGATAATACGGCCATTGAAATTGTCGCGCAAAAGAGCCATTGTTTCGTTAGCTGTGTGGCAAGTGGCACCGTCCTGTTGAAACCACATATCGTCCACATTCATATCTTCCAATTCGGGCCATAAAAAGTTCGTTATCATCTCACTATAGCGAACACCATTCACAGTAACTGCCTGACGGCTCTTCAGCCACACTATCGCGAACATCAGCAATATTTTCTGCAGTACGAGCATGCACTGGTGTTTTCACATCTCCTACATACCCGGTTTGCTCAAATTTTTGCACGATTTTTCCGATCGTACGCACATTTGGACGATTAAATTGACCGAAAATATCACGAATTGCATGATAAGCATTTTGATTTGAACGCCCATTTTCATAATAAGCCTGAATAACTTTAACGCGTTGCTCGATTGTGTATCTTTCCATGGTTCAAATTGAGTTAGTCTGAAATTGAGAAATGTCAAATGAAATGCAGAAAAAAACTTGACGTTTAGGTGTTGTTCACATTCAACATCGGCCCTTAAAATTTAACCACCCTTTATATACTGACTTACCGTTTTGTTCAGAAAATAAAAAAAGTCCGATCGGTAAACATCAAAAACTTATAACCGATTTGAATAATACATCAAATTATCCAAACTAACATCAAATTCATTATGTAAACTAACAACAATGTTTACAAAATGGAATAAAACTAAAAAAATTCACAGAATTTTAAAATTTAAACAATCGCCATTGTTACAAAAAATATATTGATTTAAATTCATTACATAGAACTCAAGCTAAAAATGATTTTGAAAAGAACTTTTTCAAGTTATTAAATAATGCTGTCTATGGTAAAACCATGGAGAATGTAGACAAGAGGAAAGATGTTAAAATTGTTTGTGAGTAGGAAAGTAGAGGAAAAAGATTGGGAGCTAGAAGCTTAATCGCTAAACCAAATTTTCATAGCTCTATAAGGTTTACCGAAAATATGACAGCAATACAACTTAACAGAATACATACCCTATATGATAAACCAATTTATATAGGGTTTGTAGTTCTTGAACTCTCTAAATGGAAAATGTATGATTTCCACTATGATTACATGCTTCCAAAATTTGTAGGGGACTTAAGACTTCTGTAGAAAATGGTGTTAAAACCCTTGCATGGGGTCATCGTAGATTATTAAATAAAAAATGTATCAAAAGGTTGAAAACTAAAAAATAAAAACAAAACAATTTTATGTTTTAAAGTGAAATTTTAAAAATCACTCTCGATTCTGATAGCGTACCTCTCGGGTTGTCATTTGCATCGTCCATGTTTCTTACATTTTCCTCACAAAGTTCTTCAATCTTTGGTTGAAGCGCCAACGTGAAGACATCTCCAAATCGTGGATGTGCCCATATATATTTAAAATGGTCAAAGTTTCCCAGATGACAGTTTGTGGTTGACAACCAAAAAAAAAGGTTCCGGGGTGGTGATAACGTAGTTATCAGGATTGCAGCAAAAGCCCTCATCGAATTCCATGTTCTTGTATTTCATATTACGTTGAAACTGTGTTGTTTTTAGCAATTGGACAACTTTATATAGCAAAAAGTTTTAATAAAAACCCTATGAATGCTACTATCTATCAATAAAAAAAAAACCGCAGAAGACAATTCATTATTCCCAAGCATTGAAAAACAAAAATGCATTGAAATTACATTTTATGCAACTGCTTATCAAAAAAACCGCAGAAGACAATTTGCTATTTAATACCAATTCATTAGAAACAGTTTCAGTAGAAACAGTTTTATTATAAGTCTTTTATTTTTGTATTAGTAATAAGTGAACATACTATGTAATATTATATTTTTGAAATAAAAATTTTAAGCATAATTGCCCACAAATAACTGTATTGTATTTTTGTTTTGGCTTATAGTTGTAATATATTGGTGTTTTTAAGTAATTGATGACTTCTTTCGGTGGTTGCAAGTTTCCAAAGCTATCAAAATATTCCTTATAGTTTTTATTTTTATAGTAAGCTACCCAATGAGTACCGGGACCGTTAACATCATCCAAGTTAAGTTTACTACATTCTTGTACATATGGTTTTGTCGGTAAGGAATCTCTCATAAAAATTCCTCCAAAATATTCACGACATTTACAATATTTTATTAAATCGAGATTAGTTAATGGTTTTTTGGGTATCTTTCTTAAGAGTTTTTTGGATAAGGATGTAAAAACAATCCATAACCTTGTTTATATGGTTTGTGATATAATCTTTTACCCATAGCTATTGACTCCATATATCTATTGTGATGAGTAGCTTCAGCTAATTGTTCTTTTCCATTTCTTATATCATTTAAGAAATGATATAAAACTTTTGCAACAGCTCATCCTCCAGAAGCTATACCTCCAAGAGCACCTAGTGCTGTTAAAATGGGTGGTAATTAGTGGTAAGACTACGCCTATTTTTGCAACTGGGATTACTCGTGGTATGTTGACTTGATATTTTTTCCGTTTAAGACTTGACTGTACAGCTTTATGGGCTATTTTATATGCATCATTGAATGAATTTGGTTTCTTCTTTTCAACATTTTTACACCCTTTTTAACTGCTAATGAAAAGAGTTTTTTTTCCATTCACTTTAGGTTATTTATACTTTCTACGCTTGGTTTGCATTATTTTCGATTTACTTTTTTCCTTGTTTCTCTTCATACCTGTTTTGTTCCAGCGGCGCAAACACAAGCATTTGAACTTGGATTGCTTTGGATTGAACACTTAACAAACACAGGCACTTGAACATGGATTGTTTACGTAAAGAGTTAAATAAAAGCACTATAATGATTAGTGTAAAATAAATAACTAACTTTATTATTTCCTTGTACCTGCTTAAATATAAAACATATTGCCTAGTCAAACAAATTAAATATTGACTAATTAACATTAACTTCAATAAACGACAAAACCTAAATTCATGATAAATATTGCTTATTGAGCATTGATAATGTAAACAATTAAAAACATAAAAAGTGCAAAGAATTCACAATATAAAAAGAAACAACAAACTTAATAATAAGCAAAAGTAGGTCAGCAAGCGTGCGTTGCCCTGTGCTGCAGCAGCAATTTGTTTTGCCTATGTTGTTGTTGTACCATAAGTAAAATATAGAGCAGCAAGCGTACATTGCCCTGTGTTGTGGCTGGACAATTTGATTTGCCTATGTTGTTGTTGTACGGTTATTGTGCAATACCCATTACAAATTTAAATTTTGCTTTAATTGCATTTGTTACGAACCAAGCAATGACACGTTCCTTCAAATTATTATCTTTGGATGTAACTCTTTGCCAAGCTTTTTCAAATAAAATTGTATGAGCTTGATGCCGTGTGTTTATATCTTTTGATTGTGAATATGCAATATCGTGCTCTCTACAAGCCACATCCAATAGATTAATGCCTTTATCACCTCTTTCTAAACGTTTTTGAAGTTTTGTTCCTGAACCACAAAATGTATATCCCGGTAAATGAAGTTCAACAGGTAATGCATTTATTAATTTGTTTATAAAACCATATCATAAACCATAACCATGTCCTTGGTTTACAAATCGTGTATTGTCTGCTATAAAATCCAGGAATAAACTTCACTCTAAATGGAAAAATAATCGAACAAACGATTACTGGGACAAATACAGGAGAGCTCGAAATTATGCTTCACTCATGGTTAGACAAGAAAAGAAAAATTTCTACAGTTCTAAATTTAATTCAGGCTTAAACTCAAAACAGTTATGGCAAAATATAAAAAATATAGAGTGTTCAGTAAGGAGGCTAGTGTGTGTAATTTGCATCCGGACTTACTTAATAGCTTCTTTTTGGCTAATGGATGCCCAAGTCCTTCTCGGGACATTTCCTCAGACAGGATGTTTAATGGCAATAACGGCGTGTTGACAGCTCAAGCAACTAATTCTCCCTTGCCCTCTTTTGAATTTTCATCAGTCAGTGAGGATTATGTAGCCAAATGCATAATGAAAATTAGTTCCAATGCAGTAGGGATTGATGAAATGCCAATCAGATTTATTAAATTAATTATTCACTTTATCTTAGCGCCCCTCACTCATATTGTTAATCACTGTATTGCTTGCTCCCGTTTCCCAGAATTATGGAAAGTTGCCACGGTCATGCCTGTAGCTAAATCTACATCTGTCTCTGATCCCAAAGATTTCAGACCTATTAGTATACTCCCTGCTCTTTGTAAGGTTTTTGAACGAATAATGACCGATCAAATTTCTGAGTACCTAAATATGAACAACCTTTTGTCCCCATTGCAATCTGGTTTTCGCTCTGGTCACAGCTGTTCGACAGCAGTAACGAAAATATTGGATGACATTAGAATATCATATGATAAAAATCTTGTAACTCTTCTTTGCCTTATAGATTTTTCCAAAGCTTTCGACTCTGTGAACCACAATCTGCTTTGTTATAAGCTTAAACATTTTTTTATTTTAGTGACAGTGCAGTTAAACTACATAGTATCCAATTACCTAGAAAATAGAATGCAGCGGGTTAAAGTTGGTAATAATTTTTCGACCTTTTCCACTGTTTCTGCCGGTGTACCCCAAGGGTCCATTTTGGGTCCTTTACTTTTCTCTATTTTCCTAAATGACGTCTTCTCTGTTTGTAAATATTCAACCGTTCATGCCTACGCTGATGACATTCAGCTATACCTCACTCGAGCTACTGGTCTCTTAGAGGACTTAACTTATAGACTAAACTATGATCTGGCATTGCTGAACACGTGGGCAGTCACTAACTTACTTTTTATAAATCCCTTAAAATCTAAAGTGCTACCAATTGCAAGGAATGACTCATGCTTAGTGGATATTCCACCTTTGTTAATAGGAACTGATAAATTGGTTGTTGAGAATAAAGTGAAAAACCTTGGTTTCATAATTAATTCTAGATTAACTTGTACTGACCACATTAATAACATTATAGGCAAAATCTATGGTACTTTGCGTTATTTACAAACTTCTTCTGACTTTATCCCTCTTGAAACTCGTCGTATGCTTGTAGTACAACTAATAATGCCACATATCACTTTTTCAGATGTTGTCTATAGTCAGCTTGATTCCCAGTCGCAGCAAAAACTCCTTGTGGCGTTTAACAATGCTGTAAGGTATGTCTTTAAAATCCAACGTTTTGACCATATTTCGTTGAGAAGTAAAGAAATTCTTGGGTGTGGTTTGGTTCAATACTTGAATATGCGTAATATTACATTTTTACACATGCTTATTAATACACAATGCCCAGGGTATCTTTATGAGAAATTACAATTTTTTCAATCAGTTCGGTCTACCAACATCATTGTTCCCAAACACAACTACCTCAACAGCAGTAGATTTTTCTTCATAGGCACCATTAGACTTTGGAATTCATTACCCAACTATTTGAAACAATTAACTTCTAGAAGCAGCTTTGAACATTTATAATTACTTTAATTCTATTGATGGATAATTCAATCTTTAAATTTATTCTCTATCTATTTTCCGTGCCGGCATATCTTTTAAACGTTTTCTTCTTAATTCATTTTTTTTTTTTTTTAATATTTTTTTTTCTTTTTCCACTTTAATTATTTCTTTTCATTTCATTAAGTTCTCTTATACTTAACTCTTTTCAAACATTAGTGTTCAATTTAATTAAATTTAACATACATGCTAAATTTTAATTTCTTTTTATATTTTAAATTCACATAGTTATAAGACAAATGTTAATTATGCAATAAATAATAAGTTTATAAATATGATTCACCTCAATTGATGTACTATAAAAGACTAAGTCTTATTGTACAAATATTAATTAATTAAATATAAATACAAAAATATAAAAAAATACAAAAAATATAAATATATCGTCTTTTCAACTGTTTCCGATGAGTACTATCTTTGTATATTATAGCCATTTTCAAAATAAAATTAACATTTTGGTTGTGAGTATAAAAGGAGAATGATGGTTGTCGTATATATATGATTGATTTATATATCAATTAATATAGTATTCAAAATGAGACTAATTAAACAACGTATTCAGCTTAATGTTAATAATGTTGACTTATTTAGTAATGATAATGATAAAATAAACAAAATTGTTCACAGTCCTCTTTTACCTAATTCAATACGTGCTTTGTTTATTGGGCCATCAAATTGTAGTAAAACTAACGTTATGATTAGTCTAATTGTAAACCCAATCTCTACACTTTCTCAGAATACGAGAATGTTATAATTCCAGATAAAGCTAAACCAAATTCAATTTTCATATTTGATAATGTTATTTGTGGCAAACAAAGCACTATACGAGAATATTTTTGCATGGGTCGTCATAAACAAATTAATTGTTTTTATTTATGTCAAACATATACAAAAGTTCCTAAACATTTAATACGTGATAATGCAAACATGATTATTATATTCAAACAAGATGAAATGAATTTACAGCATATTTTTAATGATCATATTATTGGAGACATGGATTTCAGGATGTTTATAAAGATTTGTAATGATTGTTGGAAAGATAAGTATGGTTTTGTTGTGATAAATAAAGATGATACTATAAGCAAGGGTCGAAAAGGTTTTGACAATTTCATACATATATAAAAATTATATCACTACCTGTTATACCTCAGATCAGTATCAGATAAATAGCAGATCAGTATCATATATATACCAGATCAGTATCAGATATATATCAGATAAGTATCAGATTTTAGTCAGATCACAGAAACAATAATCATGAAAAATAAATATCTTAATGTTTTAAAAAACCTTGCTAACACTCGGAAAATCTTAAAGGAAATAAAATTAGGTGAAATAGATCGAGTTAATTTGCTTGAAAATACATTTCAACCCATTTCAAATCCATTGAATGAAATAATTGGAAAGCTTAATAAAGATGAATACTACAACAAAGAAAAAAAAACACGCCAACCAACTTGTTAAAAACAAAAAAGAAAATATTGATGAAATGTTTTGGAATGCTATTGATGATGACCTGCCACAAAAATCCACTCAAATTGTGCACTTAAATGTTGATCCACAATATCTATCAACACTTGACACAACAATGAATGATAAAACAATTTTAAAAAAGCGTAGTTCATTGAATAAAAATAAACTAAGACTTAACAAACCATATCAGCATACAAGCAAGATATAACCCAACATTGGAAATTAATTAGCAAAGCCTTTAAAATATTATCAACGTTCAAACACCAAACACCCAGACATTCAAACAGTAGATTTTGATACAGACCTAAAAAATGAGAATGGATATGCTGATGCAGAAAACAAAGACTATGACAATTATAACGTGAAGACAGAATCTGAATCTGACTTTGAAAATGAACCAAAACAAAGAGTTTAACTCTTTAAACAAATTATTACAAAACGAAAAAACAAAGGGTTGCAACAAAATTTTAAACAGCGATTAAGAGATCTTCACAATAAGAACAAACGTTCGTTGCAGCAAGAGAAATATGCTCATAAATTCTCCAAGTTGAATACCAACGTCAACATTCACGATATTGGTAATGATTTAGTACCTGTTAGGTATAAAAAAACAAAAAATATTGATAGCACGAACAAAAAAGAAAAAAAAAAGGATAAGAAATTAAAAATAAAACAAACATTTAAAATTTAAAAAACAATTAAAAAAAAAATTAAAAAAATTGATCGTCCTGTTATATCAAACGAAATTTCCAACTCAAGAAATAAATAATAACAATAAGAGTAATAATGAGGAAATTAACAATTTGATTGAAAATGAAGTACAAAAAGAAAACAGAGTAAGAAGAGACATTGGAAATAATGGAGAACTATGGTCAAAATATAAACATTTTAAACGCAAAGCTAAGGATCAATTAAACACAGATTACAAACACATCAAACAATTACAAAATATCCGAAATAAAAAATTCTCTACAACAAAACACAAATACTTAAGGAAAGTAAAAAATTGGATAAATTATATGGATTTAATATAGATTCATTGGAAAATAAAAATCTGTTGGAAAATATAAATGGCAGATGACACCTGGTCTATTTGAATTAGTTTTTCACACAAATCCACTTCATTTCACTAAACAGGATTTACAAAATTATAAAGATATTCTATTATCTACAAATGCTCATAGGCGTAATTATAACTCAAATGATCAAATTAAAGGTACCAAATCTTATAAATATCAACGTATAATAAGAAAGATATTCAATTTACCAAACAACACATTGATACGAGGAAAAGGTCTTGAAATTTTAAAATCCATTACCAATAAATCGAATTATATGTATTAAAGAGCTGCATGAATATATTTGTTTTGCCTGTAGCAAAGTGTACACTTTCGTACTGTACCACATTTTATAGCATCTTTCAAACTTGTGTACAGTACTTTCAAATCAAACACAGGCTGAAGCGAGTACTGTACAACATTTGGTTGGATCTTAACAGAGTGTGTACATAATTTGTTTGCAGCATACATAGCTAACTGCAGCAGTTTCTCTTTAAAATACACCAAAAACATACGAGTATACAAATTATACCAAGTAGGTGAAGAACAATTTACTCTACTTTACTTTACAAAGTTGAGAAAATCACAAAAAGACATAAGACACGAACTCGCTCTGATGTGAAGGAGAAAGTGTGATTTCCAAAGCGAAGTACGGAAGTACACCCAATTTTCGGGGCGTTATCACAACTTTATTTTTATTTACATAGTAAAATATAGTGAAATATACAAGTTAATAAAATATTTATTATTTTCCTTTTTTAAAAAACCCGCACTGATAACAGTGCGCCTTTATTGACTGCTACTTTAGGAGTGGTTACAACATTTTTTTGTGCTTAAAAAGAAACTTAGTAATTAACATGTTTCAGCAGCTATCATTGTTGCTTCCGTATGCAGGTGTTCTATTCAGCATTCGTTTATTGGAGCAGCTTGTGTTTTACTTCCTAGTTGGTCAGCGCTTATTTTAATCAGAGCGGTCGATGTGCTGTTGCTCAATTCTTTGGTTTTGCAGTTTCGATGTTCTGGCTTTTTGCTGTTGTTTCGCAATAACTGCAACAGGGTTTATTGGCATGTTAACTTATTCGTTGTTAACTCTTCCCCTATTAAAACGATTGTCCACAATCGTCAAAAATAAGGTAGGTCGTTGAGTTTGGGCAGTGTCGCTGTGATTATCGGAGATTCAAATATTGTTGCTGGTGGACTAGGTGCTGCTGCTTCTGATTGCTGGATAATAAGTTCTATATTTTTGCGTGGATATTTAAGAACTATAATGGCTGTTATTAACAAAGCAATACCGCTTATTGAAACAAATGATGATATTCTACTTATAAACATGTTTTTCTGAATGGATTTAATTGAATGTGTGTTATTGATATGTAATTCTTCTAAAGATTCTAAAGATAATACAATGTATCTACTTATTTTTATGGGTGTTGGTTGCATTATTGATGGTTTGATATTTTTGATATTCATTTGTGGAATCTCAATACTACTAAAAATTTTATTATTTACTCTAATTGTTTTGTTATGAAATTTAATTAAAAATGTGCCTTTTAAATTATGATTCGATTCTTTAAAAAAACAACTTCCATCAAAATTATTTAATAGTAAGATTCCAGGAGAAATTTCTTCTATTGTAGGTATATGTTGGTTATTTGTTACATTGCAAAACGATTCTAGTCCATATATTAATCGACTTACATACAGATCAATCGTTAAGTTTATTAAATTATTGTGGTTACATATATTAATAGAATTATATTTATTACATTCGTTCTGAAATACCAAATATTTCATGGTCGTTAATTAGTAACGATTTGTATGGAATATCAATAATTGTTTCATTTTTTTTAATAGCTTTTATTACAGTTTTTTTGTAAATTGTTTCTGTTGTCATTGGAATTTTAATTAAGTACATAATATTCGTTCCATTATATAAGATTTTGATTTTTGTTAACTCTAGTGCATCTTCAACACTTCTAAATGGCATGTTTTCATTTCTTAGCTTTTCTAGTACTTGTTTTACTTCGTTTTTATTAAATAGTATGGAATTAAACATATTTGCTTTCGCCCATTCAATTGCATATCTAACGTTTGCCAGTTCTTCCTTAGTAAGTCTTATCCTATTTTGGATATTTGAGGCTATTTCGTTGTTTACGTATTCGCTTTTTCTTAGTGAGTTCTTAAATTGGTCCGTTATTTTTGATAATTCGTTAATTCGTTTGGTAAGTGCAGTGTTTATTGTTATCTGCTGATTGTTATTTTTATTTAGTTCATTCAGATTATTTTCAATGTATTGTAGATCGTCATGGTCGGGACTACCGGCTAGGTATTTCCATGCCGTGCCTAATATATCTATTGACCTCTTGCTTCTGCTTCCATGATGGAATGGTTTAATTTGGTTTAGAATGTCTATTGACTGAGAGATATCGTGTTTTAACAGTGGATAGTAAAGGCTATTTGTTCTCGATACTTGTATTGACGTATTTATCTGTGTCATATAAAAATTGTTCGTACGTTTTTAGATCTATTATGTGAATAAAATTAAAGGTTCCGTTTTGTATTTTTGCTTGACCATCGTCTATAGTTATTAGATGAGCGGAGGAATAGTCGGTCAGCAATAATTCTGCTTTCGTTGTTATCAGCGATATGAATAGTCTGAAAGGAATATGTTTGGTTTATTTTTTGTGTTTTTAGTATATTAAAAAGGGTTTAATTCTTAATGTTACTTTTATGAACTACTCTGTTTGACTCTGTAAGAATAGTTGTGGTTCTGTTCTCTTTTACTGTTTCTTGTTTGTATTTAGGTGAGATTTTGGATCCTAATCGAATGTGAATTTTAACGTAAAATGTGTCACCTGGGTTGTATGTTATGATAGGTAGTCGATTTTTATTGTGGTATTTAATATCTTTGAATTGCTTTTCTTTAAGTCTTTGAATATTGTCTTGTCTAGCTTTTTCTCTTTATAATGGTTATTATTTGGTTTGTTAATATTTCTATTGGTTTTTTTTAGTTGTTGAGTGTATTGAAGAATTGTACTCGTAGATAGATCTGTCTAGAAGTTCTATAAATGATCGGTGAGTTCCGTCTGATTTCATGCATCTCATGATTTCTGAGAGTGTTGAGTGAAATCGTTCTATTTGGACGTTGACAGAGCTTTTATAAGGAGGTGGTCTAAAGATTTGGATACCTAGTTGGTCTTTAACCATAAAGTTTATTGAGGATGAGTTGAGAGATTTTTCGTTATCTACGACGATAACTTTTGGGACTCCAAATAAGAATAGAAGTTGGCATAGTGGCTCTCTTATGTCTTCGATTGCTTTCGATTTTATGACTTTACCTTGCGCATATTTAGAAAACTTATCGATTGCGGTTAAAGCGAGATGGTTTTCTGTTTTATAAATATCTATGTGGAGAGTGTGTCCAGGATGTGTAGGGATTGGTGTTTCTTTGAGTTCGGGGTTAGTGGGGTGTCGGTCATATTTATTAAGTTTGCAGACGGTACACTGCTTAACCATTTTCTTTATTTTGTTACTCATTCCTGGAAAATAGTATTTTTCTAGAAATTGAGTTTTATTTTCTTTTCTGTTTTTATGGGCTCGTTTGTGTGCTTCGATATTTATACCTTGTTGTTGTTCTTCGTTGGCAATGTCTTCGACTTGGTGTCTTGTAAACCTGACGCGATATTTTGAAAAATGATCTGGGTAGACTTCTTGGACTTTTCCCATTATTGGTTCTGATGCTTTTATACCATTTATAACAGACTAGCTTATACCCGGCGCGCTTCGCTGCGCTCAGCGCTTATCCCCTAAAAGAGGGTGTAGCTTTAGTGAAGCCATACTTTTATAGTAAGTTCGTACCGAGTTTTATTGATGTGTGACTTATTTCGAAAACTATACCGAATATTTGGGGTGCTGAAAAAGTACCACGCCCCTCGACCAACGCCCATAAAATGTTACCAGTGGAACGGCATGTGTAAATTGAGGTCGAATACTGAATTCCGAGAATTCGATATCGAAAATTTTAGGTGTATTTAAGGAGCCTTTTACGGTCGGCACCAGACTTCATTGGAACCCTCTCAAGGCTTTGGTATAAAAATTGACTTAGCGGTTTCGGAGTCCTTAAGTGATATACACATATACCCACAGAGGTATATACATTAAGTCGCCTCACGCTCCTTAGAAAAACAAGTTGCTTAGTCCGGTTCTTCAAAATAATCCATGGCTTATGTTACGATGATCCCCAAAAAAATTTCGACTAAAAATATTGCCTGGTATGGTAGTTAAAAAAAAACAAACGGTCAGAAATAAGAGGAATGAAAAAGTTCTTTTCATCAAAAATCTTAAATTTTTTCCGTTGGACCAACGATAATGCGGATTTTTATGGATTGTTTTAACTTTTTTCATATTATTTTCACTAAAATTCAAATTAATTTTTTCCCATACTACTTTTAGTCAAATAAATTGTAAAATGTAAAAAATGTGCACATTTTTTTGTAATTTCATTCAATTTAATTCTTCACTTTACACTATATTTTATCATGAATATATAATTTATTTGACCAAAAGTCTGACCGTTTGTTATTAAGAACATAAGAATATCGGCCTTTCAAGGGCCATTTCGTTTTTGTTTTTTTTTTATTTCAAACTATTCCAGCTACTGTCGAAATATTTGGGGGATCATAATAACAAAAAGCGTTATTTTGAGCAACCGGCCCAAACACCTTTTTTTTTGTGAGGAGCCCTAGTATACAAACAAACATTTAGGCATGGCAACATTTATATTTATAGTGACCGCCACTTGGTCTTATTGCACCTACATATCAAGTTTCACTATCAAAACATGTACAGCTCAGAAATTACAATGATTTCTGAAAAGTCGGCGTAGATAAAGTGCGACTTTTACTGTAAATTTTGATTTATATACTTTCACGGATTTGTGGGCGTGACAAAATTTATATAAAAAGTGACCGACACTTGGACTTATAGCATCTGCATACCAAGTTTGACTATCAAAACGTTCACATCTCAGGAATTTAAATTATTTCTAACCGATAGCCCTGGCAGCTAGTGCTTACTTAGTTATAATTGTTAAATTGTAATTAACTATAATACATAAATAAATAAATAAATTAAATAAAATTATTGCTGAAGAGTGGGCACAGATATAGTGCTACCATGCACATTTTTTGCAAAGCTGTCGAGAGTAAGCGTATGAACTTAATTACCAAATTTTAGTATTTAACGATGAGAATTGTCTGATTTATAGAAGTTCTATTGATTTGTGGGTAAAAAAAGTGGCGGCCGTGGCGTAGTGGGTAGAGTGTGTGGTCCATATGGGATAGAACCTGGTTCGAATTCCACCTGACACAGAAAGTTTTTTCAATTGAATTAATTTTTCAGTTCGGCCGTCACCTCTCTGCTGACAATGGCAAACCTCAGAGAGTAAAAACTGCCATGAAAAGCTTCTTGAGGACATAAGCCGTTCGGAATCGGCATAAAACTTGTAGGTCCAGTTCTCGATCATTTGTGTTCAAACATTCCACAACACGCACAACGCAATTCATCATAAGAAGCTCGGTCAAAGTCCTTTCAAGGGCTGAAATTGTCCATTTCGCGTTGTTTTTTTTTATTTTCGGGTGGTACAAGTTGGGGTGGCAAATTTTATATATATATATTGACCGCCACTTAGAGCACCTGCGTATGAAGTGTTACTATCAAAACGCGTACAACGCAGGAATAAGCATGATTTCGAAAAAGTGGGCGTAGATATGGTGCAACCACGCCCATTTTTAACAGTTGCCGATAGTGACCTTATGTACAAAATTACCAATTATTAGTCTTCTACGGTAAAAGCCGTCTAATATAAAGCATTTTTACTGATTTGTGGGTGGTTAAAGTGGACGTAACAACATTTGTATATACATAGTGACTGTCACTTGGATCCATAGCACCTGCACACTAAGATTTCC
This sequence comes from Coremacera marginata, assembly GCA_914767935.1. Lineage (NCBI taxonomy): Eukaryota > Metazoa > Arthropoda > Insecta > Diptera > Sciomyzidae > Coremacera > Coremacera marginata. The sequence continues at coordinate 125,246,232 of OU612045.1, read as the reverse complement.
TATCAAGCCGTGTACAACTCAGGAATAAGCATGATTTCGAGAAAGTGGGTGTAGGTATATATAAACCATGCCCATTGTTTGTGCATTGGCCGACAGTAATCAAATAAACTAAATTACCAAATCCTAGTCTTCTACTTTTTTACTGATTTGTGGGCGTTGAAAGTGGACGTGACAACATTTATATATACATAGTGACTGCCACTGGGATCCATAGTACCTGCACACTTAGAATCATTATCAAAACGTGTACAGCTCAGGAATAAGCATGATTTCGATAAAGTGGGCGTAGATATAGGGCGGACATGTCCATTTCTTGTACACTTGGCTAACAGTAATGATTAAAACTAAATTAAAAAATCTTAGTCTTCTACGGCAAAAGCCGTCTAATATAAATCATTTTTACTGATTTGTGGCAGTAAAAGTGGGCGTGACAACGTTTATATTTACATAGTGACAGCCTCTTGGACCCATAGCACCTGCATACCAAGATTGACTATCAAAACGTGTACAACTCAGGAATAAGCAAGATTTCGATAAAGTGGGCGTAGATATAGTGCGGCCATGCCCATTTTTTGTACATTGGCCGACAGTAACCATACGAACTAAATTGCCAAATCTTAGTCTTCTACGGCAAAAGCCGTCTGATATAAAGCATTTTTACTAATTTGTGGGCGGTAAAAGTGGGCGTGACAACATTAATAATTACATAGTGACTGCCTCTTGGACCTTTAGCACCTGGATACCAAGATTCAATATCAAAACGTGTACTACTCAGCAACAAGCATGCTTTCGATATAGTGGGCGTAGATATAGTGCGGCCATGCCCATTTTTTGTGGATTGGCCGCCAGTAACCATACGAACTGAATTACCAAATCTTAGTCTTCTACGGCAAAAGCCGTCTGATATAAAGCATTTTTACTGATTTGTGGGCGGTAAAAGTGGGCGTGAAAACGTTTATATTTACATAGTGACTGCCACTTGTATCCATTGCACCTGCATACCAAGATTCACTATCAAAACTTGAACATTTCAGGAATTAAAACGATTGCTGAAAAGTGGGCGTAGATATAGTAAGACTACGCCCATTTTTTGTACAGTCACCGGAAGTAACCATCTGAACAAAATTACCAAATTTTAGTTTTATATGATTAAAACCGTTTGATATAAAGCATTTTTTTTGGTTTGTGGGCAATAGAGCCAATTTGGGTTGTATGGGAGGTACCACGCCCCCTTGTCCAATCAACACCAAACTTCACAGGAAAACTTCCCAAATGTTGCTTCAGTATCCCTTAAAATTTCATAAAGTTTGGTTCGGTGGTTTTGGAGTCTATACGTGATATACACACATATCCACATACCCACATACATACATTTCATTCATTTTCACATATCATCATTTTTATATATATAGAAGATAGAAGATGGATTAAGATTTTTCTTTAGGATTTCTATTAGTATTTCTGTAGTGTAGTTAGGTTCTGTTATCGTGTCTGTGGTATGTCGGAAATACGATCTGGAATTTGTATGGTGTTGTAGGACCTATGTTGAGAATGATTTGGTTTTTAAATACGTTGATAGGGGCTTTGACGCTATTTATTAAATTTTGACCTGAACTATCGTCACTATGGGTCATCGTGGACATTGAGTTTACTTGCGACTGTGGCGGAATTCTTGATAAGGCGTCTGCAACTACGTTACTTTTCCCTGCTTTATATAGTAATTCGTAGTTATATTCTTCGAGTATGGCCTTCCATCGTTTCATCTTACTATTGATGTTTTTATTACTCATGGCGTAAGTAAGAGGTTGGTGGTCAGTGTGAATTATAACTTTTCGAGATCTATAGGAATCCAGCGTTAGGAATTTAGGGCCCAAATTATAGAAAGCATCTCTTTCTCGTTCGTTGCGTAATGTTCTTCTGCTTTGTTGAGGGTTCGAGAGATGAATGAGATTGGCTTATCTTTTTGTGACAACACCGCACCAATTGCATAATTTGATGCGTCTGTTGTAAGTTCAAAGCATTCATTGTAATTTGGGTAGGAAAGCAAGGTTTCTTCTGAGATAAGTGAATTTTTTAACTTCCTGAAGGCTTCAAGGGCCTCGATTTTCAGATTAATTGTTATTTTTGCCGATCGGTTTTTTGATATTCGGCCTTCTTCTCCTCTTAGGAGGGTTGTCAGAGGTTTCGCGATTTACGCATAGTCTTGCATGAAGCGCCTGTAGTAACCTGATAGACCCAAAAATGCTCGTAGGTCTTTTATTGTGTTAGGTGTCGGGAAGTTTGCTACAGCTTAAATTTTTTTGGGGTTTGTTTTTATTCCTTGCGGAGAAATAATGATAAACCCTAGAAATTCAACTTCTTTTTGAAAAAAATGGCACTTGTCTAGCTGTACCTTCATGTTCGCGTTTTTCAAAGCTTCGAATATAAGTTCAATATGTTGTGAGTGGTCTTGTTCGCTTTTGCTAAATATAATTATATCGTCAATATATACGTAACATATTTTGCCGATATATTCGCGTAAAATATCGTCGAGCGCGCGTTGGAAGATTGAAGGCGCATTTCTCACACCAAATGGTAAGCGATTGAATTCGTACTTAGCATTGTTGATCGCGAATGCTGTCCTTTCTTTGTCTTTTCCTTTGAGGGATTTGGTGGAAACCACTCTTTAGATCTAGGACTGAAAAATATTTGCAATTTCCTAGTTGTGAGATAAGCTCTGAGATTTCGGGTATTGGATACCTATCGGGTATGGTAACCGTGTTTAACATGCGATAGTCTATGACCATTCTGTATTGTTTGTTACCCTTGGAGTCAGATTTTTTTTCTACGACCCATATTGGGGAGTTATAAGGAGACCTTGATGGTCGAATTATGCCATCGTTTAGCATTTGCCTTACCTGATTTTCGACTTCATTTTTCAAGGAATTTGGGTATGGGTAAGATTTACTATAAACGGGTTCGTCGGAGGTTGTGCGAATTTCGCCGAAGACTTTTGTCGTGTATGTTAGTTTTTCGTCCGGTTCAGTGAATAATTTAGGGAATTTGCTGACTGTGTTTCTAATAGAGTACTTTTGCTGTTGTGTCATATGTTCGTCACACATATCGACTGAATTAATTGTTTTTGAAATTAGTTGTTTTATTTTTACCTTTTTGTTATTTTTTATTTGCATGTAACCTTATTCTTATTTGTATGGATTATCGCGTTGAGTTCCTTAAGGCTATCGTTCCCTAAAATACCATGAAATTATTGCAAAGTTGGCATAATGAAAAATTTGAGTTTGTCTTCTAAGTTAAATAGATTGATGAACGTGTGTTCTTGGATTTTCACGTCTCCTGCGATTGACCTAGCAAGGAAAGAAGTTTCGTTTGGAATAGTTTTTTTTGCAAGACCGGGTTGGATATAGTTCTTGCTTGAACCTGTGTCTATGAGAAATCTAAGAATTTTTCCGCTCTTCTGTTGACATTCAAAATATGGCAATGAGGAGCTTGTCATTTTAAAAAATGAATGTCGCTAAGCTCTGGAGATGGTTCTGTATAATCTTGTTGTTCAGATTCTATAGTTACCAAGTACTCTTCTAACGTTTGATCGTATTCTTCCTCATTTTGGTCATGTTGGTATTCGTTGAAAACGTTATCGTCACTTTCAGTGTCTATATGGAATGTGCGTTGGGTTTTGTGAGGGATGAAGCTACGTTGGGAGGGCGGTGGTCTTTTCTCTGGGACTTGTTCTGGTCTTGGCCAATTCATGTAGTCGATTCTTTTTGAGCGAAGGCCTGTATCGACGTCCATAGGTTCTGGTCTTGGTAAAGGTTTAGGAGCGAATGGTCGTGGGGGTTGTCTCTGCGGGTATTGGTTAGACTGCTGTGTCGTATTTTGGAAATGTGGGAGTTTGGGGATTAGGAATGTAGGCTATTTGAGGATGAAAATTTTGTCTATAGCGTGGCATAGGGATATTTCTGTTCTGTAGGGGTGTGGTTAAATTCGGTTGATATTTTTTTATCGTTTGCTGTTGGTTATTGGCATAGTTGGTTCGAAAATTTTGTTTTTCCAGTTTAAGACATAAGTGTAATGCCTGTGGTAAATCAGCTGGTTCTTTCATTCCTAACAGCTTTGGAAGTTCACCGTTAAGTCCTCGAATGAAAGTATTGAGTGCTTTTTCTCTATATGTGTGGGTGAGGATCTGAAGGGATTCTGTACTGACATCTAAACAGCCTAATTTGTTCAGAATCAGTGACAGGTGGGAGTAGACATCTTGGTAAAATTGCTCCACTGTTGACCTACCTTGAATTAGGGCGGTCATTTGGTATTCGAGCGTGGACAGGTCGCGTTTGTCTGCGTAGTGTAAAGTTAGACATTTTGCTATAGCTGGCCAATCGAGTGGGGTATTGTAGGATTCTAATGCTATGTCTGCATTACCCACGATTTTGTTCCTTGTTACGTTTAAGATACCATAATATTTGGACGTACCTTAGGTGGGTTCATATATCTTTAAAATTCTGTCTACGCTTTTTTTCCAGGAGTTAAATTGGCCTGCTCTACCAGAGAATTCGCGTAAGCATTTGACTACGTCGGGAATTTTGCCTAAGTCTGTAATGTTATTCAAGTGTCTATCGTCGATTGTTTGATCTCTAGCGCTTGAGAGGTGGGAGTTTGGATTCATTGCTGCTTGAACCATGGCTGGACCCTGCCTCGAAAATACCTCTGAGGCGATTTGTGCTGTAGTGGGGCCTAACTCTTCCATATTAATGTTGGGTGGTGTTGGTGCGTTAAGTACCGGTGGACGGATAGGGTTGCTTGGATTAGCCATCGAGTTTCGTCAAATTCGTAAAGTTAGGTTAATTATGAGCTGTTCTAGTATTTTTTATAATTTATTACGATACATATATTTTCATTAAAATTTGTTCTTTTCTTATGCAATTGAAGGCCTAGAGCTTACAAAATTGAATAATTGTAATAAAATATTGTAATAATTTGACAAAATGGTACACTATTAAAAGTAAAATTGCTTACATTATAAGTTTAATTGTAGTCATCTTGGATGAATTTATTTTATTGGTTGAATTGCTGAAGCGGATGTTCCTTTCCGGGTTTCCTTTTCTAATTTTGATTAATGCGGGCGGAGTGGCTAGTGCGTTTACACTTCCTTTTTGCTGTGGATTGCTACTCGGGGGCCTCGTTTCTCTGCAACACGCTTTTTTTTCTATTTTTTTTTTTTTTTTTATTTGTATTGTTTCCGTCACAATTTGAGAACTTTTGTGCCAATCTTAAGTGTTTTTTACTTCTTTAGGGCACTTTTTCTACTTTAGTTTTTGTCAAGTAGTATTTGAATAATTTGAGACAGTTTTTATTAGTTTTAGTTTTGCACTACTTGAGGGCACTTTTTCCACTATTACTTCTGTCAATTACTAGCACCTTTGTGACTTTTCGTTTTTTCACTTATTGTCTTTATTGTTGTCCTTGTCACTTTAACTAAAGTGTTTTATTTTTGGCACTACTTTAGGGCTTGTAAATTCACTTTAAATTTTCTTTACTTAAGTAACTTAAAACAGGACTTTATTTATTTTAAATTTGTTCCGGTAAAAGTTCTTTTTTAAAATAAGCTCGGGCGCCAGTTAATAAAATATTTATTATTTTCCTTTTTTAAAAAACCCGCACTGATAACAGTGCGTCTTTATTGACTGCTACTTTAGGAATGGTTACAATATTTTGTTGTGCTTAAAAAGAAACTTAGTAATTAACATGTTTCAGCGGCTATCATTGTTGCTTCCGTATGGAAGTGTTCTAGTCAGCATTCGTTTATTGGGACAGCTTGTCTTTTACTTCCTAGTTGGTCAACGCTTATTTTAATCAGAGCGGTCGATGTGCTGTTGCTCAATTCTTTGGTTTTGCATTTTCGATGTTCTGGCTTTTTGCTGGTGTTTCGAAATAACTGCAACAGGGTTTATTGGCATGTTAACTTATTCGTTGTTAACTTACATAAATGTACTGGAATTTTGGAAAGTGTCTGTGGAGTTTCCGTATTCAGAAAAGCTGGTTTGATATTCTGGTCTCTATGAACTGTAAAGGCAGTGCTTTATTTTTTGTCCAGCGAATTCATAAAAATAGAAAAAGTTAAGTGGCAAATCGATGATAAAAAAATTACAGAATTTTTAAATTCTAACAACGGATGTGGTTTCAGTCACCCATTTTTACCTAGTGTTCGCCCCAGCACTGAATTCGTAAATCTAAAAAAATTTAGCTGGCATCCCTATAGTAAGGGAACTACATATTTTTTAAATTCAAGCAACTGCCACCACCGCCCAGCACCGAATTCGTAAAAATTTTAAAATGAAGATGGCAAGCCTATGGTAAAAAATTGACATAATTTTTGAAATTATGACATCGAATTCCGAGCCAGTGACGCAGTTTTACCTAGTGTTTGCCCAAAAACTTTGTAAAAATAAAAAATTTATAGGCTATAACCTTCGTATCATAATTATTTGCATTTCCAAAAATAAAATCAACTCAATTGGTTGGAAATTACGGGCAGCAGAGGGAAACAAACGCTTTTTTCCCACTTCATTTCATATGTATGCATTTTTCACATTTTTTTAATTTATATTATTTACATAAATTAATTAATAGATAATACATAAACGTTTTATTCAATATACGCATCCATTTTTGACTTGTATAATCCCTGTAGGAAAATCAACTAATTTAAAAGTAGTTGATAAAGTAGTTTTTTGTCAACCACAACTAGTTGAAATTCTGACTTTTTCCAATAGAACGAACTAACATATTATGTATGGTGATGTCCGCTAAAAAAGTCAATTGACTGTCGTCTGCATATATTTTCAACTACTTGTTAAATTAGTTATATTTAAATTATTTTTTTGATTACTTTAAAATAACCAACTGAAAACTATTACTCACGGCCTAAAGTTAATAATATTTGATGAAATAACATAGTTAAATATATATAAACTTGTAATCTAATAAAAATTTGCAATTAAAACATGTCAAAATCAGAGTAGTTGCCGCCTTAATAAATTCAAAGTAGTTTATCAATCACTTGTTTTTAAGTAGTATTTCAATTACTTCATATATAATGCATTAAAAACAATTTCGAATTGAAGTGGATGCCGCCTTAATATAATTCAAAGTAGTTCATATACTGGTTTATTTTAAATTAGTTTTTTAATTAGTTGTTTTTAAAAAACAAGTTAGTTTGTTCCTATAGGGTAGTTAAGTCGACGTCAGCTTGTTGCCCGATCTACGCGTGATTTACGACACGAAGTAAAAACAAGCGGCAGCAGGCCTGAAACGTACGTCATTGAGATTGAAAAGTTAACTCAACTTACTTGCTTACGAAAAGTATAGTTAAAGAAAATTTGTTGGGCACAAGGGTGTACCCAAATAGTTTTAAAAATATAGGTCGCTGATAAGGGTGGTCCTGAAAAAAGTTTTCTTCGTGCTTTTTTTTTTTAAATATTTTGTGCTGTAAATCGGGCCAATTATTTGGAATCTGCTGTGTTTCGACGCCCCCACCCCTAAAAATGTGCAAAATGGGGGATTGAAAGGCCCCTCTATTTATGCGTCTCAGAAATGCTTCCCTCCGCAAGCCACAAAAAATGGTTAATTTTTACCTATTTTGCTTCCCCTTCGAGATATGGCACTTTTTCTATTTTTTCGGAGATTTTTCGAGGATTTTTCGATATCTTTCGATTTTATGTTGTTCCATATCTCGAAGGCGAAGCAAAATAGGTAAAATCTAACCAATTTTTTTGGGTTCCTATTTGAGGAAGCATTTTTGAGACACACAAATAGGGGGTATATTAGCCCCCACTCGACATATTTTTAGGGAGGGACCGAAACACGTGTATGACTTAAAATTTGACTTACAGTGGAGAGTTAAACACGTGTTTCAACGCCCCCTCCCCCTAAAAGTGTGCAAAATGGGGGAGTGATAGATCCCCTATTTGTGTGTCTCAAAAATGCTTCCTCCTATGGTAACCCCAAAAAAATTGTTAGCTTTTACCTATTTTGCTTCCCCTTCGAGATATGGAACTTTATAATCTCAGAACAACATCTTCATAACATCAGAATCCAAATAATTGATCCGACTTAGATTGCAAAATAGGGCAAAATCTGTCGAAATCACAAAAAAGTATTGTTACGGTCCACCCTAGTGTCTAAACAACTTTTTATATACTGACATCAGATCGCAATCAGCGACCTCCAAGACAACAAGCGTTCCCAATTTGAACTATTTGAACTATTTGGATACTTGCAAACTTATAAGCTTTTGCCGAACATATTAATCTTTTCAAGTATTTTCCCGAAAATTTCAAGCGCTTCAAGATTTTGTGCGCAGCAGAGCAGTAAAGCTTGCGATTGATTAGTTTGATACGAAGCTTGCTTTGCTTGGTTTTTTCAAGTTCAAACCAAGTGAATTTTCAAGTACTTGAAAAAGCTTGGATTTCAAACCAGTGCATATATTCGAAAGGTTTCAACTTTGTTCGGCGTCGACGATGGAGGAACGGTGATAACAGCAACAAATCGAGTTATTGACTCCGTCATAAACTTAAAATCGAAGTTCTTACTTTGGCCGGAAAGAGATGAAAGACGTAGAATTGTTGTGAATGCATAGGATGAGCTGCCAGGATGTATTGGCTACATCGATGGCACAGAAATAAAGTTAGCTGAATACCCCATTAAAGATCATTAATTCTATTTTTCTAGGGAAAAACAGTACTCCATAAAAATGCAAATTATATGCGACTATTCTCTTAAGATTCGGCACGCAACAATTGGATAACGAGGAAGTGTTCATGATGCTACAATTTTCGCAGAATCTGCAATCGGCCGAGCGCAAAGAAAACTACTTTTGCGAAAGGCAATGGATAGCTGGTGACTCTGCATATCCTTTAAGCAGAAATTTAGTTACTCCTTTTCGACAAAATAACACCGAATTATCGCAAGAAGACACAAATTTACCAGTACTTTTCGAAATACAGAGTGCGTGTTGAAAATTGTTTTGGGATTCTGAAGGAAAGATTTAGCAGTTAAGAGTTTTGATTTCGGTTTTCGAACGAAAAGTTCTATCAAAGTTGCTGCAGATGGATTCTGGCCTGTTGCATTTTACATAACATTTTGCAAAACTTTAAGTAAGGAATATGTAGACAGTGAAGAAGAAGAACCTTGTTATCCACAAGAAATTTATGAAACCCTGGTTTTAAGAACTGCTTTGGCAGCATTTGTCAATAATAAACGTTAAATTCAGTATTTAAATTTTTATTCACATAAATCTATTTTTAAATCAAAAAATTTATTTATGCATTTTTAGTTTTGCTATTTTCTTTTTTAAATTCAACCAAAGTGGAGTGGGCTTTCAAGTAGGACGTTCTTTCAATAAGAACGTCTGCGAGCGCTGTACGAGAGTAAATACCTTTGCGGATAGCCTTTGTTGAAGGTCGTGAAGTTTCGGGCGATTCAGACGTTTAGGCCGTTTCAGACGTTTGTGCCGTTTCAGGCGTTTGGGCCATTTCAGGCATTTCGGGACAAACTTCAAATTCTTCGCAGATGGAGAATATACCTGAGAATGCAACATAATCTGCAGAAGGTACTGAAGAGTCAAATGTGCAGCTTTCTTCAGTATCCAACACAAGATTGTTTGATGTGAACTCTCTATATCCAAAAATGTCCTCCAAATCTTCGAAAAGAGGACACATTCTATTTATCACTGAAAGCACTTCTAGTTGTAGATACCTTTGAAAGCTTGATATTTTCAACCAACCTCTTGTTGTTTCGCCATCGTTCAAATTGCCAGCTCCCGTTGAATTTTGCCAAGACTTAATTTTGACGTATCCATGGCGCAAATTTTTAACTTTACATCGCACTGTCAATTTGTTGCAAAAAGCGCTTGTAATATAGTTGCGCTGTTGGTTTTTCAATGGGCCTATTGTCGCGCAAAAAGTTGACCAACTGTCGCTGCTCCTGCTCACTCCATTTCCGGTAAGGGGCTTTGCGCAAACGCTTCTGCTTCACCTGAAAAAAAAGTTCAATAAATTCAAAAGTATTAATTCCCATTTAAAATTCTTTAAATTTATCTTACTTTTCCAATTGCCGCTTCAGTTTCCATTTTTATTTTTTCCAATTCAAAATTGTTTATTTGTTTTCTAATTCATAAAAATTCAGCTGACAACTGAATGCCAGTTTACAAGGCAATTTTATCATTTTGTGTTATCTCAACTTTGCATGCAAAACAAAAACAAAAATAGTTACCAGATGGTAAAATGTTTTAAAGTTAACAGACGGCAAAATTAGCACACCTAATAAAACAAAACTGTGAGCACCCTCCCTAATAGATTTAATTGAAGCCGCAATTGATAATCGAATCAAATCTGTATACAAAGAAAGCTTTGAAGAAGTTAATGATTATTTAAAGACTATTGAAGACTTTTTGTTTAAATATGTAGTCGGAAAAAATCAGCCTAATGTAATCGGTGTTAAAAAATTAAAAATAAAATGTCCACAAATAAAAGGACTACAGTAACGAGATATATGACACATATATGACAATGAATAATAAACGAGACATAGTTAAAGAGCTGCATAAACAAGCACGAAACAATTTTAAAAGACGACATGTAATTATGAAAGGAATTGATGACTTATGGCAAGCAGATTTAGTGGAAAGGATTCCATATAGTAATGTCAATATGAATTATCGTTACCTTTTAACTGCTATTGACAAATTTTCAAAGTAGGCATGGGTGGAGGCTTTTAAAAATAAAACTGAAGAAAACGGAACAACCGCAATAAAAAATATTTTCAACACAAGTAACCGTGTACCAAAACATCTCCAAACAGATGATGGAAGAGTTTTATAATGAACATTTTAAAAGATTAATGACATTGAAAGGTATTAATCATTATTCAACATTTTCAACATTAAAATCATCAATAGTGGAACGCTTCAATAGAACTGTAAAGGGGATGATGTGGAAGGAGTTTAGCTTTAATGGGACATACAAATAGATTGATAACTATTAAAAACCTAGTTAATCAATATAATAACACATTTCATAGAACTATTAAGATGACACCCCAATGAAGTAAATTCTTCAAATGAAAAATTTATACTAAAAACTGTTTATAACAATCCAAAAACAGTTTTTAGAAAAAATTTTAAGAAGACGTAATAATATAGCTTTTGTTAAATGGTTAGGATTCTCTTCAGACCATAATTCTTAGATTGATGTAAATGATTTAATATAAATGTAATAATGTATAAGAAATATATTTTAGTTAACTACTTAATGATTGATCAACAACATGTCGTTTACTTTAACAATAAATGGAAATTCGTCACAACTTGCTGCAAATTATTTTTTACTTATAGAACTCAAGCAGGATTATGTTTGTGGTTTGATTAGCTTCGACTCATATCATTCTATTCCAATTGTGGATGAAAAAAACCAATTGTTTCATATTGGTGATAAAACAATTGCGATACCAATAGGATCCTATGAATTCATGGATATATCTGAGAAAATTGTTGATGAATATGAATCGTATAACATTGGATTACTAAATATAAAATCAAACTATAACACATTGCAAACAAAATCTCGTAGTACCAAGGAACCAATTATTTTCAATAGATATTGTTCAATTGGATCATTACTAGGATTCAGTAAAAGAATATTAAAACCTGATGTAATAAATTATTCTGATAATCCAATAGACATTTCTAAAATAAATACAATATCAATTGAATGTAATATTATCAATGGATCATATATAAATGAAGTATCTGTACATGACAAAACAGCACTCTTGTTCTTAAAGTCGTACATCAAGGTGGTAACCTAATTTATTTTCGTGGTGAAAGAATATCAATAAGACTACATTTAAAGCCAATATAAAGAATGATTGTTTTTAATAAAAAGCAATTACATAACAACTCATTCACTAGTTCACTGACAACATCAACAACAACAACAACAACAACAACAAAAAAAGAAGAATCAACCCCAAATAAAAAACCTACTATTAAAAGGCCAACACATAGAATTTATCTAACTAAATCGAACAAAGACTTTTTAGAATGTATTGGATTACAATCAAAAAAGCAATATGAGTGACGTAATAAATGTTCTGTATAAACCATTTTTCAACGATAGTATAGTGAAAAAAGATTATCACAGCTATACATTGTAGTTACAATCATTTAAAAATAATGATGAAATACGTATACCAATACAAAACCAGGACTTGTATGTATTACTGAGAGTCTTTTGTATATTAAGGGTTTTGTATCCAACAGCGATAATTCTATTTCAAAAACTGTTAAGCTCTTAAGCAACTGTATAGCATATTTATTTTCGTTATGAGATGAAATTTGTTATGAGATGAATAGACTAGAAATTGATCGTACAAGACAATTGGGAATTGCATCAGATATGAAAAATTATGTATTGCTTAATACATTTGAACAATTGGGAATTGCATCAGATATGAAAAATTATGTATCGCTTAATACATTTGAAAGTACAAATCTTCAAAATGCTGGATGGTGTCCATTTGAAGAAGATAATACTGTACTTAAAACGGGTCATTTTAAGTTTTGTGTTCCGTTAAAGAATTTACTTAGATTCGCTGAAGATTTTGACAAATTAATTGTGAATTGTAAACATGAATTGATTTTGATGCGGTCTAAAGATGATAAGAACATTATGAGTTCAACTACTACCACTGATAAGCTTATATTTAAGCTTTTGAATATTACATGGAAAGTACCACACATCCAACTTTCAGATGATTACCGATTGTAATCATAAAATGTTAAAAACGATAAATAGTAAACAACCACTTAATATATCGTTTAGAAGCTGGGATGTTTATAATCCTTCTCTTGTACAAAGCACAAATATTTGATGGAATGTCAAACTAGCTTGTGCAAATGAAAGACCTCGTTATATACTTTTAGAATTTATAAAAGCCGCAAGACAGTGGCTCGCCTTGCCTGAAACCTCTTTCGGTATTGAAGGTTTCGGAGAGGTCATTTTGTACCTTGACGGAGCTGCGTGTGTTGCTCAACGTCATTCTGCAAAGTCTAATCAACTTTGCAGGTATACCAAACTCAGACATTGTTGCGTATAGGCAATCCCTTCTCGGGCTATCGAACGCAGCTTTAAAATCGACAAAGAGATGGTGTGTGTCAATTTGATTTTCGTGGGTTTTCTCCAGGATTTGTCGTAGCGTGAAAATCTGGTCTATGGTGGACTTACCAGGTCGAAAGCCACACTAATAAGGTCCAATCAGTGTTTTTGAAATCGGCTTTAATCTTTTACACAGTACGCTTGAGAGAACCTTATATGCGATGGAAATAAGACTGATACCTCTTTAACTTGCGCAGATTGTTGGGTCTCCTTTCTTAATAATAGGGCACAGTACGCTGAGGTTCCAATCGTCGGGCATGCTTTCTTCTAGCCTTATTTTGCTGATGAGCTGATGCATGCGCCGTATCAATTCATCGCCGCCGGTTTTAAACAATTCAGCTGACAGGCCGTCAGCACCCGCTGCTTTATTGTTTTTGAGTCGTTGGATAGCAACTCGAACCTCTTCATGGCTAGGTGGTGGTACTTGCGCTCTTCATGGACGGCATTGGTGGAATCGTCGCCAGTAAGTAAATTGAAGAAGTGCCGTCTCTACAATCTCAGCACACACTGCGTATCCGTATTCAGATCTCCATTTTCGTCTCTACAAGTGGATGGTCCGGGCTTGAAACCTTGGGTTAGACGCTTAACCTGTTGATAGAATTTTCGTGCATCCTTCTTGCCCTGGTATACCTCTAGTTCCTCACGCTCACGCTTTTCCTGCTCTCTTTTCTTGCGTCTGAAAAGACGCCTCTCTTCCTTCCTCTTTTCGCGGTAGTTTTCTCGCACGGCTCGCGTTGCAGCGTTTTTCTATATGCGGCGCTTTTTACTACAGTCGCGATGCGACACTCCTGATCATACCATTGGTTCCGAGGTTGCGGGCGCCGGAAACCAATGACTTCTTCAGCGGCAGCGCGCATGGAGTGGGATATATGCGCCCAAAGTCCGCCGGCGTCGTCGGGTCCAGAGGTTGGTTGGTTGAGCTTAACCGAGAGTTGAGCGGAGTAGGCTTCTAGAACACTAGAGGCATGCCTTCCGTCGATTACAACATGATCAACTTGGTTTCGCGTTTTTTGATCCGGGGGCAGCCAGGTGGCCTTGTGGATGTCGAGGTGCTTAAATCTGGTGCTACTAACTACCATGTTTCGTGCCGCGGCGAAGTCGATCAGTCTTAGACCGTTGTTCGTGGAGGTCTCATGAAGACTGAACTGACCGACAGTGGGGCCAAAGATGCCTTCCCTTCCGACTTCGCATTAAAATCGCCGAGGACTATTTTCACGTCATGGGCCGGAAGGTGGTCGTATAAGTCCTCAAGACTAGCGTGGAAAGCGTCTTTGACGGCTTCGTCCTTTTCCTCCGTCGGGGCGTGCGCGCAAATAAGGCTGATGGAGAAAAATTTTGCCTTGATGCGGATCGTGGCCAATCTTTCGTTCACAGGTGTGAACCGGGAAACAAGGTGGCGTAGTTTCCGGCTAACAACGAATCCACATCCAAATTCGCTATCACATTCGATATCACAGTGTGCTTGTTTAGAGCAGCCTTGCCCTTTCCATCGCATTTCCTGGATGGCTGTGATGTCAGCCTTTATTGTTTTGAGGGCTTCCGCCAGTTGGATAATGGCACCTTCCCTATAAAGGGTTCGGACATTCCAGGTGCATATCCGTAAATCATTGTCAGTTTTTCGTTTGCGGTGGTCGTCATCGTAATTGGGGCTCTTATCCGAGGCTGGTTTAGTTTTCATTGGGCAGTAGTAATGTGGCGGGACCCAAACCCTGCGCACATTCCATGTTTAAGGTCTATGGATCGGGGAAAAAAAAACCTCAACATTAGATTTGGTCATAATCGTTACGCTTTACTCTATCTATCAAAAATTTCAGCAAAAATGCTATGGACGTTCTCCACAACCACTATTATCTCCAGAAAATTTTGTTGATATTGCACCAATAATTGTTTTAGATGTCTCTCATCAAAATGAGAGTGTAAAAGGTGCTCCAATAGATATTAGGATTGAATTCATATTTCGAAAAAATGTACCTCCAAGTATAACAGCTTATTGTATGCTTATTCACGATAAAATGAATGAATAAATACCGCTCACAAACATTAAGGGTATTCACTTCACTGCTGAAATTTCAGAAATCGGAAATTTCCGACGAGTTGAAGTGAGCGACCGTTTTTAATGTTCCGTTTTTTTTCACATGCATCTGTCAACCTTAAAATCAGCAGACAAAGAGCCTCCTTGTCGCATGTACACATGCCATATATGTACTTTATACTTTAATCATTTTTACAAGCGGCCATCAAAACTAAAAATCAGTTAAAAGAAACTAATTGAATTGCAATTACTAAATTGCAAGCATTTCATTAGCATGTAGGCGAGATTTGACAGAATGTTCATCTTCTTATAGAAATTATCATATTCACAATGACTCACACTCATTAAACAAATTCGCTTATGATTACTGAACACATCTTTTCTTCGCAAGTTTCCGACGATTATTTTTCATCAACTCATGAGATGATTAAATTTAAGCAAACTTCGGAAAACCAAAACAATAACAATTTCACAGAAGTTTTCGTAAATTTCAGCATTTCTGAAATTTTAGCTTTGAAGTGAATACCCTTATTATTAAAGAAATAATTTAATAAAAAAAATAAACATGCGTTCTATATAAATAAGAATTCTGACGACTACTGCTATTTACTTAACACAATGTTTGCAACTGTTGATGTTCAAGGTTTTAAAATCTATGATAATCGCTGTTTTTAAGGAGATTGTTGTTTTAAGCGTGGAATTATGGAAGCGACTCATTTAAGAACACCCAAAGATATTTAAAATCTCTATTGAAGAATAAAAAAGTGTACGTAAAGGGGATGGAGAAACAAAAGTGGATTGAAGAATTTCTACAACAGCCTGTTTTCAATATTGAAGATATTCCGCAATATGATGAAATTAACTTATCAATATTATATAATATATATTCAAGAGCATGTCAATGTCAATACCACTTCAACAACAATAACGATAAAAAAGGAAACAGACTCAAATACGATGTGCTTTGAAATCAGCATTAATTTAATATGAATATATGTGTTGTAATAATCTGTATGATAAATAAATGAAACATAATAAAAAACTTGCTATATAAAACCACCCAGACTAGATATTTTTATCATTTTATACTGAAATTTAGGAGCGTGTATATCTCTAAGAATAAAACAAAAGATGAAATTTATTCTATTTCTAGCATTATTGTTCATTTTAAAAAATGTGTACAGTGTACCATTTTGGGAATTGGAAAATATTTCTATACCTGTTACTACAACTCTAAAAGTATTGAATTTAATTTAACTCTACCTAAAATAATGTCTTGAAAATTAATGTTTCATTTTTGTTCCTGAAAGAAACTGAACCGTTACATTTAAATGAACTATCAAGCACTGAGATAGGAACAGAATTGCCCACAACAACTATAGAATTTGAGAGTACAACTCAAGGAATATCTTCAAGACTTTTTTACTGTTGATGAAGCCATAGAAGCCTTCCGTAAGGATTTAATTATTAAAGAAAGTGATATTGGTGGAATTATTGATTCTAAGGAAGTATTTTATCGACATTTTAAACTTGAATATGAAAATATAGATATTCCAATCCGTTGTACTTATGATAGTAGATTTGAAGAGAAAAGCCTGAACATTAATTGTTTTGAATATCGGGAAACTAAAACTGAAATCATTCTTAGTAGTGGTGAAATTGAGAAAGTTAGAATTCAAGATCCAAATTATGAACCATTAAATGTGGGAATTATTGATGTAAAAGACTATATACAGACTTTACACATGGTTATTACTTAATAGTTGCAGCCGGGGAAAGATTATATTATATAATTTATATTATTATTTTATTTATATTTATTGCTTACGTTATATTACAAATACGTCATATTGCATGCTATCAAACTAGAAATTATTTACATGAACGAAATGTAAATACTAATACTTTTTACAATATTGAATATGGAAAACAGGTTAGTTTTGTCACACAGATCCCGAATACTTCTCTTCAGATAAAAGTAAACATAACCCTTCAATTGGAAAATGTTAAATATGATGATATTAATACGATTACCCCATCACCGACCACAACATTGAGATATCTATACAGATAGCCTTCTTATTATGACTCCCTCTATCAACAAAATGTAGAACGTTATCATAGAAATAACCCAAATCCAGAAAATAAATTTTCTATTGAAGATGCAATTGAGGCATTCAGGAGAAATCTTATAGAGAAAGAAATGCAAATTGTTGGAATTTATGAAAGTTCAGGAGTTTTTCTTCGTGACTTTAATTTAAAATATCAAACATTAGAAATACGAATTAAATGTTCCTACTATAGCAATTATGAATTACGTACACTTAATATCTATTGCTTTGAATATAATGACGATATAAATAACAATTATAGCGAAACTAGACAAAATATGATATAAAACCAACAATCATTTATGTTGATGCTTATTATCAAACTCAACATATGACAATACAGTAATTTAAAAAAATGTTCATCATCAAAGACATTTATAGTTTTCTAAAAAATTTTTCACATGTCCTACCGGAGGATGAAAAGGATAAACTTGTTAAAATTCAAAAGAAAATTGAATACAAAAACAATTTGAGAAAAATAAATTCTCGATTTGGCGAACATTTTGAGGACTGTCCGTGGTCAGATGATAATTGCAGATCTGGACCAGACAATTGTGGTTGTTCATCATTTGTCCGCATTGAAGATGAGACGAATAAAATGATTCAACTTTACACAAATGTATATAATTTAAATCTTTGTAAATAATTGTAAATTTAGTAAAAAAATGAAAAACACAATTTTGCCGTTAAAAAAGTTATAAATATATTATATATCTAATAATAAAATTTTTTTCATAACACAGTTTTTCTACATTTTTACTTTTTCATTACACACATCTATATAATATACACTTTTTGGTATAAATGTGATCTCTGTTGAATGCTAAATTTACAGTTTCTCCCAATTCTTGAAATGGTACCTCATATTTGAATAAATATAAGTTATGGTCAGTCACCCGCTTCACTAACACTGGTTTTATTACTAGCAAGTGGGCCTGATCAATACTCAACTCTTCCTTAATATAGTATTCCATCATTTTCTTCAGTATCTTCATTATTGCCTGTACGTCTCGATCATTCCTCCATACGGCTATCCAAAATTCGTGATCGTTTGTGTTCACAGTTTCAAAAACCGACTGTGGTATTACTAAGCAATTATCAATTTGTGGCTCAGTCATTGAATCCACTAAATTGCGAATAACACTACTCGACATTGCTACTTCGTCACGTATAAAAGACATTTTTAATTTTTCATAATCTCGACAAACGTATTTATACTCAATATCATCGTTGAAAAATTGTGTTCTCACAAACAAATAACTAAAAAAAATTAACCGCAAACTAAGATATAATTTACTTATAAATAGTTTCAACATTTTTAAAAATTTATCAATTTCAATTAAAACTGCGACGTTAAACAAAAATAAATAAGGATATTGTTCTCATAATTTGAACAATTAATATCTTATCTTCATTTTATTATGACTTTTGCATCATATTGTTATTCTAATTTAGTTATTTTACTTAACTTTATATTTCAAACGTAAACACACCTCACCCTGTAACAAGAAAAAACCTGTTTTATTTTAATGTTATAGATTTGCAGTTTAAAATATGCTCTAAGATTAAATAAACCCGCTGAATTAGCGGGTCATCTGCTTAACGCAAGTTGACGCTCGTTTGTTCATCTGCTAAATCTCTTTAATTCACTTTTGCTGTAACCACATATTGGGTAAGGTCGTGTCTACGTTTGTTGACTCATCTTTAAAATCATTAAATTTATATATAAACCTTGCTGTTTTTTTTTTTTTTTGTGTACAGTGAGTAAAAAAAAGAAGATAACTAATTTTAATTTCTTTAAGAAACTTTTTGAAGTTTTATAAACTTTTTTTGGTGCCAAAACCCGGGAATCATTCCCGCCTAAAATTAAAAAAGAAATTTGTGATTCAAAGGGGCAAATTTAAATTTCAATATTTTTAAAAGTTGAAGAAAAGTTATACTTAATTTTAGCCCTCATGGTATAGTTGGTACAGTTAGTTTTTTTTCTTTAACTTATTGTACATTGAGGCAAAGTGAATTGATGTACATTTTATCATTAAACCAATAAGAAGGTTAATTTATATTGAAAAGTGAAATCATTTCACACATCACATAATAATTTAAAGTAATTTTCATTACCCGAACTAATTGATATTTTACGCGGATGAAATTGCGTAATTCTATCATAATTTTTTCTTACTTCCGTAATTTCTTTGTGGTAGAAACTTTTGTTAAAACTGACTTGCTGCCAACAAAGGTTCTACACTTTTTTTTTGTGTTGTCAACATAAATAAATTTAAAGCATTTTTCGCTCTTTACTTAAACTTATTTAAAAATTTGTAAAAAAATGAGTGACGTTGATGAATATGTACAAAAACAAAAGGATGCACTTGAACATATCAAGCGTTTGCAAGTTAGCCTTAATAGCAAATCTGCTAGCGATAAAACAAGTGCTTTTATTAGTGGTTTTATTACATCAGTTCCACCTCATCTTTGGTTGATGCTATGCCACATGAGGATACAAATTCTCCTTTTTCTACAATTTCGTTTGCTGTGCCGCATAATCAAAGCGAAGCTTTGCACAACAAGAATGTCAGTTTACCTAAGTTTTCTGGAGAGTATATGGAATGGATTCCATTCCGTGACATATATTCTTCATTAGTTCATGAAAACAATAATATTTCAAAAATTCAAAAGTTTCATTATTTGAAGGGTACTTTGTTGGGTGAAGTGGCAAATTTAGTAAAAGCCATACCTGTCACTGAGGCTAACTATGCAACGGCATGGTCAATTTTAGAAAGCAGGTATCACAATAAAAGGTTTATTGTTGATGCGCTCTTGCAAAAACTTTTTGTTGTTCCAGAATCCAATGGTACTTCAGGTGGAATACGACGCATTTTAAATACATTTCAGGAATGTTTAGTCTTTAAAAAATTTGGAAATAGATATATCCACTTGGGATGCAATATTAGTATATCAGATTTCTCAAAAACTGGACAGTCAATCGCGTAAAGAATGGGAGCAATCTCTTAAATCTTCTACTAACGTTCCTTCAGTTGATGAAATGTTTTCCTTCTTAGAAAATACTTTTCGGGCTTTCCAGTCAGTGAGCAATTCACAAAAGACAACATTTAAACCTTCTAAACGTCAAGATTAGAAACCTAAAAGAAACACTTTTTGTTCAAATAATGTTTCGCATAACCTAATTTTCTTACTGTGTGAGAAACCTCACTCATTGTACAGATGTTTCAAATTTTTGGGACTTCGTCATAAATCAAAGACTGAGTTTTTAAGCAATAAAAATATATGCTTCAATTGTCTTACCCCTGGACATAAATCAAAGGATTGTAAATCATCTTATCGTTGCAATATATGCAAGAAACCTCACCACTCAATACTTCATTTCCAAGAAACTGCTTCCTCAGTCGCTACTGTTGATGTGACGCCATCAAGTTCGCAAAAGACCTTGCCTTCTAGCTCTTGCAATGATGTCTCGATTCATTCTACTCAACTATTCCCACATGTTTTGCTCTCGACCATTCCCGTAGTTGAAAAACTGCAACATTACAAATCATATTGCGAGCCTTGCTGGATCTAGGCTCACAGGCAACCTTGATAACTGAGAACGCATTTTACAATTGCAAAAGCAGAAAATATCTTGTGATATTTCAGGAGTTGGAGAGAATAAGAAAAGTATTTGTCGTGCATTGGTTCATTTGAATCTCTGGTCAGTTCAAAACAGACCAGTTCTGCAATGCAAGGCATTTGTTCTTTCCAATTTAACAGCATATATTCCAAGATCTACTGCAATGAAAGCCAATTTGGATATGTGTGGCATTGATGTTCTTGTGGATCCGTTTTATTACAATTCCGATCCAATTGACATAGTTTTGGGTGCCGATGTTTTCTCTAGCATTGCATTGCCAGGACAATCGAAAACATACAAGCAAATTTTCTTACAAAATACCTATTTTGGTTGGGTGCTTTCATGGCCAGTTGATGAACTCGCTGGTGCTACAGTGAAACATATTCGTATAAACGCACTCTTAATTTAAAATTTGCTACCTTCTCTCTCTGTTATTAATGCATTACTCAAAACAAATTCCAACTCATATTGTTAACTAAACTAACGGAAATTTGTATTGAGTGCAAAAACCTGTTTTCGTTGTTGTTGTTTTATATAAATCATTTCAGTTTAAATATTTTACTAAAAACAAGTACATATTCGTTTAAACGCATAAACTTTATTTTCAATAGGAATGAGAATAAGAATATTTATTAAATTTTCAATAATTAATTGGTCCACCATTTTTATTTATAACTTCAAACATACGATTCGGCATCGACTTCACAAAATTTTGCAGCAACTGATGATCCAAATCTTCCCAAGTTTCCTTAATGGCCAACTTGAGCTCTAGCACAGTTTTGTAAAGGTGTCCTTGGGCTTTTTGACCATAGATTTTGCGTGAGATGCATCCCCAAAGATTCTCTACCGGATTCAAATCGGGACTGCATGCAGGCCATTTCATAAGTGGGATGTTGTGCTTTTCAAACCACTTTAATGACTCTTTAGAAACGTGAATGGCAGCGTTATCCTGTTGAAAAATACTGTCTTCATCCATTTTATCATCCAAAAATGAAATGAGAGCATCATCTAACAATTTCGTGTATTTTTTTGAATTCATTTTGGGCGGCACAAAGCAAATATTTGCTTTACCTCTCGATGAAAATGCCGCCCACACCATAACGCTGCCACCACCAAAGTTTCTTTTTGACATACGTACGTCATTGTTACGCAAATCATGCCAATAACAGCTGTAAGAGTCTGGGCCATCTAAGTTGAATTTTTTTTCGTCGGAAAACACAACATTATCCCACTCAGTTGACCATTGCATGTGTTTTCGGGCGAAGTCTAAGCGGGCCTTTTTGTGATGCTGCTTCAACACAGGCTTGCTCACCGGTTTTTTTCATTTAACGTTATCTGAGTTACGTAAAATGTGTGCAATATGCCTCGTTGTCACTGGAAGATCTAATTTTTCTTTTATCTGAGTTGAGTTCAAAAAATTTTTGGTGGCTTCCTTCCTAATCTGATTAACTTGGCGAATACTCAGTTTTCGATTGCCTTTCGTGGGTTTTTTTACTCCATAATTAACACAGTTTTTTAAAAAAGAGCGCATGACTGCTTCTGATCTTCCTAGTCAACGCCCAATTTCCCGATTTGAATAACCCTCTTTATGGTACAGGTTGATTTGGACTTTTTCTGTGTCATTGAGGTATTTTCCCTTTGGCATTTTGATAAAATCTTAAAAAAATATTATTAAGAAAATAATTTTACATTTAAATTAAACAAAACTTGCCAATTGTCAATTTAATACAAGCAAATACTTATTTCTTTAAACCACTAATATGTTTCTACCTCCTTAAACAGGTGCGTTTAAACGAATATGTACTTGTTTTTAGTAAAATATTTAAACTGAAATGATTTATATAAAACAACAACAACGAAAACAGGTTTTTGCACTCAATACAAATTTCCGTTAGTTTAGTAAACAATATGAGTGGGAATTTATTTTGAGTAATACATTAATAAAAGAGAGAGAAGGTAGCAAATTTAAAATTAAGAGTGCGTTTATACTAATATGTGTCACTGTAGCTTTACAGTCAACAATTCAGTCATTGAAAATTTATTAAGAGCATTTTGGGAGCAGGAAGAATTGCCTAGCATACGTGAGCCATCTGAAGAAGAAAAGGCGTGTGAAGTCTATTTCCAAGAGACCACTAGACGTGATGTTCCTGGCAAATATGTTGTAAGTCTTCCGTTTAAATCTCTGATATTCGATCGCATATCACCTACGTTTAATAACCAAAATAACGCTTTTAAGAGATTAAAAAATTTAGAAAACTTATTTTATAAGCGTTCGTTCAATCATATGACAAAAGTAGGCTCACATCCGTGCGATCTTCAACAGGACGCATATTATTTACCTCATCATGGTGTACTAAAATAGGATAGCACTACCACGAAATTAAGGGTGGTTTTCGATGGAAGTAGTAGGTCCTTTAACTCCACTTCACTTAATGAGGAACTAAGTTCAGGTCCAGCTATGCAAAATGATTTGTCACAAATAATCTGCCGCTGGCGCAAACACAAATTGCATCTACATCCGATATTGAGAGATGTTTCGTCAGATACTTGTGGCTGAGGGTCATCAAAAATATCAGCAAATTTTGTGGCGTGAGTCATCTACTGATCCTATTTCTATTTATAAATTAAATACTGTCACCTATGGTACAACCTCTGCGCCATTTCTGTCTATTCGAGTGCTACGTCAGTTGTCAGAGGATTTCAAGTCTGAATTTCCAAGAGCATCAAATATTTTAGTTTCTGATTATTACGTCGATGACGTTATATCTTGTTGCGATACGCTATTTTACTTCAAAAGGATTTGTGTTCTTTTTTAAAAAAAGGACAATTTAGTTTACGCAAGTGAATTTCAAATGCACCAGAATTAATTCAACAAATTCCTGGAGATTTTAGAGAAAATTCTGTAACTTTCACTTTGGACACCGACAATACTGTTAAGGCTCTTGGCGTTCAGTGGCATACTGTACTTGACGCTTTCACTTTCAAAGTTAAGCTTTCAGAATCTAGGAAAGTGACTAAACGCACTATTTTGTCTGATGCTGCTAGGCTTTTTGACCCTTTGGGTTGGCTTACACCTTCGACGGTGATAACAAAAATAATTTTTCAACGTTTATGGCTTGCTGGTCTAGATTGGGATGATGAAGTTCCTCCTGATATTGTCTCTGATTGGGAAAAATACAAAAATTCATTACATTTATTTGAGAATATTAAAATACCGCGCTATATTGGTTATAATTCTGACCTTCAAATAGAATTGCATTATTTTGCTGATGCATCACAAGTTGCTTACGCTGCTGTGGTGTACTCTCGCATTAAATATTCACAAGATCAGATCATTGTTAATCTTTTGCAGTCTAAAAGCAAAGTTGCTCCTGTTAAAACGGTGACGATACCACGCCTAGAACTGTGCGCTGCAATACTTTTAGTTAAGCTTGCTAATATTGTAAAAAATTCTTCTGGACAAAATTTAATATCCTCTTGCACATATTGGAGTGACAGTTCCACAGTGTTGAGTTGGATACGCCAACCACCATCTCGATGGTCAGTCTACGTCGCTAATCGTGTTGGTGAAATTCAAAGATTTTCTAATATAACTGAATGGAGATATGTTCCACCAGAGGCATAATGCCCGGAGATCTTATAGACTTGAAAATATGGTGGTTCTGACCAACTTTTCTTAAGCATCAACATTCGTTGTGGCCATCAAACCTAACAAATTTTGAAACCAATTTAGAGGAGAAAAGAATCAAAATTTCTTCTCATAACATCACTGAAAATTTTGAAGCAAATTTCTTTGCTAGATTTTCTAATTTGACTCGAATGCTACGAGTCTTAACTTATTGTAAGCGGTTTTGTAAAAACTGTAAAATGGAAAAACGGGAAATAAATCCCTTATCGGCTCAAGATCTTGATTGCACATTAATTTCCATTGTCAAAATAACTCAAAGTATTGATTTTTCGCCTGAAATTACAAAACTTCAAGCTGGAGAGCAGCTTAAAATACATCTTTACTCAAACTTATGCTATTAGTTGACATTGATGGCATTTTGCGTGTAGGAGGCAGGTTGCAAAATTCAAATATTTCAATGGATTCAAAACATCCTATCCTTCTATCAAAAACCAATCCACTTTCTAAGCTTATTATAAAGGTTAATACTATTTTATTTTTGTTATTGCTAACCTTTCCTATCTGAGGACAAAGGGGGATTTGGCCACAAGGCCTGTTAATTTCAGCAAGGCTTTACTTCATTATTCTGCCACAAGGCAGTGTTTCAATATATTTTATATTGTTGAAGCCACTAGGCTTGGTTTGAATCAATAGAAAGACTTCTGTTTGTCGAGGTGATTCCAAGATTGATTTTATTTAACCCCAACTCGGGTTTTTATAATAAAAATATTGAGTGAAAAGTGACAATATTTTCTTTTCACTCAAAATAATATTTATTCTAAATAAGTTCTTACACATATACAATTAAAAGTCATGAAATCTAAATACAATTATTACACATCTGCTTACTATTACTTTTTACTTACTTACACATCTGTTTGTAATAATATCCATCATAACCCACTTACAGGTTACAAACTCCAATGACTTACTTTTGGCAGCGATTTGTTTTCACAATGTATAACATGAATCATGCCGCTAGTAGCACTTGAGTTTGCCACTGCTTGCGCTTCATGCTTTGGTTTCGCTGCAGGTATGCCATATTCGTGTGTATGGCAACAAAAGCCATACATCTTGAAGTTTCATCAGACTTAACTACTAGCACATTTTTAGCTGCATTCCGAAGATTTACTTCTAGAAGGGGCTGTTGTACTGGTTTGTATTCTGATTGTGGCACTAATTTTGCGGGTGCTTCTAAAGAACTTCAAATCCTGTTTTCTAGGGCTGACTCGTTGCATGACGATATTCGGGACAGTTTGTCTATTCAGGGAACAAAATGGCACTTTATTCCACCAGCTTCATCCAACTTTGGTGGCCTGTGGGAAGCAGGGGTAAAATCCATTTACGGCGTGCTATGAGTGAAAAATTGCTCACTTTTGAAGAACTGACAACCTTGTTGTGCCAAATTGAATCCTGTCTTAATTCTAGACAGCTTTGTCCCTTGTCTTCTGATCCCAGAGATGTCAATGCTTTGACTTCTGGTCATTTTTTAATTGGAGAGAAAACTAATTGTATTCCTGAAGACTCTTTATTAGATTTGATCATTAACTACATCTCGCGCTGGAAGGCCATAGAAAAAATGAAACAACATTTCTGGAAACGATGGCACTCAGAATACCTAAATCGTCTACAAGCGCGTCCAAAATGGTTGTCGTGCAAGCGGAATGCTAAAGTAGGAGAGCTTGTACTTGTGGCGGATGAAAGTTGTGAACCTGGTCAATGGCTGTTAGGCCGAATACATGAAATGCATCCAGGAACGGACGGACATGTTCGCATTATATCTGTTTTTACTAAAAATAAAATCATTAAAAGATCTATTTCTAAAATATGTTTTCTTCCCTCAGATACTTTTACGGCTGCAGCAGATACTGAAGACTCATCCACTGAATTGAATGGAGCCTACCCTTCAGGCTGCGAGTCGGAGCGTAGCTTAGCTGAAGCTAAATAAATATTACTTCCAACGATCAGGCCGTTCAGTTTTACACTTGGTTGAAGAACAGTCGTTCTTGGGGAGGAGAATGTTCTCATAATTTGAACAATCAATATCTTATCTTAATTTTATTATGACTTTTGCATCATATTGTTAATCTAATTTAGGCATTTTACTTAACTTTATATTTCAAACGTAAACACACCTCACCCTGTAACAAGAAAAACCCTGTTTTATTTTAATGTTATAGATTTGCAGTTTTAAATATGCTCTAAGATTTAATAAACCCGCTGAATTAGCGGGTCATCTGCTCAACGCAAGTTGACGCTCGTTTGTTCATCTACTAAATCTCTTTAATTCACTTTTGCAGTAACCACATATTGGGTAAGGTCGTGTCTACGTTTGTTGGCTCATCTTTAAAATCATTAAATTTATATATAAACCTTAAAACACTTGCTGTTTTTTTTTTTTTTGGTGTACAGTGAGTAAAAAAAAAATAAGATAACTAATTTTAATTTCTTTAAGCAACTTTTTGAAGTTTTATAAACAAAGTTTTATAAAGTTTATAATTTTGGGGTGCTGACAAGGATATAGATTTTTTGAGTGAACTTCAAACATATTACGAAAATTTGGACAAAGAGTTGGAGGAAACATAAAATGATATTAGTAAGAATGAAGAAGAGCAACAAAATCATCAACTACAACCTCAACAACATTATTTCGAGAGTGAACTTTTGAAATGTCATGAAGACTTTAACAAAATGTTTGAGAAAACTCATGATGACGAAAAACCGATTGACATTGAATAATATCTATATTGAAAAAACTGAGGAAATCAATAAAACGAAAAAAAGTTTTAAAAACAACAAGAACAGCAAAAAGATGTCTAACTTGCTAGTTGCAGTAAATGTATTAACCATAAAGATTTCAATGTTTTGAATTTATTTAAAAATGATGAATTTACAATTACTGCACAAAGTTATAAGGAAAAACCAACTTTACAAATAAATTTTAAAAATAATGTAGAAGTATCAAAATTGAAAAACATAATTCAACAATGGTGTAATGATGAAGTGTTGAATGATGAAACTCTTGACTTGATGAACGGTGCTCCTTCTTAAATTGGTATTGGAAGCGATATCGAATGGTTTTTCGAAGACATATTTCTAAAGCAACTAATGGGGAATATCTTTAAATATAAAAATGTTAGCACTCTGAAGAATGTTATGTATAGTAAGAAAGCAATGTTTGGATTTGTACGATTTATTGATAATCAATTTCATATTTATAAGTGTACAAATATTTTACATTTGAAATAAAAACATTTCAAAATATCAAATTTGTTTTTTTATCTTAAACATTTTAATTTTATTGTTTATCATCAGTATTATAAAACATAAAATCAGTTTCCTTGTTGTTTCCAACCATACATTTTTCGAATGTAAGCGATCCTTTGCTCATCGAATCCAGAGAAAAATTAAATTTTTTTCAGTTTCCAGCATGATTTTCGCCCCAAAGATGCTGTTTTTCCTTTCCGCTTTCAGAATTTAATAACGTTTGTATAAAATATTAAAAACTGAGTCACACTTAATATGTCACACTCAATGGCAATAAGTTTCTTATCATTTTATAGTGTTTCCCATTAGAACGCGACTTTTAAAAAAATCATTTCAAGATATTTTTAATTTTATATCTAAACATTATCGCGGTTTTGGTTTTAATAAAGTAGATTTTAAAAAGTAAAATTAGTGTACAGTACACCTCTCAATTGACACAATTAAATATGGTTTCATCACTCGAGTTAGAAAATTTCTTAATTGAATAAAAAAAAAAAAAAAAACGAAACGAGTCCCTTGTAAGGACTTTGACCGAGCTTCTTATGATCAATTGTGTTGTGTGTGATGTGAAATGTTTGCACACAAATGATCGAGAACTGGACCTACATGTTTTACGCCGAATCCGAACGGCTTATGTTCTCAAGAAGCTTTTCATGGCAGTTTTTACTCTCTGAGGTTTGCCATTGACTGCAGAGAGGTGACGGCCGAACAGAAAAATTAATTCAATTGAAAAAATTTTCTGTGTCAGAACCTGGGTTCTCTGGCGTAAGAGTCACACACTCTACCCACTACGCCACGGCCGCCATCTTAATTAAATATGAAAAATTAATAGACCCCGATCATGTTAAAGCTTTTCAGTACATGATTACAGAAATCAGATCAGCTCTTAGTATTACATATTCAATACATGGTTTACATAGGGTAGACTGTTGTTATGCTGAAAATTCAGATAAGGAAATGTATGACATTTGTAATTGTACAACTTTGTGGTCATGATACCAAACTATAAGAAAAGTCTATAATTTATATGCAGCTATCTTCAATGAACCGCCGTGGACTTCCTATTAGTGATAAGACATTAAGCTTATATTGTAACATGTATTCTAAATGTTTAATAAAAATTAATTAAAAAATATTTTACAACTGTTTTTTAATGGATATGTTATCAAAAAACCGCAGAAGACAATATACTATTTTCCCAAGCATTGAAAAACAAAAAATGCATTGAAATTGCAACTGCTTATCAAAAAACCGCAGAAGACAATTTGTTATTTTCCCCAGCATTGCAAAACAAAAATTTTTATATTTTATACAACTGCTTATCAAAAAAACCGCAAACGAACGGATGGAAGTCAAAACCACAAAAAACTACCGTCAACTATGACGCACGCTTCAAAATCAAGCAAGCGGCTCCGTTTGCTCCGTCTGACCCAGAATCCTCCTATTGTACCTACTATCAAGAACATTCCATTTTGACATTTTGAAATATGCCCAACGGAAATAATGATAAATTTATTTTTCCAAAACAGATAAGTTCTTACAAAATAAAGTTTGAAGACTAAAGACCTAGAAGAAATATCATTAAGGAAGTCAAACCAATTTAACTTAATTTAAATTAGGAGATTATACATTTTCGTTCGACAAAGTGGTTTAAAAAAATGTGGAAAATGCTTATTACTACCTCTACACTTCCCCGTTTTGATCACTACTTTTCCCGCCATTCCATTTTAATTGAAAAATCCAGAAAAACAAGGAAAATCCCGCCATCTGGAAGCTCTTCTACAATGTTAGTTAATAACACAGTGCAACACGAAAAAAAATAACCATATACGGACACCACTACGTGATAAAAGACCAAAAAAAAGACCCCTGTCTCGCAGTTTTGCCCAAAGCCCTCCAGGTTTTTTTTTATGGGCCCCCAAAGAAGTGGGGCCTCGGTGTCATTTTTGCACATATCTTGCAAACCGTTCGAAATTTTGATTTACTCTCTGAGGCAAAGTTGTAGCTCTTGTCATAAACAACATAACATATAAAATCAAAACTCATAAAATCAAACAAACTACATCTTCAAGGTCAAAATCGCAACTTTAAATCGCAAAACTTTAAAAAATGAGCGAAAAATGGCCCAAACAGCGTTTTTTTTTTATTTTCCGCTTTTACGAACAAATTTACTTTATAAAACTGCGGCAATTTTTTTTGGATTGGTAGGGCTTATAGCGCTGATTAAAACTTACTTACTTAGGTGGTCGTAACAACCCGTGTCCGGGTTTCGGCCGACCTCATCAGCTCTCGCCAGGCGCCTCTGCTTTGCGCGCGCCTTCTCCAATCGGATACACCAAGTGCGGTTAGGGCTTCCTCAGCCTGGTCCATCAATCGGAGGCATGGTCTCCCTCGTCGTCGTTGACCAACGACCCTCGCATCAAGCACCTTATCCGCTGGAGCTTCGTCGTCCATACGATGGACATGACCCAGCCAGCGTAGTCGCTGCACAGTTATACGCCGAACTACGTCAATGTCATCGTAGAGCTCATACAGCTCGTGGTTCATTCGGATGCGATAGTCATCGCCGACTCGAACAGGACCGAAGATTTTGCGAAGAACTTTTTTCTCAAACACCCCCAGAGCGGCTGCGTCAGTTTGCGAAACTACCCATGCCTCAGCGCCATAAAGCAGCACAGGTAGAACGAGCGTCTTATAGAGTGTTAGTTTTGTCGATCGAGAGAGGGCTCTGGAACTTAGTTGCTTACTGAGCCCGTAGTAGCACCTATTAGCAATTATTGTTCGCTTTATCTCCAGGCTGATTTCGTTTTTGGTATTAATAGCGGTGCCAAGGTAAACGAACTCCTTGACTACTTCAAAGTTATAGCTGCCGGATGAACTAAACGCCGCATATACTTTGTTTTACCCTCATTTATCGTCAAGCCCACTTTGGCTGATTCCTTTTCGATAGCGGCGAAAGCAGCGGTAACATCTCTCTTGGTTCTGCCGACAATATCAATATCATCAGCGTACGCAAGGAGCTGGACGCCTTTGTAGAAAATGGTGCCATTACGATGCACACCGGCCTTTCGTACGATCAACTCCATGATGATGTTAAAGAGATCGCAAGACAGTGGATCGCCTTGCATGAAACCTCTTTCGGTATTAAAGGTTTCGGAGAGGTCATTTCCTACCTTGACGGAGCTGCGTGTGTTGCCGGCGCCCGCTGATTAAAACTAAAAAGTTTTTTTAAGGAGGCCGATCCAACTTCTTGAGATATAGGCCTTTATAGCTTGAGTATATAATCGCTTATATCTCACCCATTTCTTATCCGATCTGGTTGAGATGGGTATCATTGAGAAGACCTTTGAAAACGCTATAAATCTGTATATAAATATGTTAATTTTTATTTACTCATTGAGGCAAATCAAAAAAAAAAAATTTTTAACCTCACTTTATTAATAAAAATCTGGTTTTCTCAAAAAACAGCCCTAGTAAACTTATTTCTTTCTAGACTCAGTAAAAGACAACACTTCAATCTTTTGTTTAAGGTATAATACTCCGCATTAACCCTTCTAAGACCGGAGATAGTGAGGTAGTGTAAGTGAGGAAGTGTAAGAAAATAAGCGATTTATTAAAAAAAATGTTGATTTCAAAACTTTGAACGTAAATAATTGTCAGTCAGGAGGCCGAGTGTGTGAGTGCACTGTACCTTCACTGATAGTAAGTGCATTCTAATAAAAATTCTCAAGCTGGTGGGTGAGTTCCCGTGCCCAAACTATCAAACAACTACCTGGAAGCAAACATCTGCATTGAATTCACATAAAAACAACCCAAAATATAAAAAAAATACCTGTAAACACGTTGTAGCTCTTGTCATAAAAGTGAAATTGTGAACATATAAAATCAAAAAAACTTGTATCAAAAAACTACCTGGAAGCAAACATCTGCATTGAACTCACATTGTCTTGTATGTTTAATTAACGCTCAAAAATGAAATATGCCTGGCCAGAACCATGTGTTTGTCGAAGGGTTAACACCGTTTAGGTAGCGCTTAGGTATCACGCGATCACGCACCGACCGCAGCAGCACAGGCAATGCAGTAAGCTCAGCACACGCAACAAGGGACGCAGCACACAATATAAAAGCGACATCGCTCACATCGAGGCATTACACAGCGCGACGTCAACGAGATCTCAGCGGTGAAAGTTAAAGTAAAAAAAGTGAAAGTGCTACAGCATAATTCGCACACAACATTGGCAATTGACAATTTCAATAAGCAGTGTGAAAATATTGATTTATTTTGCTACGTTTGCGGTCATCAAATCAGAAAAAAAAAGTTCTACAAAATTTCAAAAGGAAAAGAATCTTTTAACTAGTGAATTCAAGAGAGCATATAAGTTGTTTTTCGACGAAGAATACTTGACCGGTGAAAATTACACTCCTAATACAGTGTGTCGCCAATGTTATAACTATCTCAAGGCATGGTTGAGTGGAGGCAAACATAGTATGAAGTATTGTAAGCCGGTAAACTGGATTAATCTCCCAGGTGATCATGATGAAACCAGTTGCTATGCATGCGTAAATTACACATGTGGTCTAAATCGATATGCTGAGAGGAACAAAACTTATAAAGCAACTGTAACAGCCACACTACCAGTGCTTGCACCTGAAAATTTTGTATCACCAAGGCCGCCAACTCCAGATCGTAGTACAGAATGTACAGGAATGACTAGAGCAAGTGGTGTTACTTATGAAGATCCATTTGATACCGATTATGAGCCCCAACAGGGAAGAGATGGACCACAACTAATAACACAAATGGAAATGGATTTCATTGTGGCCATATTGGGACTATCGCAGCGACTTGCCATATTTTTGACAGCGTTTTTAAAGCAAAGAAAACTCACACATGGTAATGTGAACTCTACGGCGTACCGCAAACGGCAAGCTGAATTTCAGAGCATCTACATTCTAAATGATGACAATTCGTTCGCTTACTGCAACGATGTAAAAGCTTTGGTGGTAAAAATGGGAATGAACTACATCGCTAGTGAGTGGAGATTATTTATTGATGGTTCTGTTTCAAGCTTGAAAGCAGTGTTGTTGCATGTGTCGAACCGAAAACCTTCCATTCCGCTAGCAATGGGTATTAACATGAAAAAAAGCTATGAAACATTGAAAGATATAATGGAAAAAATCAAATACTACGAAAATAGATGGAAGATTTGCTGTGATTTTAAGGTCATCAACATTTTGCAAGAGATCATCGATAAGGGCGGCTTTCCAAAATTCTTTTGTTTTCTTTGTAATTGGGATTCGCGCTCACCTCTGAATCAATAACCAATGTAATTCGTGGAGACCAAGAGGAAGTGTGGAGGAACAAATGAAACAACATAAACTGAGGAATGCACCTTTAATAGACAATACTCAAGACATCTTGCTGCCACCGCTCCACATAAAATTGGGAATTGTTAAAAAATTCATCGAAGTGGCCGTTGTAAAGTGTCCAAACGCATTCGACTATTTGAAAAGCGTTTTCCCAAAGCGTAGCGATGACAAAATTAAAAAAGGTATTGTAGTAAATTTAAAACAATAAAAACAAATTTTTGTTCACCTCAATGTACTAATTTCACTTTGTTAATGTTTTCTTTTCTGTCTTTATTTTTTGTCTTCATTTAACAGGCGTACTTAATGGCCCTGACATTAGAAAGCTATTTAAGAGCAACTTTGAATCGCTTCATGATTATAATCATTCAATGGCATGGATTTAACTTCAGCGTGTATGCACCAGAGTCTTGGGAGGGGATCGAGACGCGGAACCGGAAGCTAGAGAATGGGTGAAATAAATGCTGTTTTATTTTGAGGAAATCGGCACATCGATGACATTAAAGCTGCATTTTCATCATTTTCATTTTTTATCAAACAATTTATCAAACAACTCCCTACCGAATCCGATGAGCAAGGAGAACGGTTTCACCAAACCACAATGCCCATGGAAAAACGATACAAAGGCAAAAAACTCGACGCATTGCTTGCAGAGGTAATATCAATTTTATTGATGCATTGTTTTGCATTCCTTTTTTTATTTCTTTTCTAATTCATTTCAGGTATGTTGGTGGAGTCACAAGATCATCCTGTATGATGTTAATGAAGTATCTAAAGAAGAAAAAGCTGATGATGGAGGGCAGTCTGGAAGTAACGTGCCTGTGGACACCATAAGTTCTGAATTCGAGTCAGATTCGGACGACGATTTGGATCCACAACTTAAAAGAGTGCGATTTGCAAGTCCAGGGCCATCAACATTATAAACATAATACGAATATTTTTTTTATAATTTTTGTAATAGATAGCATAGTATTGTAGTGCCATCCCTGCTGAGACTACTAATCCCTACTCTTTGTTACAACCCTAACTCTAAATGTCAACCCATACCACCTAAGAACTAAGATTAATAAAATCAGTAATAGTATAACAATGAATCCTGCAACATGACTTTTCACTTACGGGAGAAGGCTTTATAGTATCTCAATGTTGAAGTAAAGAAAAAACAAATGAAATTAAAAAATTTTCGGGAAATTTTTTACTTTTGCGGATACCTAAGCGCTACCTAAACGGTGTTAAGAATCATTCCTAGGAAGCTCATATGTTCTAAAAAGTTGTTTATTGAGATCTTAGGTTCATTTTTGTAGTTGATTGTTTCCTTGAAGTTTGAACGGTTTGCTACCTATGGACCTGAACAGAGGAAAAAAGGTAAAAAAATTTAATTTTTTAAAGTTTTTTGCGATTTTGACCTTGAAGATGAAGTGTTTTTCTGTTATATGTTTACAATTGTTGTTCTTTATGACAAGAGCTACAACTTTGCCTCAGAGAGTAAATCAAAATTCCGAACGGTTTGCAAGATATGAGCTTGAGAAAATGATCACTTTTTTCCAAAAATGACACCGAGGCCCCACTTCTTTGGGGGCCCATAAAAAAAAAACCTGGAGGACTTTGAGCAAAACTGGGAGACAGGGGTCTTTTTTTTGGTCTTTTATCACGTAGTGGTGTCCGTATATGGTTATTTTGCCATGACTTAAAAAATTACACACTGTGTAATGTACACAAGTTTGACTACATTTCACATCTCAAGAAAATTATTCTTGGTTGTGACATTATAAGTTATCTGAACGTCCGTAATTGCATTTTCTAACATAAAATTATTCATTACAAAACTCCTCGGTATCTCTTTGAGAAACTACAATTTTGCCAGTCTGCCTGAAGTAACAAAATTATAATTCTCAATTGAAAGTATCTTAACTTCACTAGGCTCTTTTTCTTTAATGCCATCCATTAGATTATGGAATTGTAATTAATACTTATTATTTAATTACAATTACCGTATTTTATTATTTTTTATATTTAACTATTTTATTTTATTTAAAATTTATTAAATTAATTTAATTTAATATTTAATTATTTTAAATAAATTTGAAAATAAAGAACCAGATTTCTCTTTCCCTATTTCTCTGTCTCTATTGCTCTTTCTATTTCCTTTTCTATATTTCCTTTCTTAATTAAGTTTTTAATTTACAATTAATTGCAATATTAACTGTTATTAATCATAAGAAAATTCATTATTCTTAATATATACCTTTGTATAGCAAAATAACTTGTTCTTATTATACTAATATTTATCAAAATTCAAATAATTTTAGGCATCACAAAGAAATTTGTTTTTTTTTTATAGAAATTCTTGTGAAGCTTTTTTAAAAAATACACAATACTTAAGAAAAAAGAACACCTCATTGCACATCTATAGAGCAAAACCTTTCAATTGCTACCCTATTTATGAAAATCGCGTCTACAGTACAGATTTGATAGTCATCACAAAACGTTCGCTTCCGTAATAAAAATATCTATATCTCTACTATTAATAAATCTGTAGCCACATTTTATGTTCACTCATCACGTTTAAACGACAACTCAGATTTTTATAAAATTTTGTACACATATTTATAGGTCAGCAGAGAGTGCAATAGGATACTTTATTTTAACCCATTAACAACCAATGTTACTATATGGAAACATATGCGTCTCGAATTTTCATTAAATACTGCATAATATTTAAAAGTTTCAGTGCCAGTTTTTTAAAAAAAGTAAAATTAGCATGCAATAATAACTTATTTCTGCTCAATGACATACATAGTTTTCACCAAAATGTTGCTTCAAGTCTAAAAATGTCTGTTTTTTATGGTTTTCTTTCGGTCCTAATGGATTAAATTGCACTTCGGTTAAACGAGAACAAAATCAATAAACGCTTTTAAATTTCCTTCAATTTGATACCAAAATCATGTATGTAGTTTGAAAACTGTGAAAAATTTTAGTACCAGATCTTTTTAGTATTAATTATAAGCTGAGAATGAGAGAAAAACGACTTGAAATTCACACTTTTAGCTTTGAAGGCAAATATTTCAGTCAGTTTGCAATGGATTTCAATAATTTTTTTTGAAAAATGTTGTTTGTTAAAATATCCTTCAAACATAAGTTGAAATTTTTACTAAACCAAAGCATTAATATTTTTAAAAATTTTTTTAAAAAATGTTCAAAAATTTTTAGTTTAAGCCAAAAAATTGGATAAAAGTTGTTTTTGTTGTAAAAAAAATTAAATCCAAAATTTAGGTTTTCGATTTCCTATCAGATGATATAACAATCTTAAGGTTAATAATTTCTAGTATTACTTAAACAATAAAAAATCGTTTTGGTAGCGAAAAATCAAGCCTACCCACTATCAATTTTTGAATGAAAACTTTTTGAAAACCCGGCGAAGCTGCGGGTTTAAGCTAGTAGATAGAATATATGTGTTTATCTCATTTGAAAATATGTGAAGAATTTCTTATAATGTCAATTTTTTTTTAACTTAACCAGCGCTCAGGGGAAGCTCCCTTTAAATGCGAAAACATTGCGTTAATTCGAAAGACTGGTGATAGTTACTTAGAGGGTGGAAAGATGGAGTAGTGGGAAATACACGAACTAGTGGCGTCAGGTCATGTTCCTCCCTTGAACACTTCCCATAGTGGAACCTATACAAAACGGTTAGGCAACCATCATTATTCAGGGTGTCCCGCAATTGAGTGCAACCATTTACGGAGCAGAAAGGTTACGTCGAGCTAAGCAAAAAATCGTATGGGAGGGGGGGGGGGGGGGAATCTATTTTCAAATTCTTAGGAGCTACAAGGTTAATTAATATTTCACGACTTTGATTCACGTTATTGTTTCTAGCAGAAAAACTAACTTATATAAAACATATTTTGACAGCTCATTTTAAAGACAATGAAAACACCTTTCCATGGGTATGTCAACAAACCCCACCAACTTAACCGTTACCGAGCTGTGATCCTGTGAAGATGAAATCAATCGGTGGAAATTACAACTTTGCAAATTTCTCAGAATTTTGCGTAATAAATAAAATTTTTTTTTAGATCAATTTTGTAATTTATCCAATTTCCTTTTCAGTGACACCAAAAACATAAACATATCTTTAAAAATAAAAGAGTTGTCTGTACTAAAAAAATTATGCTTATTAGAAAATAATGATAAATAATGACATTATAATTAGGTATGCAGTAGATAATATCATTGTTTTCTAAAAAGTATAATTTTTTTAGTACAGCCATATTTTTTATTTTTAAAGATATATTGATGTTTTTGGTGTCATTTAAAAGAAAATTTAATAAATTACAAAATTGCTTATAAAAAAAATTTCATTTATTACGTGAAATTCTGTGAAATTTGCAATCAAAGTTGAAATTTGGTAGTTAAAACCGATTGATTATATATTCACACGACCACAGCTCGTTAACGGTTAAGTCGTTAGGGTTTGTTGATATACCGTTAGAAATATGATTTTATAACCTTTGCAATGAATTATTAAAATAAGTTTTATCAAGATTAGTTTTCGTGCTAGAAACAATAAAGTGAATCAATGTCGTCAAATATTAATTAACCCTGTAGCTCCTAAGAACGTGAAAATAGACCCCCTTCTCATACGATTTTTTGTTTAGCTCGACATAACCTTTCACCTCCGTAAATAGTTGCACTCAATTGCGGGACACCCTGTATATATCGCACGTCTTTGAATTTGGTCCAGAAGCTCAAAATAAGATCTCGAAGCTCCTGCCCAAATGTACTAATTGTACTCCGTTTTTCGCCTTTTATATGAGGTATAGCTTGCACCGTTTTAAGAAACCTAGGCACTTGGCAGCTTCTTTCGACACATAGAAAATATAATCATTCCAACGATGGTCTGATTGTATTGATATGCCCAGAACGTCAAGAGCATCAGACATCGAAAGATCTACACCATTTATGTTCAGGGGAGCTAAGGGACAATTAATCCGCTTGTGGGTCAACAGGCAACACTGGGTTTTGTTTGTATTAAACTCTACATTAAGAAGAGTGTCATTCATATTTTGCCGCTTACTCCCAATCTCCAAAGGACTCGGGCGTTTTTTGAAAATATATGAATAATAAATGCTGCTGTCGTCCGCAAACGAATGAATTGGGTTGTAAGTCAACGATAAAAGGTCGTTCCTAAAAACCTTAGACAAAGTTGGCGATAGGACTGAACCCTGCGGTACTTCAGCGTTGATGGCGTGCTCACTGGACGAAATGCCGTCGATTACGACACGGATAGATCTGTCCTTAAAGAAGCACGTGATCCACCGAGCAAAGTTACCACCGACATCGTATGCAACTAGCTTAGAGACGAGTGCTTTATGCCACACTCGGTTAAACGCCTTTGAAATATCCAGAGCAACAACCCTGATCTCACCGAACAGGTGAGCCCATTGGTTCCATTTTTCTGCAAGGAACGTTATAAGGTCACCAGTAGAGCGGGCCCTACGAAAACCATATTGACGGTCACTTAGCAATTCGTTGTGCTCCAGATAGTTTATTAGGTGGAAGTTTATTACGCTGTCTATAACATTGAAAAGCGTAGAGATATACTCTACTAATCTCTAATGGGTCGGTAATTTGCAGGATTCGTGACATCGCCCTTTTTAGGTATCGGCTGGACACTTGCGACCTTCTAACAAGATGGAAATACTCCTGTCCTGTAGGAGATGTTGAAAGGGTTGCGCAAAGGCCGAGCCAGTATAGAAGCACACGTTTTAAGCACAATTGGTGGTATGCCATCGGGACCAGGGGCTTTGTTTATGTTAAGATTTGCAAGGACTCTTTTGCCTGCTCTCGTTCGAAAATATATCTCCTTCATTGAAGATGAACTAGTCCCGACAAAGGGCAGTGGCTGACTGCTATCCGAGGTTCTGGAATTATGCGCAAACAATTCAGCCAACAGGTTCGCTTTACCAACTGAGTCAGTGAAGATTCGGTGATCTTTTAAAAGAGTTGGATCCAAATGTGTTTGTTCCCTTTAGGGCAGAGAAGGACCTGTTCTCTAATGCGAGTTTCGTGAAGAAACTTTTCGAGTTTTAAAATTGCGTTACAGCGATTCCTAACCTCGAGGCGAAGTCTATTAGTATCAGCATTCTTATTAGAACACCAAATCTGATAGGCTTCCTCTTTGGACCTGACTGCAATCCCGTAAGTTTCATTAAGCTATGAGTGGTCTTTTGGTTTAATGCTTTTCTTCTTATTGGGCATAAAAGACCGCATACGCAATAAGAGAATTTCTTGTATCATGACAACATCGGCATTCACATTTCTATCAGCGAAACATAATTTCTAATTGAAGTTGCGATAAAAACTATTTAACGCAGTCCAATTTGCTCTTTCATAAAACCATGCAATCTTTTTCGGGGCTTTAGGCGTAGAGGTGCGAAGGTCAGAATCTGAAAAAACAGCGGAGATGGTACAATGGTCCGAATTACCAAGAGGTGCATTGCCACATCATATTTTTCATGATGAGAAGACAGAAAAAGGTCTGAGATGTTATGGCTTTGCAAATCATTTCGTGGTAAAAAAATTGGTTCCTTCAATAGTTGAATCAATTGGTTCGATTCACCAAAAAGCTCAACATATTGTCCTTCAGGTGTAGTGTGGCTTGAGTGACATAACCAAGCCGAGTTGTGGACATTGAAATCGCCGGCAACAACGATTTCACTGTCAGGAAACAACCCCAAAATGTGCGTAATCGAATCAGAGAGAGAGTCCAATTTATTAAAAGTGGGTTTCCTCCCTAAATTCGGACTTCTATACACGAAACAAAAATGTAGCAAGTGCGAACGAACTCTGAATCTCACCCTGAATCTCATGGAACTGAATTCCGGATCGGTGACGCTCAGACCCCGCTCGAACTGGTATGCCACATCTGTTCTTATTAGAAGAACGAATCCCTATGCGAAGAAAACAATGGCAGTAAGTGATACCCAGGAATATGAAAATCCAGTAGATCTGAGTCCTTCGCCACCTGTGTCTCACTTAGTGGCATTATTTGAGGCCTATAAAGAGCACAACATGCATAGACTGAAAAGAAATTCGCTCTCAGTCCACGAACATTGCAAAAGTCTATGCGAAAATGACCCGACATTCAGGCACAATGCAAGTCTTGAGAAAATAAGGGTAATAAGGCAATTAGTTACTTTCGCAAAAAAAAAGATTAAACACTGCGGACATAGGCGAAATGTACTGAAGCCAGTGTTATGCCTTTGCCCCAGGACAAATCAACCCACTGTGCAACCCCCTCGCAGACGTTACTAATTGGAGAGGAAGGTGGAGTTGACGGACACGAAAAAACTATTACTTACGCGCGACGAGGAGCATAGAAAAGCCCTTCGCGTGGTTAGCTAAAAAGCAAAGTTTGGGATCCCAGCGATGCGGTATTGTTATTTCTGCTGGCAGCTCTCGGCAAAACTAGTTTCTGCTACTTATGTTTGTTGGTGTTGTGTATGTTGCTGTTATAATGTTACTTGTGTTTATTTATTTCATTATTTGCTGTCGATTTTATTTTTGTTAGTTTTATTATTGTTTTGTTGATATTATTTTTTAGAATTTTCACTTGTTATTATTGTTGTTGTAAATTTTTATTGTTAAATTGTTATTGTAAAATTTTTGTTTAAGTGTTTATTAATTGTATATGTATTTATTATTGTTTTAATAGTTTCCAACACAAAACACTGGGCAATTAACGAACATTAGCGACATTAGCGACAAACACGAAGACACGAGATTTTTATTTTATTTTATTTAATAAAGCACTTTGCGCAAACAAACAAGACTAAATTTAAAGTTTAATTAAACTTAAGACACTTACATTAAAGCAAGGAACACAAGACGGCTCGTCAGAGCATCGGTACTAGAATATCGATACTCGAACGAGTCGATAAATAAGTATGAATATTTTCTGTTGCAAGTAATCTTACTATATTCTACGTGTTACGGCGTAAACAACAGCATTAGCAGCAGCGACAACAAAAACAATAGCATTAGCAACAACAACAATATTGGAACAGCGACAACAATAACAACAGTATTAGCAGCGACAGCAACAACACTAGCAGCACCAACAACAACATTAGCAGCGACAACAACAACAACATCACATCAACAACAGCAACAAAAGGTATTTTTTTATGGAATCATATAATTTGTAAAATTTTTTTTGACAATTCATGTAAAAAATTTCTTGTCAGATTTTATAAAATTTTTTCCACAGGTTGCTATCATTCAAGTTTCCTACGATGTACACATTTAGCTTCTTTAATCAAATTTTATACAATCGGGAAGTAGGAAGCCAACTGTATCATATTTGTAGGCACTACACTGACTATTTTTATAAGAGGGAAGTATGCAACGAACACCTTCACCCACACCACTTACTCGATTTTGAGGCTAACCCCCTGACACCCCAATACAAGTACACGACGATCTGTCCAGACGATTCGTTCGCTCACGCCGGAATTCAGTTACAAGCAAAAAGAATTACAGTGGGCAAAACCAAATACGAGGATATAAGTTTTAACTTTGATATTTTTCTAAGTTTTAACTTTGATATTTTTTACTTAGAAATAAAAACTCCGCACACTTTCACTTTTTACAGTTAGAACTATATTGATTCTTTTTTTCAAAAATTCTTATAAACTAAATCTTACCCTATCCATATATTCACCAATTCATACTTAAAATACGCATACATATATATAAATAAGGAAGAACAAAGAGTTGCATTGACAAAAACAATTAATTGGGTCCGTAGGCGAAAGACTTTGTTTTAATTGTTTTTGTTTACATTAATTTCTTTCTTTGTTGTTGGGTGCAACAAATTATGAAAAGTATTGAACCACTTACACACTTTGTTGCTGAGTTATGCCGCGTTTCCATGTAATCTTCTATTATCACATTTTTTGTAAGAAAGAAATAGCATGTGAGCCCTACTTTATGGCAGTGATGAATGGGAGTGTGAAACAGGTATACCTTTTTCATTTTTATAGCATGTGATATCCCCTGTGATGCTAGGAGAGTTCAACTTCTTGAACTTTTGCTATAAAAGTTGATCACATGCTATAAATAAGACATTCATTTTTATAGTTGTAGTTTTTGTGCCGACAAGCTGTCAATTTTATTTGCGCCAATATTAATTGTCTTGAAATAGTACAGAATTACGAATACAAATTGGAAAAGAGAGAAAATCAGATCAGGTCAAGGGGTATGATTTAAATAAATAAACATTCTTGGTTTTTTTAACCATCGCAATGTAGAGTTAGCCAGAGAGTTCCTAAGCGCATTTATGGAAAGCATCAGTGATTTTTTTCTTTAATTTGGTGCTTGGTAGGTTCACCAAAACTTTTTTTAAAAGATTTTTTTTATATTTTTTTTTCGTGTGTATTTCACTGATGCTGCTGCAGTTGTAGCACACGAATTGGATTACCTGTAACACCTGATGCTGTCTGCACAATAATAATTATATAAAACAATTTAGGGTACGTAGACAATAAGTTATTTCAATAAGCACGTCTTGCAATCAGTAAACTTGCAGAAATTGATTTGTTTGCATATTTTGCAAATGTCAAATTTTTATAGGAAAAAGTACATATTGGCATCTCGCTCTTTATAGCATGTGTTTTGCGATATGGGATAAGATAAGATACTGAAAGATCACATGGAAACGCGGCATTAGGGAAATGATAAAATATTTTCATAGTGCGCATTCTACCATGTTGCAACACTATGTTGTTGCAGAAATAATAAAATTATTAAACAGAAAATGCTGAGATGGATATTGTTGACATTGTTGCGACACTTTCAATGTTGCAGCAATCGAAAGTAGATCAATTAAAAAATGTAACTTAATTATGTGTACATGGGTGGTTTGACCAAGGCCAGAAGGGCCTGGTTGTGTAGCTTGCACAGGGACGTATTGTGTCGGTTTTATAACTTTCCCCCCTTAGTCTGAGGCTCAGACAAAGTTTTTGATTTAATTTGAAAATTTTTATTGCGTCGGAGTTTAAAGTATGCAAAAATTATTCCGAATATTGAGATATTAATGAATATACTTGGAATATTTAATATTGAAGTTCTCAGTAAATCTTCTGTAAAAGTTGCTTTGATGAAGTCCCTTGTGTTTTCAATTTTATCAATATGCAATTCGATCCATTATTTTTTATTTCTTCTACTCTTCTCCTTAATATTTATTATAGTGTAGGGTAAAACATTGAGTTCCTTAATTTTTAAAAATGTATTTTTAAAGGTTATGTTTTTTAAAATTATTGACAATTCCTAAATTTATTTAGGCTGTTTCTATATAATTTTATATTATTGCTATTGCTATTTTGAGTTAGTTGATTATCTTATGTTTTTCACAATTATCAATCCAGAAATTTCTCTTATTGTTTCCTCGTTATCAGTTGCCATTTCACATTGTGCATCTTTTGGTTTAACTATTTGACTGAGGCAACTATCTTGTATAATTTTTAAATTGGTGTTAAGATTATTTTTAACATTGTTGTTGTATACATTTTTTCTTCATCAATAATATACATATTTTTTCTAGTATGATTGATTTGTTTTCATAATTTCGAACTGGTTCAATTATTATATTTGAAAATTTCTTTGTTGAGTAATTTGGAACTTTGATTACCATTGTTAGCAAATTTTCATAGTATACAACAGCCATTTTTATATCTTCTAATGCTTTTAAATCTGATACTAATTCTGCATTAGTGAGAATATTTCTAGATAGAATGCCTAATTAACTGGTTAAAATAATCTGTTCAATATCGTCAATGTGGTTTCTTAATAATTTTATGTCGTAATTAAGTTGACATATCGCACACTAAATACAAAAGAGCACAACTCAAATTTTTCCAAAATCGACTTTTTGCCATAAATCTAATCACAATACACATATCTAACTGCTGTTAAAATGTCTTTTTCATTACTTTAATCTTTAACTGGAAAAATGTAGTTATGTCTGTCTTTATGTTAATTGCGTTGCTTCTGCACTTTCAAATAA
The DNA here is from genome assembly GCA_914767935.1 of Coremacera marginata. Lineage (NCBI taxonomy): Eukaryota > Metazoa > Arthropoda > Insecta > Diptera > Sciomyzidae > Coremacera > Coremacera marginata. The sequence continues at coordinate 125,201,890 of OU612045.1, read as the reverse complement.
AGAGTTTTATTTTTAGTTGTGTCAAGGTGTTTTAGATCAACTGATATGTTTTGTTACACATAAAGAGTTTTATTTTAAGTTGTGACACTTTATTTGTAACAACTGAGAAATTTCAAAGTGTATTATTTTGAATTGTGATCCTATAGCTGAAAAAGGTGAGTAAAATCGACTGTTTTATTTTGATATGTGTCCTTTTTGTTGAAACAACTGTGATTAGCATTAGTTTAAACAAAAATTAAAGCAAAAAACAAATGAAATTTTAATTATTCTGGAATTATTCCGTCACGTGATACCTTTTTTGTCCTAGATACTATTTTGACCAAATAAAGATTTTGATGTTTTCGCATATATTCGGACATGGTTTTTCGATCTATAAAATGAAATTTTAATTTAATAAAGATACCAACTTTCAAAGAGTATGTTTAGGGAGGAGCAACTTAAAGCCTTTTAAGCCTTGAAGTTACATCAAGTAAATAGTTTATATTCACACTAACCAAAAGTTTATTTTTAAATTACTATTCAATCTCTGACGCAAAAAAAAATATATGCAAATTTTTTTCTACTTACCATAATACCCTTTAAAATTTAAACCTATGCTCGGTATATTCCGTAAGGCTACCGTTATTAGAAGTAAAGCAAAAGGGCATCAAAGATCTGGCAAACAAAAACTACATTCCTAAAAACTGAGCCTTTCTACAAAAACTTAATATTTAAAAACTATTTTTTAATGTACTGAGCAATTTTTGTACTGTGGTAAAAAAGAAAAATTAATTTATTTTAAAATACATTTTAGTAAAAAAACATATTCAATAATGTTTATTGTGAATTTTGTCATTTGATTGCTTGTTAATCACTTTACGAATGGGTATTTTTAAAAAGTAAAACAATTTTTATCAGTTAAACAGGCACAACTTGAATTTTTAACGAAAAATTTAATTTACAGGGTCATAAGTCGAAAATCCTTTTTATTTACACAATCATAATATAAAAACACAAAAACCTTAGCAAAACTGTTTTTTAATAAGTATAAAGCTTTATTGTCAATGAAACAAAAAGTATGTCTTATGTTTCTTGGTAATTTTCTTACTTTAATTGAGTATTCCTGGTTGGCAATTTTTTCGATTTTTTTTTTTTTTTGCATATTTTCATAGCTTGGATATTTATAAATATCTTCCTTAAAGGGTTTTTTGAAATTCGAAACTTTTTCGGTGATATGGCCTTTTTTGTTTAGCAATGTTTTCGCCAAAATGCGATTTGCTTAATTTGGCTACTTTTTGAATGCAACGGTTTGAAGCAACCACCGAATTTCGTTCAACGCGTTCTTTAGTAGGTAATAACTTGCTTGTATGCGCATTTTAAAAATAAATGAATACACATTTTAGAGCTTAGGTATTCGAATGTTGACAGCGTTTAATTCACCTTGAATTGAGTTATAAACCGGACGCGCGCGAAATATGTTTTTTAACGAGCTTGTGTCGAAAAAAATATATTTTTATTTATAAACCACAACAGTTAACTCACAAATTGAAACTGATTACAATAAATTTTGTAGAATTAATGTTGACTTAAAATACAACTAACACATGAATAAAATATACCATAATCATACACTTAGACAGCTAACTTATTATTCCAGGTAAAAATATTGTGGGAACTGCACTTTAAGCGTTTTATGTAGTTCGACCGGATAAGCGTGGCTGCAATTGTTGTTTAAGGGGGTCCTCTGGTAATCCGAAAATTTTTTTTCGATCATATTTCATATTTCTATTGCTCAGATACTCAAAAACATTTTCCCAAAAGGATTTTTCAAAATTCGAAATAGTTTAGGAGATACAGGCATTTTTGTGTAGGTATGTTTTCGTCAAAATAACGCATCAGCAAAGTTGTTTATTTGCCTGCAGTCATTAGTCGAAAATTCTGTGGAATTCTTCCAAAATATGTATTGATATTACAAAATATACACACACAGTATGATTACATGCAGTATGTACCAAACATACCAAAAAAGTGGTTGACTCCGTTGTCAAATCAAGCCTTTGCCAGGCATGCAAAATGTGGGGAAAAAAAATGACTCTGCAGACTTCGAAGAATGGTACGAATCGCACCAGAAAACATGCACAAACAACCACAGTGGGAGTGCGGGCAAGATGGAGGTAGATGCCGTGAAGGAAATGTTTGCCTCATCGATCGAAAAATATGGCATAAAATATGAAAAATATATTGGCGATGGCGACAGCAAAACCTTCAAGGCCATTATAGACCTTGATCCGTATAACGGCGACCCCGTTGTCACAAAAAAGGAGTGCATCGTTCACGTGCAAAAACGCATGGGCACACGGCTGCGCAAGGCCAAAAAAGAAAACAAAGGCATCGGTGGAAAAGGCACTGGCAAACTGACAGACAAAGTCATAAGCGAGCTGACTACTTACTATGGACTTGCTATTCGACGTAATAAGGACTCTGTGGAAAACATGAGAAAAGAAATATGGTCAACATATTATCACAAAAGTTCAAGTGATAGTAATCCACAACATATGTATTGCCCACCTGGTGAGTCCAGCTGGTGCGCCTATCAAAAGTCAGCAGCAGAAGGCTCATTAGCCTCATTTCACCACACGTACGCCCCACTTGATGGAAAGGTTCTGCAAGTAATGAAGCCCATATACGAAGCGTTATCATCCGACGATCTACTCAACCGATGCACTGGAGGTGAAACGCAAAATTGTAACGAATCGTTCAACTCGCTTTTGTGGACCTTTGCGCCGAAACATATCCACTGTGGTGCTACCACAGTCGAAATCGCAAATTTTCTGGCAACCTGCATTTTCAACGAAGGCTTCACAAGTATTTTAAAAATAATGTCAACAATGGGTATTGTCATCGGCCCACAAGCCGAGATGTATGCTGAATCTCGCGACGGAAAACGACTTCAACGCTCAGAGCTAAAAACGTACGCATCATCGAAAGAGGGTCGCACAGCCCGCAGAGCCCAAAAAGCCATGGAAAACTCGTTTTATGAGATGGAGGAAGGCACACTTTATGGGGCTGGAATTGCCGATTAGTATTCGTAAGTATTGTATTGAAAAAATATGTGTTAATGTCATTTGTATGCCTCAAAATTGAAGTCAAAACTTTAAACGCGTTTTTCTCGAAACCATGTTTTTCAAAACTTTGCGCACGATAACTCAAACAGTTTTTGACCGATTTTGATATATGAGGCATGAAACGACGCAGAATTTACGCCGCTATAGCCCCTACCTCAAACTTGCCGAAAAAATAATGTTTACTATTTTTTTTCTACACTAGACTACAAAAAAAAAGGTCGAAATTCGATTTTTCATTTTCAAAGTGGCGGCTCCCCCCCTAAAAAAATTTCGATTTTTGTTTCCGAGGTAGGGGCTATAGGGACATTCATTCTAAGTAACTGAATATTTTTTTTTCAGACGATGTTTACACTTGGAATCGTGCGCAATTTGGACCCACCTTTTTTCCGGAGAACCTCGTTACCAGGCCGAGAACTTTCTGAACGGTCCATAAATTCACTTTTTCAAAATTTTGTATTTTTTTCAATAAATTAAGCTACCCAAATCAAAAAACGGAACTAAAATATCTTTACTCGTTCTCTTTCCACAATATTTTGAAAAAAGGCTAAAATTTGGCATAGATTACCAGAGGACCCCCTTAAGTTATATGTGCTGACGATGCGTCTGGCTTATGCCGTAACTCCTCCCCTCTTAGTTTGGAGCGATGACGAAAGAGACTGCAAAGTTGATGAGGCAGGAGCGATGACCGCTGAATTTTGTTGTATGGGCATCTTGTATGTAAATTTTTTATAAAGATATGCCGTTAATATGATGAAAATGAAACTGATTATGAAGGTTATTGTTAGAATATCTTTTTTCTCATTGTTGGTTTTGATTATCTCGATCGCCTCTCTGTTGATGATATTGAAGGTCTTTAGTTTTTCCATGCTGAGTTTCTCTTTGGTTGAGTTGAGATGGATTTGGCTGGCTGATGGTGGTAATATATGAACTTCGTCCCAATAAATCTCGTGATTATTTTGATATGTTATCCCATTAATTTCTAGGCTGCAATTCTCGTAGTGTATTAAAGCTGTGCCTGTCACAGGCTGGTGTGCATATCCAAAAGTTGATTTAATCGTTGTTGTAGGTACATTAATGAATAAGATGTAATTCGGCTCCGGTTGATATATCTTAGTTATTTCGGTCATCTCGTTCAGTACACATGAAGCTGCTTTGTTATACAGGAGATTTTCTATGCACGACGATTGATTTGTCAGTTCCAGGTACTTCGATTCTTTGCAGAAATATACACCTTCTATTCTTGGGCAAGGCTCGTCGTAATATTGAATATTTTGGTTACTTAGTAGGATGAAGGGCTTTGTGTCTACTTCATATGTGTTGTTAATTGGCAATGGGATAATATGATAAAAGGAATAATTTGTTTGGGAAAGGATGGGAATTTGCACATTAAATATTATGTTACAATCGTTGTAATACGCTTGTAAGCTAAGAAGTTCGTACGAATGTTCGTCAGATTTTATTTCGATATTTTGATTGCGCATTATTTTGTCTATTTCATTTAATTCGTTAGAATTTAGAATAAATTTAGGTATTATATTCAACTTTGCTAGAGAAACTGATTCACCAATATTATTAAGGTGGTTACTTAGTAGGTCTATGTTGTAATTGATTCGTGCAAGATATTGCATTTGAATTATTGTCTGTTCATCTTCTTCTAATCGATTGCTATTTTCATCGTGATATTTATTTAGATAATTTTCAATCGTATCTTGCTCTTTATTTATGTGATTTGTTATATTTTGAAGTCTTTGAATTAATTTTAAGTTGAGCTTAAAATTATTATCTTGCTCTTCTCGGATATTATTTTGATTTGAGTATAAATTTTCAATTTGTTTATTAAGTTGTTCAGCATCCATTGAATCCATGTTACCAGTAATAAATTTTATGGCTGAACCTAATCCATTAATTAGTCCTCTTCTGTTTCTAAATTTGGGTGTTAGTATTGATAGTTGATTTTCTAATTCTTTAAATTTTAATTTAGTGATTTCAACTGAGTTTTGCGTCCTGTAAAATTTGTCAAGTGTAGAGATGGAGTTTGAGATTTTATCCAGATTCTGTCTGTAATGTTTAAGATTGACAATATGAATTAGGGAATTGTAATTTTGTATAGTACGTCCAGTTCCTAATTTAAGTGGTAGTATCCCTTGTCGGCTAGTCAGTTCTTGTATTTCCATGCGTTGACATGTTGTAATAATTATCCTGAAATTATAAGTACTGTATTAGGTTGGTATTACTTTTTTTTTTTCTTGATTCTTGCTTTATGTATTTTTTGATCATTTGTTGTGACTAATGTTATTCCATTGTCTTCTTTTACAACGTGTTTTGAGAAACGAGGCGTTAGTTTGTTTCGCCTACATTCTTTCCTAAATACAATTTCGCCTACTTGTTTTTCTTCTGGGTTTTCCCTATTTTCATTTAATTTCTCTATTCTACTATTAACCAATTTTTCGACATTTTCTTTTATTGAAGGATATAATTTCTCTTGGAATTCATTAAGCTTTTTGAGATACTCATGTTCATTATCGAAGTTTGTGTTTCTATCAAAAAGGTATGTTCTACCTTTGAATAATTCATAAGGAGTTAATTTTGTACTTGAATGGATCGCGTTATTGTACGTTATTAGAGACTCTGAAGGGATTTCGTCATGGTCAAGTTCGAGTTTGTTTTCTTTGCGTTTTTCTAAAATAATACGGTAAATTTCAGTGAGAGTAGAATGGAATCGTTCTACGCCTGCATTGCTGCTAGTCTGTTGGAATGAAGTGTAATGTAAGTCTATATTGTATTGGATGCAAAAGTCTTTAAAAATGTTGCTACTAAATTCGCTGCCTTGATCACAAATGATTTTCTTCGGTATGCCATGCAAGCTAATAAAATGTTTTAAGGGTTTCAGGACACTAATGCTTGTCCGAGATAGCAAATTATATGCTGCTGCAAATCTGGAAAACTTATCTAGTATAGTTAAAATAGATGTATGATTGATTGTTTAAAGATCTATATGAAGTATGTCGAGAGGTTTTTCGGGTGACTCAGGTGTTTTAAATTTTACTATTGGTGGTTGTCGGTCATATTTCAAAAGTTGACATCTTTCACAGTGATTAATAGTTTGCGTTATTCTGTTCTTCACATACGGAAAGTAGTAATTACGTTTTAAGTGTAGGAAGGCTTCATTTATTCCCCGATGATTGTTATTTTTATGATAGTCATTTATTAATTTGTCTTGGTCGTCGGATTGTTTAACGTCAATTACTTTTTCTGTACATCTAATGAGCTTAAATAATTTATTATTGGCAAAGTATTTAGAGTAAACAGATTGTACAGTTCGGAAAATGTCATCATCAGAATAAATTGCTGTTAGTTTATTTGGGGGTATACATTTTTTAAATATATCTGTAATCTGTTCTTCTGTAAATTCTATTCTTTTAATTGTTCTCCTTTGTCTGTTTTTGAATGGTACTTCTGTTGAAATTGAATTAGTATTTGATTTAATCAAGTGAATCTGTAAATTAAATTCATTTAGCGGTTTCTCTGATATGTATATGCCGTCGTCTAAGTTTTCTTCGGCAGAATGTACTGTTCCGTCTGTTCCCTGTACTGTTGTAGAGGTGTCGTTTACGTTTATTTCTTCACAGTCTTTTGTTTCAGAATTACTTATTTTTATACGGCTCAATGCGTCTGCATTTGTGTTTAATTTTCCCTTTTTGTAGATGATAGTATAATCAAATTCTTCCAGCTTAAGTCTTCAACGAACTAATTTAGAGTTGGGCTCTTTTAAGCTCATAAGCCAGGTGAGGGGTCTGTGATCTGTAATGATTTTGAATTGACGACCAAATAGATAAGGACGGAAGTATTTCGTAGCCCACACAATGGCTAATAGTTCCTTTTCTATGTTAGAATAGTTCTCCTCAGTTTTTGTTAGCGTTCGACTGGCGTAACTGATAGGCTTATCGCTTCCTATCGGTCCCTGTGATAATATAGCGCCTATGGCGAAGTTACTCGCATCAGTCGTTAAGTTGAAGGGCTTGTCGAAGTCAGGATATTGCAATATAGGGTTATTTGCTAGTATGTTTTTGCATGTTTCAAAAGATTGAATGTATTTGTCTGTAAGCGTAACCTTTTTGTCTTTTCCTAAACATTCAGTCATGGGTCTTAACAATTTTGCAAGGTCTTTAACGAATTTTCTGTAGTAACCTAAGAGTCCAATGAATGACTTAATTTCCTTTTGTGTTCTGGGGATTTGGAAATTCCCGAATGGCTTTTATTTTGTCCGGATTTGGTCTAACACCGTCTGTAGTTACTATGTGTCCCAAGAAGGCAATTTCCTTGTGCAAAAATTCTGATTTATCCATTTGCACTTTGAGATTCGATGCACGAAGTCTATCGAAAACTTTCTTGAGATTTTCCATATGTTCTTGGAGAGAAGTTGAGAACACAATGATGTCGTCTAAGTACACCAAGCATACTTTTCCTTGTAATTCTCTTAGGACATTGTCCATCACCCTTTGAAAGGTGGCTGGCGCGTTTTTCAATCCGAAGGCCATACGAAGGTATTCGAAGTGTCCTCCTTCTACAGTAAATGCTGATTTTGGAATGTCGTTGGGATGTAGCTCTATCTGGTGAAATCCACTTGCGAGATCTAATGTAGTGAAATACATACATTTACCTAATTTGTATAGTATTTCATTGATGTTTGGTAGAGGATACCTGTCGGAGATTGTTTTTTCGTTGAGTTTCCGATAATCGATGACCAAACGCCATTTTTGTTTGCCGCTGGCGTCCTTTTTCTTGGGAACAACCCAAACGGGTGAACTCCAAGGGGAAAAACTTGGTCGAATGACTCCCTGTTCAAGCATATCCGTTATCTGGTTTTTCACTTCCTCTTTGTGGACAAATGGGTAACGATATGATTTGGTATATATGGGTATTTCGTCTGTTGTAATGATTTTGTGCTTAATTTGGTTGGTGAAGCTAAGGTTCTGACCTTCTTTAAGAAAAACATCCTCATAACTTCTACAGATCTTAAAAAGTGCCTTTCTTTCTTCAGGATTTAAATGATTGGTACGGAGTAGTCCTGTTATGTCATTATTGTCTATTTGTTCTTGATTTTGTATGTCGTAGTCTATATTATAGTTATTTATTTCGACAAAATCGGATGATTTGTAAGGTTCTGCTTTAATAGGTTGTTCTATTACAATTGTCTTTGGATTGTCTGAATGATTTTGAATTTCTACATAACAAAACCATTCTTTAGCATTGTAAATTCCTTCTGAAATATGAAGTTTTGGTTCTATTTCGTGGGATTTAACATAAATATCACCGTTTTTTATATCAGTGGGTACTTTTATTATTACCTTTGAGTTGGGTTGGATTAAGTATTTATCAGAAGTTATGTTCGGTTTGAATTGTAAAGGTGCAATAGTGCAATTATTTGTAATAAGGGTGTTATTTGTTAAGTCTATTTTTGCTCCTATTTCGGTCAAGATGTCTAATCCTAAAAGTCCGTCGAAATATCCGTGGAATTTGAAAATTAGAAACTTCATTGTGCCGTTTTCTTTAAATTCTCTGAATTTTGGTAAAATCACCTGTGTGTTAATTTGGTGTTTGTTAAGTATTGTTGCAATGGTTACTGGCTTACATTGGATATGTTTCTTTTTATTTGTGAATTCTGGGTTAATAAAGGACGACGATGCCCCTGTATCTATTAAGAATCTAAGAGGACGTCCGAAGGGGGATGATATTAAAATATAGGGTAATGTATGACCGTGTTTATTTACTTCTAGGTATCCGATTGCTCTTTCGAGGCGGATACAGGAAAATTTTGACAGTCTTCTATTTCGAAACTGTTGACATTATTATGGTCGTAGTTATAGTCGGTATGGTAGTTATTATAGTCGTAGTATTGATCTAGGTTTTGCTGGTAGTTAAATTCTTCTGTTGTATTTTCTAATGGTTTACTATTAGAAGTATTCAAGTTGTGTACCTCTTCAATATGATATCTAGGATTTCCTCCTCTATTATGTGACTGTCTAACTGTACCTGAACTTGTGTCCATGGGTTCTACTGGCGGTTGCCTCTGCGCATTAAAGTTATTTGAATTTTGATTGTTATTATAATTATTGTATGGACTCCTGTGTTGGGAATTTATTTGTGGTCCGTTAAATTGTCTTGCTTGGTAAAATGGTCTCTGTTGATTTAAAGGTGGTCTTTGCTGATTAGAAAATGTTCTTTGTTGGAAAAAGTGTGGTCTTTGTTGGGAAAAGTTTGGTCTTTGTTGGAAATAGGGTGGTCTTTGTTGATTGAAAAATTGTTGGGATTGTTGTCTTGGAGAGTGTCTATAGTTTAATGTGTCGGTTGAGTATGTCTGATTGGATTCACTTTATTTTGTCCCGTTCGTATATATGAGATGTTTTGTTCTTTGATGCAGTAATGAAGGGCAATTGTTAGAGATTCTGGTCTCATTGCTCTTATCATAGATCCAAGTGGTTCCTTGAGACCCGCTAGGAAAGCACTTAAGCACATTTCGGCATATAAAGCTTTCTTTGCTTCGATTACGTTTTGATTACTTTCGTGTATTAAAATGTTATTTAATATTGTGGCTTGAATTTCCACAATGCTGCTATAATATTCTTCAACTGTCTTGTTATTTTGTTGTAAAGAGTGAAGGTCCCTTATAAGTGTAGTCTCGGTCCGTTTGTCCGAGTAATGTAGTATTAGATTCTCTTTAATATTGGTCCAATCTAATGGTGTTCCGTACATGTTTAATGCCTCATTTGCAGGGCCCTCGATTTTATTACGTATTGCTCTTAACAAGATTAAAGAGTATGGAGTGTCCCTGGCTTCTTGTATATAAAATAAAATTTCCTCAACGTTGTTTATAAAGTCGTGTAATAGTCTAGGATTTCCATCATATTTCGGCAAATCTTTGATAACATCTGGAATCCTAAGCGCATTAAATATATTAATTGGAGCAACATGGTTGGATGTTGAACCACTAGATGTCGGATTGTCGCGAGACATTTTTTGTTCAAGATTAGGAATACTACAACTAAAAATTAAATTTTGTTCAAATTCTAATTCACTATTTTCTGGAATCGAGCCCAGACTATGTGCTCTTCTTGGCTTACTTGAGTATGGAAAAAATTTTCTTATTCTTTTCTGCATTTAATGTGCAATAAATTCTAGGATAAGGATTGGATAGGATAATATATTCAAATTATGACTTACAGTTGCCCAATCCAGATAATTATGTGCATTTCGTCGACTTGTTGTTTGGTGACTTTGTTGTTTGTTGAACTTGTTGTTTTCCTCAAATCGTAATTTGTTGCACTTATTTGTAGTTGAATTTCACTTGTAAGTTGAATTTGTTGATATTTAATTTCGATGTTTGTTGAACTCGTTGTTTTTATTTCCCAGTGTCACTGCAACCGATGATCCCTCGATTTTGGATGTTCTCCACAACACTTGAAAAGTTCTGATAGGCTTGTTGAAGTTAATACTTCCCGGTCTTCCAGTCAAAGTCGATGATCCTTCGATTTTGTATGTTAATTTTATTTCCGAAAACGTCGCGGTAAACCACCGAAATTTTATCGATTTTAAATTAACTTAGGAATAGACCGTTGCCTATCCTACCGACTGCGCCAAATATGTTTTATAACGAGCTTGTGTCGAAAAAAATATATTTTTATTTATAAACCACAACAGTTAACTCACAAATTGAAACTGATTACAATAAATTTTGTAGAATTAATGTTGACTTAAAATACAACTAACACATGAATAAAATATACCAAAATCATACACTTAGACAGCTAACTTATTATTCCAGGTAAAAATATTGTGGGAACTGCACTTTAAGCGTTTTATGTAGTTCGACCGGATAAGCGTGGCTGCAATTGTTGTTTAAGTTATATGTGCTGACGATGCGTCTGGCTTATGCCGTAACTCGCGTGCATACAGTTTTGAAAAGTACAGTTTTGATAAAAATTTTTGTTTGTACTAAAGACAATGGATAGAAAAAGTAATAGAAATAAAAATAAAAGAAACACTGGTAGCAACCGAAAAACTCGTCCCTTGAAACGCCAGTTTCGTGGTAACCAACACGAAAGAGATGAGGACACCGAATTCACAAGTACGTCAGCAAAAAGCATTGACAAAAAAACGGAGAATTGCATTTTGGAGTTTTATACAGCTTTCTCGGCGATTGCTGGTGATATGTGCCAAATGTGAAGGAAAAATCGAGTTTAAAAAAGCATCGCCGTATGGAACTGGCTTCAAAATATACATACATTTTTTCGTCGTCTTTGGTTGGCAAATCATATTTGATAAACCAGCGCATGATTTTTGCCATGAGGCTTTCAGGCATTGGGCCAAAAGGCATTAACACGTTTTGTGGCCTCATGGATATCGACAGAGGTGTGGGTAACTCGTTATATTACACTGCCCTGGAGAACTTTCATACAGCTGCAAGTGCGATCTTTGGATACACTCTTTCAAAAGCCGCAAAAGAAGAGAAAGATGCCATGATCACAGCCGATCCAGTGCGACCCAACAATGTTTACCGTATCAGGTGATGACACTTTGAAAAAACGTGGCTTTTCTTCACTATACGGCGCACAACGTTGATCGGCAAATACAGTAAAAAAATAGTCGACTCTGTTGATCCAGCGTATGCAACAGTTGCATAAAGTCCAGCGTATGCAACAGTTGCAAGTATTGGGAAGCTAAGAAATAAGAAGACCCCCTACCATATGAAATTTGGATTGAAGACCACGAAGAGGAATGCCGTGCCAACCATCAAGGAAGCTCTGGGAAGATGGAGGTCGATGCGATAAAGGAAATGTGCGCCATATCAGTCCAAAGGCATGGCGTAAAATACTGCAAGTATATCGGCGATGGCGACTCAAAAACATTCAAAGCTATTATAGACAACGATCCGTACGATGGCGACCCAATCGTCGAAAACAAAGAATGTATATCGCACGTGTAAAAAAGAAAGGGCAGCAGACTCCGCTAGGCCAAAAAAGAGAACAGAGGCATTGGCGGCAAGGGTGCAGGCAAACTCATAGATAAAGTCATCACTGATCTAACAACATATTATGGCCTCGCTAATTGTCGTCATCCAGAGACATTGCCGATTGGCAACGTCACATATGATTTCGCCATATCTCGGAACGAAGAACGTTTGAAAAGGTCCAAGGTCAAAGCTCTGGCCGCATCAATAGAAGGTAGAACTGCCTGAAGAGCACAAAGAGCCGCTGAGTCCTCATTTTTTTAAGAAGAGGAAGGAGTTATTTAGGGGGCTGGCATTGCAAATTGATATATGTATTCACAAAAAAAATGTTTTATTGCCTAAATTTTCTTTGAGTTTTTTTAAAATCACGTTTTTGAACTTCGAAGTCACTTTTCTCCAGTTCTACTGAACCGATTTTGATGAAACCAAGTGCAATCGACGCAGAATTGTCGAATTTCTAAAACTCCATGCTTAAATTTTTCATTTAAATTTTTTTTTTTGATGCAAAAAAAATAACTTCAAACTTGAACGCGTTTATCTCGAAACCACGGTTTTCGAACTTGTGGCCCAGAGTGCGCCCGCAGTTTTGAACTGATTTTGATGAAACAAAATGCAATCCGATTGAAATGAAATTTTTTCTAAAGAGCAACATTTACTGCTTAAATGAAACTGCTTGCAACACATTACTGCTTAGATGAATTGTTTGAGCAACGACGAGTAAAACTATTATGCTTGTAAGAGAGAATGAATGAAATAATAGACGATATGATATATCGTCATTCATCTTGTGTGCATTGTTCTGTTTATTTTGGCTTGTAACATAAGAAAGAGAACAATCATGAATGATTAAGAATGCTTTCGTTACCTTTCCACTAACACCGAGAACTGTCGGAACTGATTTTATAACATAACTAGCTTTTACCCGGCGCGCTTCGCTGCACTCCGCGCTAGTCCCCTGAAAAGTGATCGTATAGGGAGGCCACGCCCTTATCCAATTAATTTCATTACTGTTGTGTGTCTGTTTGTTTTATGGTAATTTATTAAATGTCCATATTTGTACTTACAATGACTACCGCTTGGATGAATAGACCCTACATACCAAGCGTGGTATTTTACTATCAAAGCATGTACAATTTTAATGATTAAGTCTTCTATAAGGAAGACATCACCAAGTGGTAACTCCATTCTGAGTTTCAATGTTCTGTGACTTTTACTTCCATAGCTATTCGATACCTAAAATTTGACTTATGCCTTTCCAGGTTTATATTATGCCTTTCCAGGCATTCGCTTGTTGCGTTGCTATAGTTGCACACTGTATGCACCGTTGGATTGGAGAGCAAAACGTTGGGCACCGTTGAAGTGGAGAGCAAAACGTCATTTTCGTCTGACTCCAAGGCGATTTGCAAATGCTATACCAAAAATAACTTATGAAGAATACTTCTAATAAATTGTTATATAATATAACTACCTCTTCTTCCGGAATGCTGTCAGCGCAGGTGCTGCTCCCTTCCACATATTGCGGCCCAAGGATGCCCAACACCCGCATATCCAACTCTGTGAGCGCAGATAGGGACAAGGGCTTCCTACCTGTGGCGCGATGGCAACCCGTTTCATAAAATGCTGCCAATAATTTGCAACCCTTAAATAATTTTGTATCTTTCTTTATTCTCATTATCATTTTAAATTAACGCATTTAAATTCATTGTAATTGATTTAACGCCATAAGCACATGTTGAAGATATAATTTGAAGACAGAATGTAAGTTTTAAGTTAATTTTTATTTGATGTAATCTTAGAAAACTGAATTATTTTTTAGATAAATAAACACGCTTATACAAGCCCTACTTCACTAATTTACTTCGCAAGTGATTTTTTTGTTCATTTACTCTGTCGAACAAGCTGAAGCCATCAGCCAACAGATTTATAGCAGCCAGCACAACAATTTTATTTATATTCTTCAAGTGGTGTGCTTATCGGAGGCGTTCTAGACTTGAGTTTGGACGGTGACAACCAATTTTGCCATTTCGCCAGCGGAGTGCCAGCTGTAAGTGCCATTTGTTCTTGCCGGCGTTACAGCAGCCCGCTTATACATCGCCTGCTCGATAGAAGTCTTCGTCAAGCAATTTTGCCATTTCGCCAGCGGAGCGCTAGCTGTAATTGCCATTTGTTCTTGCCGGCGTTACAGCAGCCCGCTTATACAACTCCTGCTCGATAGAGTTATTTGCCAAGCAGTTCGTCATTTCGCCTGTGTGGAGCTCACGCTAACAAACACATATAGCAAGCCGCCTGCTCGCCGAGGATATCATCGAACAGTTGTCATCTCGCCAGTAAGCTGTAAGCGCAGCCACAGTCCGTTTACACACATAGACTGTAAGTAGTTTTTCTTTACATTTACATTTTGGGGTATGCCAAGAAGAAGTAGTCGAATAAATAAAGAAATATTACCAGAACATTTTAAAGAATTTGAAATTAATATGACTAGTTCAGTGGGGTCGTCGGGACACAATTCAGGTGAATCAAGCCTGAATAGTACAACGGTAGAGCCGAAAGATAAAGATTCAAGTAGCACAATTAAAACCTTGATGGAACGTATAAAAGCGCTTGAAGTGAGCAGCCAGCTCAATACACAGCTTCTGCTTGAATCTGAAAAGAAAAGGGCTGATCTAGTGAAGCGATTAGGTGATGGGCAAGTCGGTGGGTCGACGTCATTAGATCAAAACAATAGAATGTTGTCATTGGTAAGTGCAGTAAGTAGTTCATCGACGGTATATGTGGATACCTTTTCAGCCGCTTCAACAGCTCCACAAGGTGCTATTGCGCCAGTTTCATGTACATCGATGGCAGAAACAACAACAACATTTTCTAATACGCCGCTGTATCATCACCCCATGAGTTCTTCACTTCCAACTTCGACATATTTTCACACTCCTATCTATTATCCGACTACGCATTCAGTTCCGAGCCAGACAAGTGCATACACTGGATATGCCATACCTCGAAAACTTTTGGACTTACCGGAATTCGATGGCAAACCAGAGGATTGGCCGGTTTTTAGCACATCATTTCACGAAACGTCAAATGCTTACGGATGTACAGCATTGGAAAATACATTTCGATTGTAAGTGTTTGAAGGGAGCCGCCCGAGAAGAAGTGGAGAGTCTGCTGATAAGCCCAGAGAATGTGCAGAGATTTGTAGAACATCTTCAATTTTGTTTTGGTCAGCCGGAAATATTGATTAAGAGTCAACTTCAAAAAGTAAGAGAAATTTCCCCTATAGCCGAGTATCACTTAGAACTCTTAGTGCAGTTTGCCACGAAGGTGCAAAATCTCACCACATTTTTACAAAATGCCAATGCAGCACATTATCTTGGAAACCCTACACTGCTTGATGAGCTGGTTTCTAAGATGCCAATGACAAAGAGAATAGAATGGACAAGTCATTCTATGTTAATAAAGCCATATCCGACTATTTTAAATTTTAGTGATTGGATTGCACAGGTTGCGAAAATAATATGTAAAGCCACGTTTAGTGCACCAATAATGCCCATTGCCTACAGTAGGTCAACGGTTCAGCAACGGCCTGGAAAAAACCCGCTTTTTGCAGTTTCAGAAGAAAAATCAGAGCAAGCACAAAAGGTTATTGTCTGTATTGAGTGCAGCGGATCACATTATTTGCCAGACTGCAAACGTTTTCTAAATAAAACTACGCCTGAACGTTGGGAAATTGTTAAAAACAAACGACTGTGTTTCTGTTGTCTGATGAAAGGGCACGGCATTAAAATTTGTAGACGAAAGAAGACATGCAAAGAGACTGGATGCAATAAAATGCATCATTTCCTTCTTCATGAAAAAGTACAGACTGGCAACGTACCAGAAAAACAGATAGTTAACACGGCAAGCGTGCACAACTTTGACTCTAAATCCACTAAATTGCTCTTTAAGCTGCTTCCCGTTGAGCTACGAGGTAAAAATAATTGCATTATAAAAACATTCGCCTTTATTGATGAAGGATCGTCAGTGACGCTTTTAGACGAATCTCTTGCTAATGATCTAGGGTACAGAGCCGAAAAGAAAACCAATCTTTGCAGTGGTTTGGTGGAAAGGCCACAAAGTTAGAGTCAATGCCCTTGAGTGTTGAAATAAAAGGAACCAGCAAGAAAAGTCAGTGGTTTAACCTAAAAGCTCAGACGGTGCCAAATTTAAAGCTTCCAATCCAAACTATAAACATGTCAGAGTTGCATGATAAATATCATGAATTAAAGAATCTACCTATAGCAGAGTATTGTAATGCCAGCCCGAGAATTCTTATCGGATTAGATAACTGCCACGTCATACCAAATATAAAGACAATTAAAACCAGCCAAAATATGATAGCCGCCAACACTCCACTTGGATGGGTTGTTTATGGTAAAACAGATCCGGACACGTCATTATATCAGCATTCAATCATTTTGCATGCGTACGAAGATATCGATGAAAAAATTGAAAGTTTAGTTGCAGATTATTTCACTACAGAAAATTTTGGCACAGCGGTGTGCAAGCAAATGGTTGAAGCTAAAGATGTCAGTCGTGCTAGAAAAATTCTGGAAGCAACGACAAAGAAGGTTGAAAATTTTTATGAAACTGGTTTACTGTGGAAATCGGATGAGGTTAAGTTTCCGGACAATAAAAAAATGGCCGAGATGCGTCTTAGCTCCATACAAAGAAAATTTCGTAAAAATAAAGAGTTTGCGAAGGCGTATTGTAACTCAATGGAGGACTACATAGAAAAGGGTTATGCTAATAAATTATCAAAAAAAGAAGCTGCAATAAGAGATCCAAAGACTTGGTATATTCCACACTTCGCAGTGTTTAACCCAAATAAGACCGGTAAACTCCGCATAGTCTTTGATGCGGCAACAGAAGTGGCTGGAATTTCGCTAAATTCACAATTATTGAAGGGCCCAGATGAAAATCAATCTCTAATGAAAATTTTGTTTCGTTTTCGAGAAAAGCCAATAGGCCTATGCGCAGACATCAAAGAGATGTTTCTCCAGATTCGGATAAGAGAAGAAGACATTAATAGTCAGCGATTTTTATGGAGCAAAAGTTTTGATGAGCCCCCAGAAACGTACGTCATGCAAGCGATGATATTTGGCGCTACGTGCTCGCCTTGTAGCGCGCAGTTCGTAAAAAATAAAAATGCATTGGAAGTCGCATCCGATCAGCCAGAAGTCATTGATGCAGTACTAAGGAGCCATTACGTGGATGACTTTGTAGCAAGTTTTCGCGACGAAGATGAAGCATTGTTTATTGGAAACGCGGTAAAGCGCACGCATGCAAAAGCAAATTTCGAAATTCGAGGATTTGTGTCAAATTCAACACACGTACATGCCACCTTGGAGTTGCACGTATTTGTGGATGCAAGTGAGACAGCATTCGCTGCAGTCCACTTCCTACTAGGTTCAACCAATTCGACCCAAACCCCCGGCGAAGAAAATGTATATACAAGAAAACAATACCGAATAAGTCAACAGCTGAAGAATTGTTTCTGGCGTCGTTGGATCAGAGAATACTTGCCAACACTTACTAGACGTACCAAATGGTTTAACAACCAACAGCCAATCAAAATTGATGATATAGTCATCATTTGCGATGAAACTTACCACGAAGTCAGTGGAAAAAGGGAAGAATCGTGTCTACTTACGCTGCAAAAGATGGCGTTATTCGCATCGCGGAAGTACAAACTGGTACTTCAGGCACTTTGCGGCGACCAGTATCCAAACTAGCTATCTTAGACGTAGTTCGTGAAGCCCCGTAGGACCTTCACGGGGGTGGAATGTGGCGCGATGGCAACCCGTTTCATAAAATGCTGCCAATAATTTGCAACCCTCAAATAATTTCGTATCTTTCTTTATTCTCATTCTTATTTTAAATTAACGCATTTAAATTCATTGTAATTGATTTAACGCCATAAGCACATGTTGAAGATATAATTTGAAGACAGAATGTAAGTTTTAAGTTAATTTTTATTTGATGTAATCTTAGAAAACTGAATTATTTTTTAGATAAATAAACACGCTTATACAAGCCCTACTTCACTAATTTACTTCGCAAGTGATTTTTTTGTGCATTTACTCTGTCGAACAAGCTGAAGCCATCAGCCAACAGATTTATAGCAGCCAGCACAACACTACCCGTCGAGGCCATTTGCTTCCTGCGCTCTCGCGCCTTTACCGACGTCCGGCATTTGAGATCACGCCATGCCTATAATGAAAAAATTACGTTTTAAAATAGATATTAGACTTGCATACTATTTTGCTTACCATACAGTGCCACAAACTTCCCTTCTGCCAAACCAGTATTGGCCACGAAGAAGCCCAGCATCAGCTTATATTGCTCAGCTGTTGCACGGCTGCTTCTTTTTTTCCTGCTTGCATTTTTATTTTTGTTTGATTGTTTTGCTTTTTTTTTATTTATTTTATTCTTCTTTAAATTTTCGCAAATTTAAGCTGTCAAATGCCAATACTGCCATATTTTCAATTTTTGATAACAATGATTACGCTAACTTTATGAATGCAACTCTTAGCAAATATTGTAGCTAAGCATAGGTTTGGGAATACGGCAGTTGTTACTGCAAGCTATAAACGTTGTTCGTTAACTTTAGCGATTGTAGCACGTTAACATTTTGGGAATCCCGCTACAGATAACTTTTATATATTTTCTTATGCTACAATTTTGTTACTTAATATTTCCACTATATAAAACTTGTTAGCAAATTTTTAAAATTTCTTTTTTAAATAAATTATGAATATTTTCCTTAATTTTTTTATTTTGAAATAAAAACACTTACAAAAAATAACAAAATTGTGTTCAATTTGGTTTAAGACTATTCAGAGCGTTGTGTTGAAATAATACTTGGAGTAATAATACTTTGAGACAAATTTCCTCCTCAACAAACAACCAGCTCAAACAGATAAATAAAGAATAAATAAAGGAACTAGATAGTTCTGTGAACATGTTTCCATGAATTAGTTCCGCTCTATAAAAGAGACTTTCAACAAAAAAGCAGCTCAAGCAGATCATATAAACAAAGGAACTTGATAGTTCCGCGGCCATGTTTAAATGAATTCTGCTCTCTAAAGCAAATGTTGCCTGTCCGTTCCGTCTCCGGAACTGTTTAGCACAAGCCTATAGCAAAACTGTATTCTAATAAGAATAAAGCTTTATTTTCAATTAAACAGAAAGTAAATTTTAATTTTTTTTTTCTTACTTAAAAGAAAACTTACTTAGTTGCTGTTAAAAATGAAAATAATTTTTATCAGGTAAAGAGGCACAATTAGAGATAATATCACTTATCATAAGAAAAAATGTCAGCTAAATTGTCATAACTCCAAATTATTCTTTATTTTCACAAGTATAATATGAAATTAAAAAAACTATACCAGAACTTTCTTTAAAATTTGGTTTCTTTATTGTTGAACTAAATTTGTTAATAATATTACAATCATTTAAGCTCAACCAGTTTTTTGCTTCTCCTGAAAATTCGTGTTTTTTGAGTTGTGACTGTTTTGTAGTTAGTGTGCGATATATGTCTAAATACATATATCAAATTCGTCTCGAATTTGTTTTATGAAAGTATATTTTTGATAAGGTCTTGTTTCTTATTAATTTGCGTCGTGATATTTTGAGTTTGAAAGTTGAGATTTTATTTTTATTTGTTTGTTAGATTCTGATATAAGTTTTTTGTTTGTTTGGGAAAGATTCTCTAAGTTTACAGTATATTATAAGTATTTCGTCGTTACTGTTCATTGTTCCTGTTGACCTTAAGTCCTTTGACTAAAATATTCATAAATCCTCTTCTTTCTCTTGAATGTGGCTTAAGTCCATTTATCTTTCAGTCAAGTAAATTAAAATTATTAATTAATGTAGCGAAAGATGAATCATCTTTTCCTACTTGGTTTTTTATTATATAAATGTTATATTTAATATTTTTCTTGTTTGTTTAAAATTCTGTTATGTTAATTATGTGTAATATTTTCATAAAATCCCCTTATCCTATATTATCCTAATCTGTCCTTTATATATGTTGATGTATCCATTGTTTTCGTTGATGTTTTGTATTCCGATGTTATTTTCTTTAAGAAACTCTTGAAATGGGATTGCTTTAAATCCTAATTCGTTTTCAACAATTATTTTTTTTATTGAACCTACGTTGCTCAAGTACTGTGTTAAAGCTTTTTTAAATTCCGTCCAAGATCTACCTATTATTCTTATTGATTGTGCATGTTTCGAAAACTTGTCAATTATTGTCAAAAATAGTGTATTGCTTATACTATAAAAAACGTCCACATGTACCACCTCCTTTGGGCCACTAGGTGTTTCTGGAAGTTGGAATTTTAGCTTTAATGGTTTTCTTTCGTATTTTTCCTTATTACAAATTTCACAGTCATTTATAAGTTTTGTTATTATGTTTTTCAATTTTGGATGGTAAATTTCTTCTTTTAGTTCGAAAAAATTTTCATTTATGCCTCTATGATTATTTTTTAGGTGTTTTTTTTCTATTATTTCCGCCAGTTCATTTTCGTCTTGAACATCTTTTAAAAATTATTTTCATTTGACTTTTATGTAATCTTCCTTAAACTCTGAAATGTTTCATCTTCAATATGTTCTTCGATAGTCTTATGTTTGTCAAAATGATTGCGAATAAACGTCCTTACCGCATCTTTGTCAAGGTTTTTGGCAAGAATAATTGTCCTACAAGATCGGAATATTTGACTTTTTTTATCTCTTGGGCACCCGAATTTATTTTATTTATTATGAATTGTCTTTTATAAAGGTTAATCGGACCTTGTACTTCTCTTATTGTCTGCTCTTCTGTTATTATTATTATTATTATTTATTCAAAAAAATTCGTATAATAAGAACAAGTTCTTTTCCTATACAAAGTGATGACTTAAGGATTAAATATTACAAAATAAATTTAACACAACTTAAAATAGCTGATATACTTGACGAAAAATAATGTCTAAGCAAAGATATAATGAAATGACCTTTTAAGAACTATAAAAATTTAAAAATATAAGTGTTTCAGTTTGAAATCACTGTTTCAGTGAAATTTATTACTTCACGAGATAACGCATCAGCGTTTCCATTTTTAACACCCTTTTTGAATTTAATTTCATAATCAAGTTCCAGATTCTTTACCTCCATCTGACTAATTTTGAATTAGGTTCTTAAATGTTGAATAGCCAAGTTAATGATCTATGGTCTGTTTCTATAATGAATTTTCGGCCAAAGAAATATGGGCGAAAATATTGTGTATTGTACTACAGTTTTGTTCGTGGTTATTTAACGTCCTGCTTGCGTAACATAACGGGTGTCCATTTTGAGACAGAATCGCTCCTAAAGCGAAATTACTTGCATCTGTTTGCAATACAAATTGTTTACTAAAATCTGGATATTGTAAAATTGGATCGCGTGTTAAAAGTGTTTTTAATGTATTAAATCTGTCAATGTATTCTTGATCTTTTATATCTATTTTTGTATTTTGTTTTAAATATTTTGTCATTGGTCTTGAAATTTTTGAATAAACTTTGATGAACTTCTTTTAATATCCAATGAGTCCTATAAATTATTTTATTTCTTTTTGGGTTTTTGGTAAAGGACATTTTTGTACACTGCTAACCTTTTCTGGGTTAGGTTTTATTTCATCTGCCGTAACTACGTGACCAAGGAACTCGGTTTCTCGTTTTAAAAATTCAAATTTGTCTATCTGTATTTTCAGATTCATAGCTTTAAGTATTTGTAAGATTTTCGACAGTGATTCCACGTGCTCCTGGAGGGATGTCGAAAAGATTATTATATCAAGGTATACTAAGCATATATTGTTCATATAATCAGATAGAATATTATTCATGAAACGTTGAAATATTGCCGGGGCTGTCTTGAGTCCAAATGGCATTCTCAAAAACTCATAATGTACATTTTCGACACTAAATGAAGTCTTTGGAATATTATTTTTGGCAATTTAAATTTGATGAAACCCTTCGGCAAGATCAAAAGTAGTGAAGTACTGACACCTTCCTAGTGCCTCTAAGATTTCATCCATGTTTGGTACTTATCGTCTACAGTTACGGCTTACGGTAGTCAATCACAAGTCTCCACTTGTTTTCCTTATTAGCATCCATTTTTTTTTTTTTTTGGTACTACCCAAACTGGAGCTGAGTAAGGTGACTTACTTAGGAGTATGATGTCTTTGTTAAGTATTTCCTGAATTTGTTTTTGTACTTAATTTTTATGAATGTACAGAATGAATGGCGCACGTTCGGATTTCGTGCTTTATTGCATTAGTAAATGTATTGTCAGAGTTTTCCTCGTAAAATGTTTTGTTATAACGTTTCTTTAATGGTATTAATTTTGATTCATCTTCTTCATTAAGATGGCCTGTTCTAATTTTTTCTAATAGGGAGTGTTGTGTTTCACTCCTATAGTTTTCTGAAACATTAAAGTTTTCACTTGTCGCTATTGTTATTTTTTTTTTTTAATTAAATTGTATTTGCTGTTCCTCGTCAACATTCACCTTGGCAATAACATTTGTTGCAAAATTTTTTAATACCTCCTTCGATAATTTCGAATTTCTGGTATCCTGTAATTTTATTAGGTATATATACAAGACAGTCTTTTTGAATCACCTCTTTTGAAAAATAGTGATAGTTTTTGTCTGTAATTGTAAAAGAAATTTTGGTTGCATTTCCTTTTACGTATAGATTATTGCTTTCATAATCTATTTTTGCTTTTATCAACCTTAAAAAATTGTTACCAATAACACCATGATATTGGTAATGAAATTGGCAAACGTAAAAGTCTACCACTTGGTTTTGTGGTAATGGTCAACCCAATTCCTCAAACAAAAGAATTTGCACCTTTTCATTAATATTTACGTTATTTTGCTAGGTTTTAACATTAATTAGTTCAGTGTGTACGAACCATTTAGGATCACAGATTCCTGTATTTATTATCGAATGGGTTGCTCCCGTATCGATTAGTAGATACAATATAGCGGTTCTGGGCCAGGTGGAGCGGTGGAGCAAGCCGATGACGTCACGCCCGGCACTCAAGTATGAACAGATTTCTGCTTGTGCTGGTGGACGGACAGACAAAAAAAAAACCGCAAGTTGTTTTTGCTTTAAGCGTTGCTCATGTTCTTATCAGTGTTTGTATGTTTTATGATTTTTTTTTTCATAACCCTAGCATTAGTTATAGCAATGACTCAAATAAATATATATTTATAAGACTTCTAACGTAGACTGCGTGGTGGCATACTTATCAGAGTTCATATGTTTTGCTTTTTTTCTTAACCTTAACCCCTTCAACCTTCGCCGTACCTACTGGTGGCGACTTACACCCAACAACTTCGCTGCCGCTATATTTTATTTAAAGTAAACGAAATACATAGCAACCAGGAAGAGTCAAGAAGTTTCTAGAAGCTTCGAGATGTAGAAAAACTTCGAGAACATTTTAGAAGCTGACAACAACATCACCAAAAATTTTTTTCAGCGTTGGTCATAATTTTATACACTACATTATCGGTAGTGGTAGTCAAGCGAGTTCTTATCAGTGTTTGCATGTTTCGGTTTTTTTTTTCTTAACCCTCGAATACCTAATAGCAATGACTCAAATTCTGCTGGCTGACTTTAGCTGAAGTGATATGACTTGCTATATGAAAATATATGCATTAATATGGGTTGCAGCAATTTAGGTACGGAGAAGGTTGAAGGGTTAAAGATATGTTTATAAATTTATCATAATGGTGCTAAGTATAAGGTGCGTGTATTAGATTTCCATAAGTAGTTTAAGAATTGGATAACAACCATTTGAAACATAGGCGTATAAAAATATCTATTCGTCAGTTGGGGGACATCGAGGTAACAAGCCCCGCTTAATAACCATCGGCCAAGTCGCTTATACCCAGCAACTTCTCCGCCGCTGTATTTTATTTTAAGTAAACGAAATACACCGCAACCAAGAAGAGTCAGGAAGTTTCTAGAAGCTTCGAGATGCAGAAACGTCAAAAACAATTTAGAAGCCGACTTATGTTAGTGTATGCCGATGACGTCACCCATCCCCATCCCGATACGGATTTTAATTTTATTTAATTTCAATTTCAATACTAATTTCAAGGTTAAAGTGATAAGAGCCAAGCTTCATAGTAAGCGCACTCATAACCCGCAAGTTCAATATAAGGCAGCAATGTAGAAGTTCAACATGTTTTTGTGTTACTTCTAAACTAATTTTGGCGTGTTACATCAAGAACAATAAGTGGTGCAAAAGCCTTGAATCCAACGACATCTAGCAATGGTTGAGATTCCCGTATATAAACGACATCTAGCTATGGTTGAGATTCCCGTATATAATAACTTTGTTGAAATTTTGTATACATATCATATAGTACAGCATACTGTCCCATTTCAAAGCGACTATTTAAATCATCATAGGGATATGATTCAGAGTTTATATATATATATACTTTTAAATTAGATATATTACAATGATCAAATTTATTTCCTTCCTGTTTATTTTTTCTCTTTGTAAGCCGATTATAAGAAATCATGGTTTTTAATTTTGCGGTGAAAGCTTTACCTTCCATAAAACTTTTGTTTCCTTTGATAGTATAGGATTTATATGATAGTCCCAACTTCTAAACGCCATTGGTATTACCAAATTTTCGATTTTAATTATCTTGTACATTTCCAATTTTGCAAAGTAACCCAACCATCGTTTCTTAATGCGCCACTTTCAGCTTTATTCAATGATACAAAATTTTTCATGGTTGACGATCACGATCAACTTCAACTTAATTATCGATCAGTTTTAGCAGGTAGCTGTTTAACAGTACAAACCAGTTTAAGCAGGTAGCTGTTTAACAGTACAAACCAGTTTGATATGAAATTTCCTCGCGTACTTGTGCTCGTATAGCAAGAATAAAAGAATGTGAAAATAATTCATACAAACATAAAAAAAAAAAAGAAATTTTTTTAAAAGAAAGTTCTGCTTTTAGTTGGGTTGGCAACTAAGTAATTGCGGATTTCACTCATAGATAGCTTTAGTTGAATTTTTAGGTTTACTGACGTAATGTCAAACACATTTTGTTATTTGATAGTTGGTACTACAACTGTCAATCAGTAAAAAAATTTTTTTAATCGGTTGTGTAGTTTTTGTTTGGCGTCTGTTGAAAATTGGAAAATCAAAACGAACATTTTCGTCATATTTTGCTTTTTTATTTCCGGAAAGGAAGAAACGCATCGCAAGCTCACAAAAAGTTATGTGCTGTTTATGGTGACGAAGCCTTAAAAGAACGGCAGTGTCAAAATTGGTTTGCCAAATTTTTCTGGTGATTTTTCACTCAAAGATGAAAAACGCTCTGGTCGTCCAGTTGAAGTTGATGACGACCAAATCAAAGCAATAATCGATTCGGATCGTCACAGTACAACACGTGAGATTGCAGAGAAGCTTCATGTATCACATACATGCATTGAAAATCGCTTAAAATAACTTTGCTATGTACGAAAACTCGATATATGGGTTACTCATGAACTGAAAGAAAATGATTTAACACAACGCATTAATATCTGCGATTTGTTAAAGAAACGTAATGAAAATGATCCATTTTTAAAACGATTGATAACTGGTGATGAAAAATGGGTTGTTTACAACAATGTTAATCGGAAAAGATCGTGGAGCAAGCTCGTGGAGGTGAACCAGCTCAAACAACATCAAAAGCTGATATTCATCAAAAGAAAGTTATGTTATCAGTTTGGTGGGATTACAAAGGAATTGTCTACTTTGAACTTTTACCACCCAACCGAACGATCAATTCAGATGTCTACATTGAACAACTAACAAAACTGAACAATGCAGTTGAAGAAAAGCGACCCGAATTGACAAATCGAAAAGGTTTTGTATTCCACCATGACAATGCAAGGCCACACACATCTTTGGTCACTCGGCAAAAATTAATATTATAGCTTGGTTGGGATGTTTTGCCACATCCACCATATAGTCCTGACCTTGCACCATCTGATTACTTTTTATATCGATCTTTGCAAAACTCCTTGAATGGTAAACATTTCAATAATAATGATGATGTCAAATCGTACCTGGTTCAGTTTTTTGCTGATAAAAACCCGAAGATTTATGAACGTGGAATTATGATGCTGCCTGAAAGATGGCATTGCTCAAATTGGGCAATACATTGCAGAATTAAGTTATTTCGTTCCATGAAAAAATTTTCTTTTATTTTCTAAAAAAAATCCGCAATTACTTAGTTACCAACCTGATACAAATAAAGTAGATTTTTTGGACATGATTTTTCAACATGATCTTTATATCTATTTCGAGCGGTACAGCAAAATCTACTTGGTGTACTTGCTATGTTTTGAAAAGACAATAAAGTAGTCTGCAGAAAAATAGCTATGCAACTAATCTAGAGTTGGTACACACTCTGTAAAGATCTAACCGGATGTTTACAGTACTCGCTTCAGCCTGTGTTTGATTTGAAAGTACTGTACACAAGTTTGAAAGATACTATAAAATGTGGTGCAGTACGAAAGTGTACACTTAGCTGCAGGCAAAACAAAAGTACTCATGCAGATGTCTAGTTTGGATAGTTATTTTTCTGTAGTTTGAGTTATGATTTCTATTTTGACCTTCATTACGATCTGAATAATTATTTGAATTACCTTGGCCTCTGCTTTGCTTACTGTAATTATAATTTTGAGTTGAATTTTCATTTTTTTTTATAGTCTTGTTTAAATTGCATAACCACAAGCATATCCAGCTTCCAATGAGTTTGGATTCCTGCAGAAACAGAATCGACTTCAAAGGATCTGGCAATTTTGTCATCATTTTATGACGTTTTTGTATAAAGACTACGCAAAACATACTTAATATCGTTATAACAACTTATGCTGTCGGTTTTAAAAGAAAGTCCTCTTAGTTCATTAAAAAGTTCATCAATTGATTTTCTATCCGAAAAGTTTTCTTGTAGAATAACCCTTATGTCATTACAAGATGTAGCTTGTCCGTTTATCTCAATAGCTTCTCTGGCTTTCCCTCTTAGTTTTGATTTAATTACATCTGAACATATTGCTTGAGCTGATTCGTCATAACGCCTTAGTGTAGTTATAATTATGTCTACTAATCCTACAAACGTCTGTAAATCTACTAAATATCCACTAAATTCTGTTAATCTTTCCAGATATTTTTAAATGGGTCTATTTGTAATTGTAAGTTTGCAATTGTTGGATTTATTTCTGTTTCTATATATGATAATAAACGGGCATGAATACTTAAGTTATTTTCAATGCCTTGTATCGACTGACCTAGTTGTAATATACTTTGATCCATTTACTCAAAAATTTTCAGTTTGAAATTTTCACGTTTTCTTTGTTAACTGGTTTGGGCTCTGTTCGGATCATTTGTCGATATGTTTCTTCAAAATGTATTCAGCTGACTCCCCTCAGTTGGTTTTCGCTACTTGCGATTTGTGTAACTGACTCCTGTCAGTTGGTTTTGAATCCTTGTTGAAAGTATGGAAATACCAAAAGATATGTCATCTTTTTGCTGCTGCAGAAATTGACGATTGGCTCCAGTCAATATTTTAATTTCTCCTTTTCTTAGTGAATATTCTGCTCCTGCAGAATAGTTGCTTGCTTTGGTTTCCTCTACAAGAATCCCATCCTCGTTGCCAGTTTTAACTTTGATATTTTTCAAAGTTTTAACTTTAATATTTTTCACTTACTTACTTACTTAGTTGGTCGTAACAACCCGTGTCCGGGTTTCAACCAACCTCATCAGCTCTCGCCAGGCGCCTCTGCTTTGCGCGCGCCTTCTCCAATCGGATACACCAAGTGCGGTTAGGGCTTCCTCAGCTTGGTCCATCCATCGGATGCATGGTCTCCCTCGTCGTTGTTGACCAGCGACTCTCGCCTCGAGCACCTTTTTTGCTGGAGCTTCGTCGTTCATACGATGGACATGACCCAGCCAGCGTAGTCGCTGCACAGTTATACGCCGAACTACGTCAATGTCATCGTAGAGCTCATACAGCTCGTGGTTCATTCGGATGCGATAGCCATCGCCGACTCGAACAGGACCGAAGATTTTGCGAAGAACTTTTCTCTCGAACACCCCCAGAGCGGCTGCGTCAGTTTGCGAAACTACCCATGCCTCAGCGCCATAAAGCAGCACAGGTAGAACGAGCGTCTTGTAGAGTGTTAGTTTTGTCGATCGAGAGAGGGCTCTGGAATTTAGTTGCTTACTGAGCCCGTAGTAGCACCTATTAGCAATTAATGTTCTTCGCTTTATCTCCAGGCTGATTTCGTTTTTGGTATTAATGGCGGTGCCAAGGTAAACGAACTCCTTGACTACTTCAAAGTTATAGCTGCCGGATGAAACGTGGGAGTCTAAACGCCGAGCTCCCTTGTTTGTAGACAGCATATATTTTGTTTTGCCCTCATTTATCGTCAAACCCACTTTGGCTGATTCCTTTTCGATAGCGGCGAAAGCAGCGGTAACATCTCTCTTGGTTCTGCCGACAATATCAATATCATCAGCGTACGCAAGGAGCTGGACGCCTTTGTAGAAAATGGTGCCATTACGATGCACACCGGCCTTTCGAACGATCCCCTCCATGATGATGTTAAAGAGATCGCAAGACAGTGGATCGCCTTGCCTGAAACCTCTTTCGGTATTGAAGGTTTCGGAGAGGTCATTTCCTACCTTGACGGAGCTGCGTGTGTTGCTCAACGTCATTCTGCAAAGTCTAATCAACTTTGCAGGTATACCAAACTCAGACATTGTTGCGTATAGGCAATCCCTTCTCGGGCTATCGAACGCAGCTTTAAAATCGACAAAGAGATGGTGTGTGTCAATTTGATTTTCGTGGGTTTTCTCCAGGATTTGTCGTAGCGTGAAAATCTGGTCTATGGTGGACTTACCAGGTCGAAAGCCACACTGATAAGGTCCAATCAGTGTTTTTGTAATCGGCTTTAATCTTTCACACAGTACGCTTGAGAGAACCTTATATGCGATGGAAATAATATAATAATATTTTTCACACAGAAATAAAAACTCCGCGCACTTTCACTGTTTACAGTTAGAACTTTATTGATTCTTCTTTTTAAAAATTCTGGCTTATAAACTAAATCTTACCCTATCCATATATTCACTAATACATACTTAAAATATGCATACATATATTAAAATAAGGATGAACAAAGGGTTGCATTGGCAAAAACAATTAATTGCGAGTGAGTAAGCGAAATACTTTGACACTTTTAAAATCAATGTTGCAGCAGTCGAAAGTAGATCAATTAAAAAATGCAACTTAAATTATGTGTGCATTTGACCAAGGCCAGAAGGGCCTGGTTGTGTAACTTGCACAGGGACGGATTGTGTCGGTTCTATAACTGCTAAAACCACTGTATTGGATTATATCCAAAAACCTCCGGCAGCGAACGTATAAGAAGAGCTTAAAAAACACTGCTCTTTAGATATTCACTGAGCGAAAACAAACGATTCGATAAAATACTTTCGGATGCTGAGATGGGTGAGCAAAGGCCATCTCAGTTCTATCGATCCCTACTCTTGCTAGCTGGATCAACAGTTAGTAGTGATTTAATTTATAAACTTTGGTAACGGAAGCTATCAAAAAGTTTGAATATCGCCTTGACCGGGTCTGAGCCCAAAGAACTAGAGGTACTTTTAAAATTAGCAGGAGGTCATGACTGGTAGTGAAATCGCTGCCATGACCAAAAAACCAGCTTCCTCCTCAGAAGAGTTAGTGTTGATAACCCAACGTTTTCCAGAGACCACCTCTAAAATCTTAGAAAGTTTTAGTAAATTGTCACTGGAGGCAAGAACTTAGAAGTGAGCATCGAAAACGTTCTCGATTACGAAGTCCAAACTTCCAAAGTAACTTCAGACAGTATAGTCAGTATAGTCCTGCAAGTATTTACGCGAATAAGAAAACAAAATCAGATTTAGTTTTGACAGCAGCCAACGGAAGCACAACTGCCACGTACGAAAAGAAATACTTGACGTAAACTTAAAATTCAGACGAGAATTTCGTTTCATTTTAATTTTGGCTGACATAGCGAGACCTATCGTTGGCGCAGACTTTCTAATTAAATATGGACTACTTGTTGATTTAAAACATAAGAAATTGATTGACCCTTTAACAAAACTCACTGTTAACACTATCGCAGCATATTTAGAATCTCCTTCATCAAAATTATTCATAATAGACTTCCAGTATACACAACTACTCGAACAGTTTCCTACGCTTTTTACAGAACCAGATTGCACGGCACTTATCAAACACAAAACTGAACATCACATTGTTACACAAGGACCGTTATCGTTTACAAGACCAAGATGTCTAGACATGTCCAAATTGAAAATCGCAAAACAAGAATTCGAATTCTTATTTAAATCTGGTATTTGCAGACCTTCTAATTTAAATACATCTTCTCCACTACACTTACTACCGAAACGTCAACCAAACGACTGGAGACCATGTGGAGATTACAAACGATTAAGCACTAAAGAGCTGCACAAAACATTCTATTTGCGACACTTCACTACTGTACAGTACTTCAGTGCACTGCATTTCACTGCAGCGTTAACATCGCATACACTAGTTGTATGCTACAGCTCAGCAACGAAACAAGAACTACATCAGTTGAAATGCTTTTCGCTACAATAACAGAGTGTTTATGTTATGATGCAGAGCAGAACATCAAAACATAAAGCGACAATGCAGCGAAGTAACAGTAAATATTAGCAAGCATAGCGACTGCTTGATTCAGTGTTGATCAGCTAGCAGCAATCTTATTCATTCCTTCTCAAACGCTCTAGCTGCAAGTTGAAATAAAAATTTTTGAAGAAATAATGGATACTAAATGTAAGTTAAATTGTACACTTTTGTCTATTTGTAATAATTTAGTTTATGTTAACATTCTTTATGACTTTTTTGATAGCAATCCACGAATGAGTCAGATGCAACTGATAAAAACGAAACGTAAAAAATAACGTTTTTTGTTTTGTACGTAATCTGCGCTGCAATGAATTTCGGTTGTCCATGTTAAGGTGAACGCAGGTTTAAAATATGTTTTTATTTATATAGGGAGTCTCAGAACTGAGTGCAACTATTCACGGATGTGAAAGAAAATGTCGAGCTGAGCAAAAATCGTATCGGACGGGGGTCTATATTCATATTTTTAGGAGCTACAGGGTTAATTTATATTTCACGACTTTGGCTAACATTTGCTGTGTTTTTTACCTAGCGAGTAGTCAAAAAACGACTGCTAAGTTGCTTAAGAATGTTTCTTAAAACTTGGAAGCATTGTCTGATTTGTCAAAAATGTAAACAAAAAGTATAAACAAAACAAATCCGAAGTCACAGTTGCCACCCTCATAGAAAAAGTAAACAATAATTGAGAAATGACTTGGAAGCACTTTTTTCGTTTGCTCGCTAAACTTTAAGCCACTATTAGTTTCCTGTGTTATTTAAGCGAGTATTTCTATGATAAGCGGGCGTTTTTTTACAGTTCGCTTGGTAAAAAACACAGCTATTTTTGTTTAAAGCAAAAAACTAATTATTTTGATAACTCATTGCAAAGCCAATGAAATTACCTTTGTAACGGTATATCATAAAATCCAATCGACTTAACCGTTACCGAGCTGTGCACGGGGGAGGATGAAATCAATCGGTAGAAACTACTAAATTTCAACTTTGAGTGCAAATTTCTCAGAATTTCGCGTATTAAATGTAATTTTTTTTAGGACTAATTTTGTAATCTATTCAAATCTTTTTTCAATGATACCAAGAACATAAACATATCTCAAAAAAAATAAAAAGTTGGATGCACTAAAAAAAATTATGCTTATAAGAAAACAATGACAGTACTATTAGTTATGAAGTTGACAATATTAGTGTTTTCTAATAAGTATAATTTTTTTAGTACATCTAACTTTTTTTATTTTTTGAGATATGTTTATGTTTTTAGTGTCATTGAAAAAAATTGCATTTATCGCGCAAAATTCTGAGAAATTTGCACTCATAGTTGAAATTTAGTATTTTCAACCGATTGATATCATCTTTACACGAGCACAGCTAACTAACGGTTAAGCTGATTGGGTTTGTTGATATACCGTTAGAAAGTTAATTTCATTGCCCTTGCAATGAAACACCCCTTCCATACGATTTTTTGCTCAGCTCAACATAACATTTCACCTCCGTAAATAGTTGCACTCAGTTGCGGGACACCCTGTATAAATAAAAAACCAAATTTTAACCCAACGTTCACCTTAACATGAACAACCGAAATAATTGCAGCACAGATTACGTACAAAACGAAAACAAAAACATAACGCAATCATCTACTTGAATCGTGCTTAACATGTTATATGAAAAAAACAAGCCATTCGTTTTACCGGCAAGTATTTCAGTGACAGTGCAATAGGTTCTACTCCAGTTTTGTTCTACTTCAGTTTTGTTCTACTTCAGTTTTGTTCGATGGTTCTATTGCCGGTATGTTCTACTGTCCCTTCGTGCAGTGTTTGTTTGTATATCAAACACTATTTTCACTTTAGTGCTTGTGTTGATATAAGAGAGAAGGTGAGCGGAAGTAGTTGAAAGCAGAGCTGATGGCTTCCAAGTCATTTCTACAGTTTTTATGCAGCTATGTTTGAGTTTCTCTGTATGACTTTTGGGTTGAGAAACTCAGCTCAGACATTTCAAGGATTCATATTTGAAGTGTTACACGGATTGGACTTTATTTTCGTATATTTGGACGACATATTAACCGCTATCGAAAACGAAATAGAACACATTGAACACTTTACACAAGTTTTACAGAGACTTACGGACTACGGATTGAGCATCAAACTCAACAAATGCATTTTTGGAGCAACAGACATAAATTTTCTAAGTTACAACATTGCAAGACAAGGTATTCGACCTTCTGAAGAACGAACACAATGCATACAAGACTATCCACAAACCGTTACACTTAAACAAATGTAAAAATTCATAGGTATGACAAATTACTACCACCGTTGTATTCCAAAACTCGCACACATGCTAGGTCCAATTTATGACATGGTCACCGTAGCATCAAAAACGAAGAACAAACAATTACACTGGACTGGACTGAGAACACACACATTTGCAACAATCAAAGATACCCTGTAGGAAAATCAACTAATTTAAAAGTAGTTGATAAAGTAGTTTTTTGTCAACCACAACTAGTTGAAATTCTGACTTTTTTCCATAGAACGAACTAACTTATTTTGTATGGTGATGTCCGCTAAATAAGTCAATTGACTGTCGTCTGCATATATTTTCAACTACTTGTTAAATTAGTTACATTTAAATTATTTTTTTAATTGCTTTAAAATAACCAATTGAAAACTATTACTGATGGCCAAAAGTTAATAATATTTGATGAAATAACATGGTTAAATATATATATAAGCTTGTAATCTAATAAAAATTTTCAATTAAAACATGCCAACATCAGAGTAGTTGCCGCCTTAATATAATTCAAAGTAGTTTATCAATCACTGGTTTTTAAGTAGTATTTTAATTACTTCATATATTGAAGTGGATGCCGCCTTAATATAATTCAAAGTAGTTCATATACTGGTTTATTTTAAACTAGTTTTTTAATTAGTTGCTTTTAAAAACAAGTTAGTTGTTCCTATGGGGTAGTTTTGCAAAGGAAAAACTACTTAATCATATCAGTAGTAATGCAAAATTATCGATTGCTGTAGACGCATCAAACACAGCCATTGGTGGCATGAACTTAAACATTAAACACTTTAGACACCACCTCGAAGGAAACAATTTTACAGTATACACAGATCCCAAACCACTGATTAACGCAATACATTCACAAACAGAACGCAGTCCCAGGCAAACAAGACACTTAGAATACATTGCACAATTCACACATGCCATCAAACACATCAAAGGTTCAGAGAACAGTGTAGCAGGTGCACTTTTACGAGCTGAAATAGAAGCCTTTACCTGTACAGTTATTAACCTTAAAACACTACACAAAGAACAGAACGCATATACAGAATTACAAGATAGACTAGACTGTCACAAGTACAAGCTCGAATAGATACATATACCTGTACTCAACATTAAAATTCGGTGTGAGTAGACAAATTCTAATGTGAGCAGACACGACCATACGTACCACAGATATTACGAAAACAAGTATTCCAACAACTACACAACATAGCACACCCTGGTACACGAGCTTCACGACGACTACTAACACGAAGATATTTCTGGCCAAAGATGAATACACAAATTAACAAATGGTCACAGGAATGTGTTAGATGTTAACGCTCAAAAATACACAAACACACGAAGACCACGCAAAAACAACATACCACACGGTCGCTTTGCTAATTTCAAAAGGGTACAGATACCTACTAACCGTAGTTGACAGGAACACCCGTTGGCCAGAAGCATATCCGATGAAAGACACAAATACTGACACTCTTCAAAGAGAGTTAATTTCACGTTTTGGAGTTCCATTGAAAGTTACCTCTGATCGAGGAGCACAGTTCACTTCAGTGGCCTTTAACAACTTTCTTAATAATCTCGGTTGCCATCACATAACTACTTCGGCTTACCACCTACAAGCTAATGCTAAATTCACCGCCAGTCAAAGGCCTCATTGCGACGAACAACCAGAAAAATTTGTTCACAGAGTTACCACTAGTTCTTCTGAGCCTCAGATCTTTGGTCAAGGAAGATATCAAAGCCAGCTGAGATGGTTTTTGGTCAGAAGCTCAGATTACTGAAACAAATAGTTTTACATAACAGTGAAACTTTAAACCCTTCAGATATGCTCCCGCAAATCAAAAAAGTAGTCGAAAACAAACAATCATTCCAAAAAACAAAATTCCAAAAAACTAGAACTTAAATTTGTTTTTGTTAGAAATGATACCATACATAAAAAGCTCAATTAGTCCTATGAAGGACCTTTTGAAGTTATAAATCGTAACCCAAAATACTTTACAATAGTTAAGAATAATACACACATTATAATTAGTTTAGACAGTTTACAACCAGCATCGATAAACACAGACACAACCCCTTCAACACAACGCAAAAGACAAGTACGTTCTAATTTATTTCGAAATACAACAAAATTCATTTAAGGAGGGGGGAATAATGTGGTGCCTTGTATTATCACCACATCCGTTAATTCACTCTATTTTAACATATAGCTTACTTACCTTTTTGTTGCTTTGATTTAGCATCAATATCACTTAATTAATTTATATAACTTTATGTTTTTATCTATTAATATCTTTATGTGCTTTATGTGTTATTATATGTTACCTTGATACTAAAACTACACTTAGTTAAGAAACACTTGTATACAAAAATATTTTCAATATCATATATAAATTTTGTTCATATTTTCTGCTATCAAAAATTTTCATTAGAAAATTTTAAAATTAAATCGAAATAAAATCGCCTATATTGAAAATGTATAAAAATAAAATAGCGCGTTATTTGTAAACGCTATATACCTACATTGGAGTGATCCTTATTTGTATAGGGCAAACAATTTTTTTTTCTGATCTTTACATCTGATCTTTAGTATCCCGAGGTTTTGTTTCGATCTTTTCTGAGAGATCTGAGAGATCTGATCTTTTGTTGAGAGAGGTACACTGTTTGTAAATTTTCAGGAAAAATATTGATATTAACACGTGCCGCAAGCGACCTTTATATTGAAAATCTGATTTGTATGGGAAAATAGTCGTATTTTTTCAAAAAAAATCCCAATTATATTTTTTTAAGCTCAAATTTTCAAAAACCTGGTACGCTCTTCGTTTTTTATTTAATTTTTCTTTAAGATGAGTAATCAAATATGAAAATCGGAGTTAAATTAACAGTTATGATCTCTTACTTTTTTTCTTGTATTTAAAAATTGGCAACAATCCAAATTTAAAAAAAAATTCCGTGAAATGTCATGGAAATATTTTCTAAAACTATACCTAATGCAAGTACAAAAAATATGATTAGGTTTAATAATTTGGTCGCTACGAAATTTTTTGTTAGAAGCCTGCCTTTTTGGAAATTTCGAGTTTGAATATTTTTACGAAAAAAATTATCAAAAACCAAAAAGTTCTATAGACGTGCAAAATTTGAAAAAGATCGGAATAGTCAAAATCAATTTTTGGACAAAAGCGTTCGATTTGACATGGAATCACATATGTGAATAAATAAATGCCAAAGTTTGAAAACTCTAGCTTTATTATTTCAATCCGAAAATATAATATATTATATAATATATATATTATATAATATATAACTTATCCTATTTTTTGGTCTCACAAATGTGCCGCTGCCCTTAAAACGTTTCAACAGCAATTCGGTCGACAATGGTATGTTAACGAAATATGATTATTTATATTAAGATTAATTAACATCTGTTATAGTCTTAACAAATTGTCCGTATGGGAATATACACATCTGATACAAGATAAAGAGATTTCTTACCTGGTTCAGTGTTGACACGTGACTGAGACATTCCACTGGTCACACGCTGTTGCACTACTGGATTACCAGCTAAAATATTGGCTGCATGCTCGCGTCCACGTATCAGCAAGCTTTCAGGGTGATTCCAATTTTTTAATAAACGCTGAGAGCGTGATTTTGGTAAAGCAGAAAGTAACATAAGCTTCATCTCAACTCCGTCTTTTTTGTCATCAATTCCTAAAATGATAAAAATATATTAAACTTTAAACAAATCTCCCAAATAAATAAGTTTTTCCTTGTTTTACCATTAATTAAAGTTTTCATAAAATCAATTTGCAACTCAAATACATGGTTGTTTACATACTGCAGAAACATTTCGAACGAGAGAGCTTTGTACCCTAGATATGTGAAGAATGAAGCAAAACCTTGCGGAAGAGGAAATGCAATGGATTCAACTGCTAGACAGAAGCGTTCTAATATAAGAAAAAGCGAATACTGTTGTCCATTAGACATTTGATTGCTGCAATTAAATAGTCAAGTTTTATTATTAAGGTAAAAGTGAGAAAAAGATAAAGTGAAACAAACATAAGTTGGAATCCACGAGTCGATTCTGCTCGGGCATTAATACCTGCAGCACGGCAAAGTAAAGAGCATAGACCTCTTGATAGTTCGAGTTGAGCACTGACATACATTGACGCAACTACATTTATATGTGCGGAAACTTGAGATCGTTCAAAAAATGTCTCTTTCAGCCAACGAAATCCGGTATTTTGGGTGGCGGAATGCTTTACCATATGGACGCTAAGCTCACGCATATTCTGGAAAGTTGAAAGGAAATATTTTTAAAAACCTGCAAACATCACATCAATGACCCAATTGACCACAAGCACGTTTAGTTCAGAAAATGCCTGTTACCGTACTTGAGCTTGGGCGAATGGGTATTAAGTAAAATTATTTAAGTGTTTCTTACCACTGATATGACATGCTCTTGTTTAGTTGCAGTGCAAGACTCAATCTCGAAGAATGGTAAAGTATCTACATCTCGTCGTTGACGCGTTGTTACAGAAAAATCACTGCCGTTATACACTCCACTTGGAGACAGTGGTGTTGTACATCGTGATAGAGCCTCTGGCTGATAGCATGCTAATGAAAACATAAGCTTCTCGGTGACCTGGTCGGCTGAAAAACGCTTTTTGTCTTTTTGACTGGTTTCGTTGAGTTTTTCCCAAAGACGCGTCCAAATGTCGACACGATACGGCGACAAACGTTGTTGTGGCGATAAAAGCATCATGCTTGTATTCCAAAGACTTTCATGTGAAATATAGACATTAATATCAGTCACTTTAGCTTGAATCGGTTTAGAAATTGCCGATGTTGTAAGCGGCAGAAGACGTGCAAAACAAAGTGCATCGGGAGGCAATCCTTTAATTGCAGACGCATAACTTCCAGCAACCAACGCTTCCTTAAGTAACGCCACTGCATCCAAGCTAAGTGGACGCTCCATTATAATATTGAGAAGTTCCGCCAGAACATCAATATCATTCGAATGCACAAGAAAGTAATGAATGATGCTGAGACGATTATCCACCGAAGTGTCGTTCCGAAAAGCATTAATTAAATGCGACTTTGGTATGTTAAGCGAAACTAAATCAAAAGTAGCCGTGTCATAAGCCAGCATTCCCCATTTTCGGCAGGGAATGAGTTGAGTCAATGAATTACGGTTGTAAGCGGGACAAACTATGTGACAGCAGGGTTCATGCGTGAGTCCCACATCCAAAAGATGAACAAACAGATCTGGCTGGAAGACAAGCATATGATGACTGCCATGCATTGTGAATGTTGGTTTCATGCGTTTTGCCTTTTCCCATGGTATGCCGGGCATAACGCAATGTACAACGCAACCGTGATGGAGAATGGTAACAGAGTAAGCAAAGTGTACATCCACTTTATTGTTGGTAATGGTCACAGTCTCCTCATCTACGTTCTTTGGTCTGATCGGTTGGTACAAATAGTAGTGACAAACAAATAACATGCCACTCTCATCAGCCAGAATTATTAAATTTAACGAAGAATCATGAACACGCAGTGGCACAGCATCATCCTCATAGTTATTCTCGCCGGGTAAAAAACTATTTGGCAATTTCGGCAAATTCAATGGAATGTTTAACTGCAGAAATAATTAAATTTTTTAAAACGTTAACATCAATGAGGTGGTTAAAAATATTATTAAGAATCAGTTAAAACTTAATGAGGCTTATTAATTGTCTTTATGGTCCAAAAAATTATGTTTTTACGAGCAAGTGGAGGAAATTCAGGATTCGGTTTCTTCAATTTTGTATGTGTTGTTGATGTTGCACAATCAAAATATGCGAATTTCCAAGGTTAACCCTTTCGAATTGTGTTTTTATATATTGAAATTTTCAGTTCGGCACTATTTGAACATTATACGAAGTAACAGTTTTGTCGAGCCCGCTGATTAAAAATTATCAGACCCTTAAGTTAATATTAAGTTAAATTTTTTATGGCAGTATTATTTACCTATGTATATCTTTACTAAACGGATTTTTCTGGTTTGCTGGTATCTGAAACTACTGAAAATCTAGTACTTTATCCGCTGGTCAAAGATATTCAGAGGTAAACAATACGGCCATTTATATTATTCAATACTAAATGCATGGTAGAATAATCTAGGTAGGAGCAATAAGGAGACCGTTAATGCCAAATGAAACGTCAGTACATGGTTCACAAAATACGTTGAATACTAAAACTTAATTTGTTTGCTTTGGACGTTGACAATCATGGTCAGAGCAAACAGAGCACTGCCAAAATTGCTCTTACCTAAATTATTCCAACATGACTGAATACTTGTACATTTTTATTACAATTATTATTACTACTCTCATCTTTAAATAAGTACATTAAGGGCCGTATTGTTCATCTCTGGATATCTTAACCAGCTGATATTTCCAAGGTTTCCAATACTTTCGTATTGTTCACCTCTGGATAACGCATTTATTTCGAGCTTATGTCAAAAGATAGCCAGCTGATAAAAATATCTAGAGAAAAAATAAACCAGTCGAATTCGGCTGGTTAACTGAGATATCCAGAGATTTATCATGCGTTTTGACATATTTCGTATTGTTGACTTGTTTTTTGTGGTTGGCAGAAAATTTTTTGTGTTTGGTATTTTATAGTGTGCGTGCGATTTTGTATATTATATTTTCGCAAAATCGCAAAACAGTTTACGAGTAAGAAAAGGTAAAAGTCTATTGCTGAAGAATATTGCTGATATATTTTTTGGGCGGCAGAAAAATATTTTCTTGTCAACCTTTGTTCCATCTTTTGTTATAGGCGGGGAGCCAGCAATCCTAAAAGTGCAGTTACACAGATTTCGAAATTTTTTGTATTAAGAGATAGTAAATAGCAAAACGAATATAATAAGCCCGGTATGTCGGGGCCTATCCTGGCACTAGTATTTTTTAATGATTTCTTTATTATTAACAAACAGTAAAAATTTGCACTTATCGCGGAAATTAATTTTAACCAGCGCATTTTATTGTAAATTTTATGTGCTTTTAGGAAAAAATGGTATGGCAGCTGCCATTGTGGCGAAAAAATGTTACCACTGATATGCTTTTAAAACAGGTATGACATACTTTTTCGTCACAATGGAAGCTGTTAAAAACGAAAAAGAATTCGCTACCCCCGGATTTGAACCTGAGCATTTCGCTCACAAGGCAAGCACCCCAACCAGCCTGCCACTACCACTACAATTTATGTGTAATATTTGATTTATAATAACCAGAGTGCATAGAACACTCAAGATTCGCTATCGCCTCTTTAGAGTGATTATTTATACTAGGGGTGGGCAAAGTTGCTCGTACGTGCAATTCGCCCGTAAGTGTACTTTGACTGCACGCTGCTTGCTTCACGGGGGACAGCATTTGCTTCATAAATTCGTCGGTAAAGGAAACGAGGGACATGAGCAAATATAATGAGATAGAGCGTACGCAAGAGCGTAATATAGATCATGATATGTATAGAGTTGCCGTTTATTAAACACTTATATATTTATAAATTTTTAGCATAATTGCTTAGAATTAACAAATACTGTCAACCATATTGAATTAAATATTTCAGTGATTTCAATACTTTTTATACTACTGTAACTCTCTAAATTTGTTGGCTCTTACTTAAATTTAAAGCGGGATTCCACAATCAATATGCTAGCGAAAGAAAAGAAAAAGAAGCTCACCATCAGATATTGTTAACGGATGAGCTTAACCAGCTCTGATTCCGCGTCTTTTTAAGTGGCAGACCTTTAGGTTACAAAAGTAAATTTTTAAATTTTCGGAATATATATAAATGTTTACATTTGCCTATAACTACTAAATTTGGAAATCGACCTGGAAAATAAGAAACATCTTAGAAGTAAGGATATCCTTAAAAAAAGAGTTTTCAGATGATTGGACGAAAAGTCGTTTGTTTTGATGTAAAAGTAATAAATATACCAATTTTTAACAAAAACAAATTGTGGTTTTTTCAAAAAGAATAAAAGTTCAGTTGACAAGCTAGCATTCGTCGAAATTATAAAACGATGCGAAAACTAAATGATTTCTTGCCAAGCGAAGAGAAAAACTTCAAAACCAAAAAATGTTACAAATAAACAGAAATTGCCAGTAAGTTGTCTTATATTCATACATTTCATATAATAATATGTAATCATATGAAATTATAACAATAATCTTAATTTAATCAATAACGGTATAAAATTATGCTCCTTACATTATTACTTATATATTAAAATCTTTAATTAAAAATTTAATATTTGTTTCAAAAACCAAAAGATAGTGACTTGGCAATCCTAGTATTTGAGTCAGCATTGCAAAAATCATAATTGCACTCATTGCGCTCAGAACAGTTCAAAATCAATGTTGCATTCCATTGATATAAAAAAGGGCATTTTTTTATAATCTTCTTACTATATAATATTTTGCATTTAACTATGTTTATAATTCGATAACCTCCTGTATGCAACACTTGCTTTTAAGTATTTATGCGCAAATTAAAAGTATAAATTTATTTTTGTAATTCAGTTCTAAAAAATATTAGTTAAAAATATGTTCGGTGGCAGATGTAGAATTATAGTAGTGGCATGGTCTTGCGAAACTCTTGTAAATATGCCAAGAACTTATTTTTCCCATGGTTTAATAAGACTACCTTGCTAGTCCTACAAAGGTGTCCAGCTCCTTGCGTACGCTTATGATATTGATATTGTCGGCAGAACCAAGAGAGATGTTACCGCTGCTTTCACCGCTATCGAAAAGGAATCAGCCAAAGTGGGTTTGACGATAAATGAGGGTAAAACAAAGTATATGCTGTCTACAAACAAGGGAGCGCGGCGTCTAGACTCCCACGTTTCATCCGGCAGCTATAACTTTGAAGTAGTCAAGGAGTTTATATACATAGGCACCGCTATTAATAACAACAACGAAGTCAGCCTGGAGATAAAGCGAAGAACAATAATTGCAACTTAGTTCCAGGGCCCTCTCTCGATCGACAAAACTAACATTCTACAAGACGCTCGTTCTACCTGTGCCGCTTTATGGCGCTGAGGCATGGGTAGTTTCGCAAACTGGTGCAGCTGTTCTGGGAGTGTTCGAGAGAAAAGTTCTTCGCAAAATCTTCGGTCCTGTTCAAGTCGGCGATAACTATCGCATCCGAATGAACTACGAGCTGTATGAGCTCTGCGAAGACATTGACGTAGTTCGGCGTATGTGCACTATGTGCACAACTGTGCAGCGACTACGCTGGCTGGGTCATGTCCATCGCATGGACGACGAAGCTCCAGCGAAAAAAGTGCTCGAGGCGAGGGTCGTTGGTCAACGACGACGAGGGAGACCATGCCTCCGATGGATGGACCAGAGCGAGGAAGCCCTAACCGCACTTGGTGTATCCGATTGGAGAAGGCGCGCGCAAAGCAGAGGCGCCTAAGTAAGTAAGTAGGTACTGTTAGTAGTTACAATTCACTCTAGTGGTGGGTACAGCACCTGTCAAAATCAGGTTTTTACGAATAAAAATTCCCTTTTTATAAACAATCTTCATAATATGCTGGATATGCATCACCTACTTTTCACAACAGTATTCTCTCGCTCTTACGGTTTCTATGGCGAACACTGAAAACAAAGAAGTGCTAAAGTATTTTGCATAAATCTTAAAATCATTACGTGATTTTTAGACTGATATATAAACTCGGAACTTAAATAAATGTCTAGTGGACGGATTATCAAAAGTAAGCAGACTGACAGACGGATAATGTGAAATACTGTACAAATATGTGAAAAGTACAAATTTGTTTTAAGCTGAAACTAAAACTGGCATACGTTTTTGTGCAGAAATTTTTAAACTTTACATCTATATGACACTCCATGAAATGCACCATGCCGTTATTTTTAGGAATAAAAAATTTTGTTTATTAGGAGAGTCCATATGCAATTGACCAACGTTAAGAATATGGATGTGACGGAGCTTCGCATCCGAATCCGCGGAGCATCCGAAAAAAAACGACATCCACACCCTCATTTTTCACTTTTTGATATCCGCATTCACATCCGCATCCGCAACAAAAATCCGCATTCATAAAAATTTTTATTATCGACACAAAAGAGTTCTTTAAAAATATATTTCATTATGCTTAATTGTGAGCTTCGAAATCGGTGAAGAAGCAATAAAGCATCAACTTTACTGTTTATAAAATATATTTGCCGTTGATTGATTTTGACTATTACAAAGTTTTTCAATATGATTTTGATCGTTTAATTCCTAATTATAGTTTGTCTGGTCAAACTGATCTCTTTAAAAACTAAACATTTTGTTTATGTTTTTCTTTTAATTTAAATGGTATTTGCATTATTTTAATTTTTTTCCAATCACTTTCTTATCTTCGTTTAGATAATCGACCTGAAAATTTTTTTGTAGGGAAAAGTAGGGAATCGTGAACCCCGATTTTGTTTTGCTCGATATCTTTAACAAATATCAAAAAATTTGATAATTGTAATAGGGTATGATATTCTACGTAAAAAATCGTAAATTTTGACATATAGTTTTTTATTGTTTTTGTTTTTTTCAAGTTTTAGTTGTTTGCAAAAAATCAATGTTTTCGAGATTTCCAAAAATTATAGGGAATCGTGAGCCACTGCCTTAATTTAGTAATTTCA
Organism: Coremacera marginata; assembly: GCA_914767935.1. Taxonomy (NCBI): domain Eukaryota; kingdom Metazoa; phylum Arthropoda; class Insecta; order Diptera; family Sciomyzidae; genus Coremacera; species Coremacera marginata. The sequence continues at coordinate 125,158,009 of OU612045.1, read as the reverse complement.
ATTGAGAAAATTAAAAAAATGGTTTGTACGATCATCAGATACACAATTTGGGCACTTGAAAAAAATCAATCTATTTATCTTGATTTGCATAATAACGTGGCATGGTGACTGGAAATTAACAAAAAACAGAAAAATTTAATCATAATATTGTTTATTTATTCACAGCCTCCATTTTGCATAAAAAAATCATGAACACACCCCCCACACAATTCCCACCAAAAGTGGCTCATGACTCCCCACAAACTATTGTGTGAAATACGGCGGTGTTATAATTGCGGCCAAAACTAACTTGTACTTTTTTTTTTTTTTGACATTCAAGACATTGACGTAGTTCGGCGTATGTGCACTATGTGCACAACTGTGCAGCGACTACGCTGGCTGGGTCATGTCCATCGCATGGACGACGAAGCTCCAGCGAAAAAAGTGCTCGAGGCGAGGGTCGTTGGTCAACGACGACGAGGGAGACCATGCCTCCGATGGATGGACCAGAGCGAGGAAGCCCTAACCGCACTTGGTGTATCCGATTGGAGAAGGCGCGCGCAAAGCAGAGGCGCCTAAGTAAGTAAGTAGGTACTGTTAGTAGTTACAATTCACTCTAGTGGTGGGTACAGCACCTGTCAAAATCAGGTTTTTACGAATAAAAATTCCCTTTTTATAAACAATCTTCATAATATGCTGGATATGCATCACCTACTTTTCACAACAGTATTCTCTCGCTCTTACGGTTTCTATGGCGAACACTGAAAACAAAGAAGTGCTAAAGTATTTTGCATAAATCTTAAAATCATTACGTGATTTTTAGACTGATATATAAACTCGGAACTTAAATAAATGTCTAGTGGACGGATTATCAAAAGTAAGCAGACTGACAGACGGATAATGTGAAATACTGTACAAATATGTGAAAAGTACAAATTTGTTTTAAGCTGAAACTAAAACTGGCATACGTTTTTGTGCAGAAATTTTTAAACTTTACATCTATATGACACTCCATGAAATGCACCATGCCGTTATTTTTAGGAATAAAAAATTTTGTTTATTAGGAGAGTCCATATGCAATTGACCAACGTTAAGAATATGGATGTGACGGAGCTTCGCATCCGAATCCGCGGAGCATCCGAAAAAAAACGACATCCACACCCTCATTTTTCACTTTTTGATATCCGCATTCACATCCGCATCCGCAACAAAAATCCGCATTCATAAAAATTTTTATTATCGACACAAAAGAGTTCTTTAAAAATATATTTCATTATGCTTAATTGTGAGCTTCGAAATCGGTGAAGAAGCAATAAAGCATCAACTTTACTGTTTATAAAATATATTTGCCGTTGATTGATTTTGACTATTACAAAGTTTTTCAATATGATTTTGATCGTTTAATTCCTAATTATAGTTTGTCTGGTCAAACTGATCTCTTTAAAAACTAAACATTTTGTTTATGTTTTTCTTTTAATTTAAATGGTATTTGCATTATTTTAATTTTTTTCCAATCACTTTCTTATCTTCGTTTAGATAATCGACCTGAAAATTTTTTTGTAGGGAAAAGTAGGGAATCGTGAACCCCGATTTTGTTTTGCTCGATATCTTTAACAAATATCAAAAAATTTGATAATTGTAATAGGGTATGATATTCTACGTAAAAAATCGTAAATTTTGACATATAGTTTTTTATTGTTTTTGTTTTTTTCAAGTTTTAGTTGTTTGCAAAAAATCAATGTTTTCGAGATTTCCAAAAATTATAGGGAATCGTGAGCCACTGCCTTAATTTAGTAATTTCAATTGAGAAAATTAAAAAAATGGTTTGTACGATCATCAGATACACAATTTGGGCACTTGAAAAAAATCAATCTATTTATCTTGATTTGCATAATAACGTGGCATGGTGACTGGAAATTAACAAAAAACAGAAAAATTTAATCATAATATTGTTTATTTATTCACAGCCTCCATTTTGCATAAAAAAATCATGAACACACCCCCCACACAATTCCCACCAAAAGTGGCTCATGACTCCCCACAAACTATTGTGTGAAATACGGCGGTGTTATAATTGCGGCCAAAACTAACTTGTACTTTTTTTTTTTTTTGTAATGTTATGACTTATTATATATCAATCGGCAGATAATTCTTCAACGAAGAGAATTCTGCAAAAATTTTGAAAATACGTGAAGATTTGTAATATTATGACTTATTATATATCAATCGGCAGATAATTCTTCAACGAAGAGAATTCTGCAAACATTTTGAAAATACGTGAAGAGTTGGACACACAGCATGAGCTGAAAATTTATTATTTTTTTCTGTGAATTTACCAATTTTCGTCTTTGCATATACCTTCTTCAGATAAAATATCATGACTCTCGAACGAGATGTTCAAAATATATAAAATTGTATATTTTTAAATAATATAGAATCTAATTCTTTTGATGGTATTTTTTTTTAAAGAAGTACTTCAATTAGATCAGATATAAAAATAGTTTGAAAAATATAATTTTTCTAAAAATTATTAAAAAATTTGAAAATTTCAGTAGTGAAGAGGAAAAAAAAAACAATTTTTTTGATTTTGCTAAACTTTCAAAAAGTGATCTTTTATTGATTAAAAACTGAGGAAAAAAGGCAGAGGTGCGATTGTGCGTTTTTTGTCTTTAATTCAATTATATGTGGCAGTTTTTCGCCTAAAATTAAAATTTGTAAATTGAGTCATTTATACAAACTTTGTGAGTCTGCTGGCACTCATTTAGAAATCGCACCACCACTTTTTTATTAGAGATATTTTCAATTTCTGGAAACAATCAAGGATTGATTGTACAATTAAAAAGCAAGAGGAGAATATAGAAACATTTTTAAAATCTTACTTTTCAATGACTTCTTTATGTACATAATGATACTCTTAACAAATTGCACTTTATTGTTTTTAAATGTTATAAAGAATTTAAAGCCGTGCATCGAAAATCATCTGCATTCGAAACAAAACATCATGATTGGGTCCATCTCCTCTTATTTGTTTTACTGTCAGGTTAGATCATGTAAGTTCATTCCCGTTTTAGTAATTTAACTCAGATTCTCCTGGAACAGCAAGTTGGCTTCTTTAGATTCAGAAGTATCAGCTGAAGTAAGAATACAGGATTTGCTTAATCAAACTGCTTCAAGTTTATTAAAAATATTTGAAATAAAAAATAATATTGGTTGTGTTCTTGAATGCAAATATGGCTTTGATGGTATTTCCGGTCATAGTGTTTACAAACAAAAATTTTCCGATGAAAACATGACTGATGAATTGTTGTTAATTGTTGCAATGGTTCTTCTAAAAACTACTTATATTGATTCTGAGAATACTGTCAAGCGACAAAAAAATAAATATTACAAGGTTCAGTACACTTTTAAAAGATACTTTTAAAATATATGTGGATAATTATCCATGGTATAATATGCCAATAACTGTCCACAAAATATTGATTCATGGATGTGAAATAATTAATAATTTTAATTTACCAATTGCACTTTTATCTGAAGACGCATTAGAACCTAGTCATAAGGAATCTAGAAAATATCGATTAGATCACACTAGGAAAAATTCAAGGGAAAATTGCAATCGAGATATTATGACTGCATTACTGATAAATTCGGTTCCTCTTATTTCTTCGAACAGACATATTGCCAAAACAAAAGGAAATGATTATAAAGATTTATTGCCATATATTATAGAAGAAAGTACAGATGCCTATGTTCATAATAGCTTCATTTCTGATATAAATTTAAAAGATTTTGTTTCAAGAGACACTTCGGATAAAACAGATTAACTACAGAAATTCATATACATAATTTTTTTGTATTTGTAATTTAACTTTCATTTTTATTTTCTTTTTTATATATAAAATATATGTATATATTATTTTTTTTAACATGTTTGTAATAAATGATCTCAAATTGCTTTTTGTGTTAAAAATTTGGTGTTTTGAAAATTTGGTTTATATTGGGGTAGCACAAAAGGAAGTTAGCACATTTTATAAGGAATCTTTATTTGAAAAAACTCCTTTTTTATAAAATGTTAAAGTGAATGTGTTTCAAAAACGTGGTTTATATGGGGGGTATCCCAAGCAATGTATCAATTCAGGCTATTTTAAGCAAAGAATTAGTTGGGATAAAATAAAGTTCTCTATGTTATTTTGTTCAAATGAAGTGATTATGATAAAAGTACTCGGGTTTTGAGAATTGAAGTTTTATGAGGAGTACCCCAAAAACTGGTCTGACCCAGCTCATTTTTAGTAAAGACCATTGCTATAATACTGAAAATATATGCGTGTGATTATAATAAAATAAAGCATTTATTTTTAAAGATACGAGATATTTAAAATTCGGGTTATATGGAGGGTACCCCGAATAATGGTCTGATTATAGCCATTTTTGGTACGAATGTTTTTTGAACTGATTTTAGACCAAACATGGAATTGTTTTAAAAAATATTGAAGGAGTCATCGATTTTTTTTCGTATATTTATATATTGCATAACTTAAACGATATATCTACACGAAAGGTCCCCAACGCCCCGTTCTTCTTGCTGACAGGCTCCATTCTACTGATTGTTGCAATAAATCTGACATACATGCATTGGTTCTAATTACATTAATATATCCCAGCTCCAATAAGACCAAACAGTTTTTTGAATAGAAAAATATCTTTGGTGAAGAACTATTCTGTGAAGACATTAGACTAGTCCTGGCTTATGGTCTCAAATACGCATAATAAACCCGCTAATATGTAATCTACAACTTGCATTGGCATTAATTCGTATTAAGAGTTTGGAGGCATAGGCTCCGACACGTATTTTAGTTGCTGTCCTTGGCGATGTAACCAAAACGGGACTAGTAAATATCCCCCATGAAAGCTACTCCAGTCTTCTTCGGATTAGGAATTGAGTAATTGCGAAGAGTAACTCTCCTGCGAAGTCAATTATTTAGTTCTGGCTTATACTCTCAAATGCGTAGAAACCTTGGCTCTGTATATATACATCCCCCCCATGACTCATATCGCATTAAGAGTTTGGAAACATAGGCTGTAGCACATATTTTAGTTGCTGTCCTTGGCGATGTAGCCAAAACGGAACTAGCAAATATCCCACATGAAAGTTATATATCGTAATATAGTCTTTGCGATACATGGAAGTTCTATAATAATCGCACTATTTTCGTAATATGATCTATGAGATTTATGTATGTTTTACATTATAATAACACTGTGGAACAAATTCAGGTTAGCAAAAGTTAGGTCGATTCTGAGAGTGAGGGGTGAAAATAGAGGCTAAATTAGAAGACCCGTATCGCGGCGTTTGTTTATGTTAGTTCGAATTTTTTTTTAATCGACCTTCGAACTTTGCAGTCAAATGCCGATTTTCAGCATATTGTTTATATGATTTTTTGGCTATAACTCGTCGACTAATTGATATTTTTTCAATCTGTAAACGCCAAATTATTGGTAGAGACCTGTGCAATAATTAAAATTTTTTAAAAAATTGATTTAGAAAATGTTTGTGGTGCTTATGAAGCAAAGTGTTGGAAAAATTATTTTTTTTCATGCTTTTTGAAAATATTTTCCACAAAACTAAGTCTTTTTTGCTTTCTGTTTGGTCTATAATATGCTTCTCAGTTTCTTCAATAAATTTCATTTGAAAAGAAAATGGTCTTAGTCGATAATTTGCGTTAAAAATCCCCAAACCATTAAATAAATAGCGATTTAGGTAGAAGTAATTAAAAAGGGAAGTTCCAAGTATTAGGAATTAGTAAAACAATTTTTTTGTTTTCAACCACTACAGGTAGCGATTTTTTTTATTTCGTACAGGCGAACTAATTTCAAAAATAAAGATTCAGTTAAGACTCGAAAATCAGCCGAAGCTGATGTCTTTTAATTTTCGCTCGGTCGTGATAAAATTCGCTATTAATTTTTTTGGAACTTATTTCATTTTGTGAGTGATTTAAGTTATATAAAAATTCATAAAAATAACAAAGAAAACATTGTATAATATACACTCAGTTCTGTTTTTACACGGTAGATACGTTCCCAAAGATTTCGTGCAAAAAAAATCGTGTAAAAAATGCATTGCACTTATGGAAAAGTAGAAGATTGGTTCCAAATTTAACAAATCTGTAGAAATAATACAATAAACCATTTTTAAACTCATATTGGAGCGTTATAGCTAATATTTGCGTATATTTTTATTTCATAAACTTATAAAAGAATGCAAAAAAAAACAATTTCATAAACTCATAAAAGAATGCAAAAAAAGAACAATTTCAGAAACTTAGAAAAGAATGCAAAAAAACAATATAGTACACATACAATACAATAGGGACGACTGTTGACATGCATGTTTGCACGCGGCAACACGGAAGTATAATAAAAATTAAAAATTTTATAGCGGTGAAAACTGTTAGTACTAAAATTGTTATTTTCAGAATATGGGCCAATCGTGTTAAATCAAAATAAAGCGTGTAAAAACAAAATAAAGATTTTTAATTCGTGTTAAATCAAATTCGTGTAAAAAGTCGTGTAAAAACAGAACTGAGTGTATATTGTATTAAAAATGTCGGAACCAAAATGTAAAATTGACCATTTTTGTAATGTTTGTGGAGGTTTCATAGCAAGCGATGAAAAATGTGGCAATACGAGTGATTTTTTTTTTTGGAAGCCTATAAAAAATATTTCTCGCAAGAGTTTATCACTGACGTAAAATATGTCCCTAAAAAAGTTTGCTTTAATTGCTATTCAGTTCTTATGCAATGGAAAAGGGAAAAGAAGAAGGCTATGCCTTTTGGTATACCAATGATGTGGTTAAATAACAGCCCACATTAAGAAGAAAATTGCTATGGATGTATCAACTACCATAAAACTTTGAATAGAAGGAAAGCAAAGAATAAAACTTATGTAGCAGTGCCAAGTGCCCAATTACCATTACCGCACTCAGAATTCGTTCCAGTACCAACATACCGAAGTATTGATCTTCAAACAGATATCAGTACTACAACCGCCGCTGCTACATCCATGGATTTCTTCTCAGAATACGACCCTGGTGAAGGTACATCCTATGAAAGATCAAAGGACCAAATCCCAGTCTCACAAAACCAATTGGATGGAATTGTTTCAAATTTGTGTTTGACTCAGAAAAAAATCAGAACTAATGGCTTCATTTTTGAAAGGAAATAATTTGCTGGCGAAATGTACCAAAGTAACAACATATCAAAAACGCCAAAAAGAGTTAGAAAAGTTCTTCAATGTGAATGATGCAAAAAATTTTGCTTATTGCAACGATATTGAAAAGTTAATGGAGACGATAGGGTTAACCTATAAAAAAGATGGTTGGCGTTTATTCATCGATAGTTCACTAATCAGCTTAAAAGTTGTACTTTTGCACAAGACAAATAAAATGCCTTCTGTTCTGATTGCGTATAGCACTGACACTAGTGAAAATTTCGATAATTTGAAACACATTCTGAAAGTAGTTAAAAATAACGAACACCAGTGGCGCATTTGCTGCGACCTCAAAATAGTTTCATTGAATACAGGCTTAACAGCATCTGGCCGTCCAAAATATCCGTGTTTTTGTGGGATTGGGATTCACGATACGGAGAAGGTATTAAAGGAAGAAACCAGTACAAACAGCATAACTGGAATAGTCGCATTGAACGGAAATGGCCTAAAGACAATAGGCTACACGAAAGTCTTGTTCCTGAAATGAAAATTTTGTTGCCGTTGCTCCACATTAAACTTGGCATTGCTAAAAATTTTTTTATATGTATCGCAAAAAGACCAGCAGTATTCAACCGCTTAAAAGACATTTTTCCAAGACTAAGTAACGTCAAAATTCAGGAAGGGGTTGTTAATGGTCCCGACATACGGAAACTAATGAGTCATCAAGATTTTTACTAAGTTCTGACAGACCGAGAATTAAATGCATGGCTCGCATTGAAAGCAGTCATTAAAGGACTTTTGGGTAAAGAACGCAAAGACAACTACAGGCAATCTGTTGCAAACATGTTGGCAGCTTTCGATGAAATTGGGGTTAATATGTCGTACAAAATTCATCTCTTGCATCAGCATCTTGATCAAGGCGAACTTTATCACCAAACTGAGCTACCATTTGAAATAAGGTAACTATAGAGTGTGCATATTTTGAATTCCTAGATTTTTCTAATATCTTTGTCAGAGGGCACAATTTAAACATGTTAACGATTGAAAACTATTTTCGTTTCAGATACAAAGGAAAGAAATCTTCAGATGCAATACTCGCTGAAATTTGTTGGGGGTATAAAAACATCTTTGAAGAAGAGGAAGACGAGGAGAAAGATGAAGAAGACAAAGATGAAATTCCAGAATATCTGTTGGACGAAATTATCCACCTTTCTGATGATGATGTCAATGACCAAGATATTAGAGAGAGCAGTGATGTTGATCCACAGCCGCCTGCTAAACGGCAACTGGCCAAATCATTAATTTAATTTATTTAATTTTTTTACTTAAAACTTTTCATAACTAACATTTCAAAATTATATTTTTTTCCATATTTTTATAATTTATTTTTTAATGTTTCTTCAAAACCAACACTGAACAAAATTGGTACATAAAAAATGAGAAGTAAATTAATATTAAGCTGGAAAACGCAAGTTTTGTATTATGATTGTTTTCTTTTCAAATGAAATTTATTGAAGAAACTGAGAAGCATATTACAGATCAAACAGAAAGCAAAAACGACTTAGTTGTGTAGAAAATATTTTCAAAAAGCATGAAAAAAAAATAATTTTTCCAACATTTTGCTTCATAAGCACCAAAAAATTTTCTAAATCAATTTTTTAAAAAATTTTTAAAAAAATATCAATTAGTCGAGGAGTTATAGCCAAAAAACCATTAAACAATATGCTGAAAAGCGACATTTGGCTGCAAAGTTCGAAGGTCGAAAAAAAAAATTCGAACATAAACAAACGCCGCGATACGGGTCTCCTAATTTAACCTCTATTTTCACCCCTCACTCTCAGAATCGAACTAACTTTTGCTAACCTGAATTTGTTCCACAGTGTAATCGTAATAATTTCGTAAAATGATCTATGCGATACATGTATGCTCTACATTTTTATAATCATTCTATTTTCGTAATATGATCTATGTGATACACGTATGTTCTACATTATAATAATCGTACTATTGTCGTAATAGTATCTATGCGACACATGTATGTTTTTCCATTATAATAATCGTACTATTTTTTTCGTATTTTGATTTGTGCGATATATGTATGTTCTACATTATAATTCATTGTATTTTTCTTTAATAAGATTAAGATTACTTTTTCTTTAATAAGATTAAGATTAGATTAGCGGGGATATTTTAAGGTTTTTAGAATCGAGTCTGTCAGTAAGAATAAATGGGCGTCAGGGACCCTTTTATGTTGATATATCGTTCAAGTTATGCAATGATATAAATATACGGTAAAGGTTTTTGATTCACATAAAAAAGAATGAAAAATCATTCCCAATGTATCAAAATTGTTATAGATTAGCGTAGGGTTCATGTAAAAGATGAAGTAAAAATAAAACAACGCAAAATCGCACCTCTTGCTTTTCAACATATTTTTTAAATAAGTTGATAAATAACATAAAAAATTAAAAAAAAACCAAAAAAATGGTTTTTGGAGGTATTCACTCTCAAAGTTGGAAAATAATTTCAGGTTTTTCAATTTCAGTAAATTTAACATCAATAAAACCGCAACGTTTAATGTTGAATAACTTTTGAAATAAAGACTGGATTTAAATAATTAAATTCATTTTGGAAATATAATTATTCAGAAATTTTTAAAACTATCAAACATGATCAATATTTTTTTTAAAATTTATCCTACAGCAGACTCACAAAGTATGTATAAATGACTCAATTTACAAATTTTAATATTAGGCGGAAAACTGCCATCACATGTAATTGAATTAAAGACAAAAAACGCAAAATCCCACCTCTATTTTTTTCCTCAGTTTTTCAAAAATAAAAGATCACTTTTTGAAAGTTTAAGCAAAATCAAAAAACAGTTTTTTTTCCTCTTAATTGTTGAAATTTTCAGATTTTTTAAGTTTTTAGAAAAATTATATTTTTCAAACTAATTTTATTTCTGATCTAATTAAAAGCAATAGATTCTATATTTTTTCTGCATTTCTTTTAACATTTCTCAATTTCAGACTAACTCAATTTGAACCATGGAAAGATACACAATCGAGCAACGCGTTAAAGTTATTCAGGCTTATTATGAAAATGGGCGTTCAAATCAAAATGCATATCGTGCACTTCGTGATTTTTTTCGGTCAATTTAATCGTCCAAATGTGCGTACAATCGGAAAAATCGTGCAAAAATTTAAGCAAACCGGGTCTGTAGGAGATGTGAAAACACCAGTGCATGCTCGTACAGCTCGTACTGCAGAAAATATTGCTGCTGTTCGCGATAGTGTGGCTGAAGAGCCGTCAGGCAGTTACTGTGAATGGTGTTCGCTATAGTGAGATGATAACGAACTTTATATGGACCGAATTGGAAGATATGAATGTGGACGATATGTGGTTTCAACAGGACGGTGCCACTTGCCACACAGCTAACGAAACAATGGCTTTTTTGCGCGACAAATTCAATGGACGTGTTATCTCACGTGGTGGCGATGTCGATTGGCCGCCAAGATCATGTGATTTAACACCGTTGGACTTCTTTTTTGGGGTTATTTGAAAGAAAAAGTGTACGTCAATAAGCCAGCAACAATTCAAGAGCTAAAGGATGAGATAATTCAGCACATTAACGGCATAGAACCTCACTTATGCCTCAGCGTCATCGAATTAGGATGGAGGTGTGCCGCCGAGGGGGCGGCGGCCGATATTTTGTTCCATACATAATTAAACCATACCAATATTATCATAATAAGAAGATATGACAATAATTTCCTAAATAATTTTTGTCTTATTCAAAATCAACATCGGCCCTTAAAATTTAACCCCCCTTTACTTTGAACATCTCGTTCGAGAGTAATGATATTTTATCTGTAGAAGGTATACGCAAAGACGAAAATTGGTAAATTCACAGAAAAAATAATCAATTTTCAGCTTATGCTGTGTGTCCAACTCATTTTCAAAATTTTTGCAGAATTCTCTTAGTTGAAGAATTATTTGTCAATTGATATACAGGGTGTCCCGCAATTGAGTGCAACTATTTACGGAGCTGAAAGGTTATGTCGAACTGAGCAAAAAATCGTATGGGAGGGGGGCGGGGTCCATTTTCACATTCTTAGGAGCTACAGGATTAATTAATATATTACGACTTTGGTTTACGTTATGGTTTCTAGCAGAGAAACTTACTTACAAAAAACTTATTTTGACAGCTCATTATAAAGGCAATAAAATCACCTCTCTAACGGCATATCAACAAACCCCACCAACTTAACCGTTACCGAGCTGTGCTCGTGTGAAGATGATATTAATCGATTGAAACTACCTAATTTCAATTTTGAGTGCAAATTTCTCAGAATTTCGCGTAATAAATGAATTCTTTTTAGGACCAATTTTGTAATTTATTCAATTTTTTTTTTTCAATGACACCAAAAACATACATATATCTTAAAAAATAAAAAAGTCGCCACATCTCTAAATATTGAGATTAAAAATATCATCAGTTGCCGCCGATAATGCAATGATAATGAGAATAAATTTCGAAAAGGGAACAACTCTGAGAGATGAGCCCTTTTCGCACTTGTTTTTTTATTTTATTGCTTTATAAAGTTGGAGATGAATTTTATAGCATTTGGAGCGCTGAAAATAAAAATTTTCATTGTTTTCTCAAGAAAGTTCGGTATGTCGTCATATTCAGAGTCGGAAATGGTTGTGATTCCAAAAAAAAAAACGCGAAATAAGAAATACGAATAAGTACAAACGCGCTGAAATTAAAAGAGCTAAAATTAAGGGATATGCACACACAAATTATAAAGGCAGGGAAGTACCTCGTCGTAGACCCAAACGAAGTTGCATTGTTTTTTAATGATTATATATCAAGTTTTATTGGCGCAGCTATAACCGAATTGCATCTGTTTTGCGACGGATGTCCAGGCCAGAATAAAAATAACGTAATCATAAAATTTTTATTATCATTAGCGTCACAAAGATATATGAAAATGCACCTCTACTTTCCTCAGCGCGGACATTCGTACAATGACTGTGACCGCAATTTTGGTGTGGTAAAGAGAAAAATAAAACAAGAAGAACGAATATTTACCCACCAACAATATATCGATCTAATTGAAAGATCAAGTAGCACGACAAAATTTCAAGTTGTAAAGGTATATGAGTGATATGACCTCGATTTTAAGAAACCTAACTTTAAATCGAAAGTACTTGCAAAAAGCAGTTACGGAAAGAAAGCTCCAAAAACACAAAAAGTTACTTTTAAAGTGTCCTATTTTTTTGATTTTATATTTGATCCCGTAAAGCGCCGGGAGATGTGGTAGCAAGAGATCACATAGATGATATAACTACAGAAGAGGAATTTAACCTTGCAAAAATAAGTGGAGTTTGAGCTTTGCTGCCTAATTTAGATGATTTGGCTTACTCTAACCAAATACCAATAAACCACCTTAAAATATCAGTTATCGCCAAGCTGGAAAAATATATTCCACCTGAATTTAAAGAATTTCATACATATTAAAATATTGCAGTGGCCTACTACAAGTGATGAGATACCAGAAGAAGACTTTTGATTTTTTTTTATAAAATTTTATGTACCTAACGCATAACTATTGTCCAAGTTGTTAGTCTTTAATGAATTTAATAAATTTTATTAAAATATGAGTTGTTTCTAAATAATTTTCAAAAAGGGCACATCTCTGAGAGTAAAAATTTAGACATGTGCCCTTTTCGATCTTGTTTTCTATATTTTCCTATATCCTCCATCCGACACAGAAAGTTTATTCAATTGAATTAATTTTCTGTTCGGCCGTCACCTCTCTGCAGACAATGGCAAACCTCAGAGAGTAAAAACTGCCATGAAAAGCTTCTTGAGAACATAAGCCGTTCGGAGTCGGTGTAAAACATGTAGGTACAGTTCTCGATCATTTGTGTGCAAACATTTCACATCACACACAACACAATTGCTCATTGCTCATAAGAAGCTCGGTCAAAGTCCTTTCAAGGGCTAAAATGGCCATTTCGTTTTTTTTTTCTATATTTTCAACTACTTCATTCAAATTTAATAATGGTAAATGTTTAGTGTGCAAAGTTTTTCATCAATGAAGAGATTTTACAAACGTAACTTACGACATTAAATCGTGGTGTAAACAGAGCGTTTAATGCGTATATTGGCTATGATTTTATATGAAGTTTTTGCTTAATAAATGTGAAAAAATATTTTGAAGAAAAAAATTCCCATATCCCCACGACAATTAAAAAATAATACACTGAATCCCCAGGCTCATTAAAAAATAGCACTCTGAATTAGAAAATACATGGGAATTTCCAAAAAAAAAATCCCAAGGGCAATTAAAAATAACCACGAATGGGATGTTTCCCACTTAACTGGAAACCTTGCCCAAGCGGCTGACAAGGTTAGGTTAGGTTAGGTTAGGTTCGGTTAGGTTAAAGTGGTAAAGTCGATAGCCGACTCGACACCTAGGCCAGTGTAGGCCCGTTGTGATACCACATAATCTCTTTTGGACCCCAGAGATTTCCCTCCTCAAACCAGTTCGTGCGGGTGATGAATTTTAGGATATGCCTAACTTCCAGGCATGAGACTTCAGCAAGTCCGTTTAAAAAGGGATGACCCAGAGTTGCCATCCTTCTTTTAGCAAGGGCCGGACATTCGCAGAGGAGGTGCTGAACACTTTCTACTTCCTCACATCTGCAGCTTCTGCAAAAATCATTTGCTATAAGTCCCAACCGAAGAGCATGTGTTCCGATTAGGCAGTGACCCGTGAGGATTCCTACTATTTTTGACAGGTTTACCCTGCTTAACTCAAGCAGTGATTTGATGCGTTTTAAGTCGTAGGAAGGCCACGTCAGCTTAGCAGTCCTACATGTATCAAGGTGCTCCAAGTGTTCTTGTGCAAGACTTAAGGATTTGTTCCTGCCCTGGAGTTTATAGGAGGATATGGGTATACCAATAAGGTCCTTATTTAAGAGGGTATTTAAGGTCGTACCCTTCCTAGCCAATTCGTCTGCCAAGTTATTGCCCTCGATATCCCTGTGTCCGGGAAACCAATAAGGTGGATACTGACTAGCACTGCCATCTCGTTAAGAGATCTGCGGCACTCAGTGAGAGATTTAGAGTTATCAGTATGTGAATTCAGCGCCTTGAGCGCTACTTGGCTATCTGAGAAGATGAAAATACTTTTTCCTTCAAGGTCTTTTTGACTCAGAATCTTAGCGGTTTCGTGAATTGCCACCATCCGCTTAGTAGACACTGCAATAATTTGGGAGTCTAAAGGATACCTTGATTTCAAGGTCCTGGGAGTAAATATCTCCCCCTACTTGTTCTCGTAGTTTTGATCCATCTGTAAAGATTTTTTTGCCGTTTTATGCCCAGTCCAGACACGAAGAGATGAGAACTTCGTAGTTCTTTTCAAGATTTAAGCGAGGCACACAGTAGTGTGTTTAGTCTGGGACAGAGGAGTTCAGAATAGTTGTGCGACCGCAACCATTACCTATCCAATTTCCTGATTCTATTAGTCTGAGAGCTGCTGTGTTAGCACTTTCTCTGGCAAAGATATCAAGAGGAGGAAGGTGAAGCATGACATTCAAAGCGTTAGTTGGTGTTGTGGACAATGCCCCAGTAATACATAGACTTGCACTTCTTTGCACCTTTGGAAATTTCTGATGTGCCGTTTTCTTATCAAGGGCCATAAGTAAGTGAGCCATAAGTAAGTATGGGTCGGACAATTGTTGTATAAATCTAGCGGTCTATTTTGGGGGAAAACCCCATTTTTTACCTATTGATTTTTTACAGGCAAAAAGAGCTATGTTTGCCTTTCTAATCCAGAATAACTACTAGGTATTTCGTGCTGTCATTAAAGATCAACCACGTGCCGCTTAGACGCGGAGGTATTAAGTTGGGTAGTTTATATTTCCTAGTGAAAAGAATGAGATCCGTTTTCTCTGGGTTAACACTTAAACCACAAGAGGATGCCCATCTCAAAGGGATTGAGAATGCTCTCCCCATGAGTTGACAGAGAGTCTGAGAAAATTTTCCGTTAAATACGACTGCGATATCGTCAGCATAAGCAATAACCATGTAGCCTTCTCCCTGCATGATGCGCAACAGTTGGTTAACCGTCACGGACCAAAGAAGCGGAGACAAGACTCCCCCCTGCGGAGTTCCTCTTCTTACGAACCAGCGAGTACGGGATCCCCCCAGCTCTGAGTTCACCAAGATGCCCAAGAGTATCTGATGTATGAAGCTTACGAGAGAATCCTCCACGCCCAGTTCTGACGAGGCAGATGTAACCGCATCCGGAAGGACGTTATTGAATGCTCCTGCTATGTCTAGAAAAGCAGCAAGCGCATATTCCTTGCTCATAAGTGATTTTTTCGATTGTAGATACAAGAGAGTAAAGAGCTGTCTCTGTAGATCTGCCTTTATTATAGGCATGTTGGGTATTCAGAAGCCTTTCAAGTTTTGGCTTAAGGAGAAGTCCAATAAGTGTCTCCAGTATTTTAACCAAAAAGGAGGAGAGGCTTATAGGTCTAAAGTCATTCGGTTAAGTGTGAGAGGATTTGCCCGCTTTCGGTTAGTCTCTCTCCAACCTGATGGGATATAGTTAAGGAGTAGGCAGCCTTTGTAGATTGCCTGAAGCCAGGGTACTATTGCATTGAAGCTATAGTGTAGTTGAGCTGGTATAATACCATCGGGACCCGGAGATTTATATGGTTGGAACGAATAGATCGCCCATCTTAGCTTTCATGCTGGTCAACTGCTCAATCTGTTGAACTGTAAGGTCAGAGGGAGACGATTGCAAGCTGGAGTTGTCAACGTAAACACTACCAGGAAAATGCGCGTCGATAAGTGTGTCTAATGTTTCGATGCATGAGTCTGTCCAGGTACCATCTTCCTTTTGAAGAAAGCTTGGTGCTGTTGGGAATTTGTGAGGACTACTTTTACTGCTCTCGTTCGAAAATATATTTTTTGCACTGAAGAAGAACCATTTTCAACATAGGGCAGTGGCTGATTGCTATCCGAGATTGTGAAATTTTGTGCCAATAGGTTCGCTTTATCAACCGAGTCAGTGAAGATTTGGTCATCTTTTAAAATAGTTTGAATCGACAAAAACGTTTAAGGCAGAGAAGAACCTGTTCTCTCTAATGCGAGTTTCGTGAAAAAACATTTCGCTTTTTCAAATTGCGTTACAGCGGTGCGATTCCTAGCTCGATGCGAAGTTTATTATTATCAGCATTCTTATCAGAACCCCAATTCTGATAGCGAAACATAATTCCGCTAACATCATATTTTTCATGATGCGAAGTCAGAAAAAGGTCTAGGATGTTATGGCTATGCAGATTATTTTGTGGAAAAAAAGTTGGTTCCATCATTAGTTGAATCACTTGGTTCGATTCAGCAAAAAGCTCAACATATTGACCCTCAGATGTTGTATGGCTCGAGTGACATAACCAAGCCGAGTTGTGGACATTGAAATCGCCGGCTACAACGATTTCGCTATCAGGGAACAACCCCAAAATGTACCTTTACGAATCAGAGAGAGAGTTGTTTGTTAAAAGCTCCCTCTCTAAATTCGGACTTCGATACACGAAACAAAAGTGAAGCAAAAGCAAACGGACACTGAACCTAACCCACATAGAGATAAACTCTGGATCAGTCATATCCAGGCTCCGCAGACACTGATATGCTAGATCCGAACGTATAAAAACAGCGATGCCCCTATGCAAAGAATATAATGGCAATAAGCGATACCCAGGTATATGAAAATCTAGTGGATCTGCATCTTCGCTCACCTGGACCACCTAGTGCCATTACTTGAGGCCTATGCAGAGTACAATATGCATATACAGAGAAAAAATTCGTTCTTAGTCCACGAATACTGCAAAAATTTATACGAAAATGGCGAGACATCTTCGTATAGTGCAAACATAAAACAAATAAAGGTGGAAGTGGCAATTAGTTACAGCTGCGATAAAGATAAAATACTGTGGACATAAACAAAAAGTGCAGAGGCAAGTGTTATGCCTTTAACTTTGCACAATCTTGCCCACAGTGCAACCTCACTCGCAGACGCAACTAATAGGAGAGGATAGAGGAGCAGACGGACACGAAAAAAACAATTACTTACGCTGCGAGAGCATAGTAAGGCCCTTTGCGTGGTTAGCAAAAAAAAACCAGTTTTAACACTGCATGCGCCTTTTTAGTTCCATCACGATTTAGTGGTTTTCCACAAATAAGTTTCGCTTTCATATTTCTACATGTCACATGTAAAAATTTTGTAAAAAAATACTTTTTCTACACGTATCGTGTAAGATTAGATTTCTGCATGCTCCATGCAGCTAGTTTTGTTTTCTTTGTGTAGGGATAGCTCATTTGTGAGTAGTTAACATGTGGTGAAGGATATACCAATACTTTCTTTCTCTATCGAGAGTGGAATTGCCATGTGGTCGGGATTCGTCGGGATTATCCAGTTATTGAAGTGCTTGTCCCGTGTCCCGTTATCGGACAATTTGTCCCGGAATATTAAAAAAGCTGACATTGAAAAAAATTACATTGAAAAAATTGCCTGTAGAAAAGCAATTGTAAGCTCCCATTTCATCTTCCATTTCACCGCAATTTGTCTACAAAATTTTACAGTGTAAAGGAGTCTCTGGAGTAAAAAGTCTTAGGCTCATTAAGGTATAATATACGTATAAGAACCAAAAAAAAGTAGCTATTTCACACATTTTTTTTAGATGCAAGGAGTTATTATTTTTTTGAAAATTCATACAGCTTATTGTACATAAAAAATACTTTATAAAAATTCCTTTTTTTTTTAAATAATTTTCTGGTTTTTATATAGAGGGCGCTGAAAATTGCATTTCAAAAAAGACATCCAAAACTGTTCGATGGATATGACCTTCCCATGTATCTGAAACAAAAAAGTCAAATGTCGTTTTAAAGTACAGACCAGTAATTCAGCATCCCCTCTACGCACGATCTCCGGGGGGGTTTTTTAAAATTGTGGCGAAAGTTAGAGTAAAAAAAATAGACTTTCGCGCGCTTTTTTGACAATAAAAATAAAACAAAAAATAGTGAGCACTTGAATTTACGTTACGGGATGCTTAAAGGAAAATGCTTAAATTACAAACAAAATGCACTAAAATTCATTGAAATTGAACCAATAGATTTTTAGTTATCTATCGAACCGTAGTTCAAAAAAAGTAGTTTCGAGGAAATCGCGTTTAAAGTTTTTGTTTCTCCAAATTTTAAATATATTTTTTCGGTTGATAACACTTACTATTATTTAATCTGCAATGTCAGGTATCGATATAAAAACATGTATGTATATTCTAGAAACTCTAAAGAACACAGTAGACAAATAAAAAAACATTTTTTCTTTGAAAAATTTACACGGATATTATACCTTAAATCTAATAAGGCTGAATATAAATGAATATTGACTAAATTTCAAGAACTTATTAAATATGTACACCATATGGTGAAAAAATGCTTAAAACAACTCGTGCAAATCAAAAATATGTTAAATAAATATCTTTTTTAAATGAAGAACAGCAGAATGAATCCGGATAAATCCACTTTGACCATAAGTGACTTTTTTTTCGATTCAGCATTTTCAACCATCACCGTATCTTACTTAAGTTCCTACTTAAGCTCCTTTGAGTAATGCAAAAACAAAGAAATTACATATAAATATATTTTTTTAGCATCTCCTGCAAAATTTAAAAAAAAAAATGAATTTAACCGGTTTTGTTCTGTTGCTACGTTATTAACCGACTTCAAAAAGGAGGAGGTTCTCAAGTTCGTCGGTTTCTCTGTTTTTTTTTTTTTTTTTAAATGTATGTACATCGATAACTCCTAAGCCATATGTCTGATTGCTATAATTTTTGGTGAGGTGCCCGTAAAAAAGTGGGCGGTATTCGAGAACTGGGCGTGGTAATAATAGATCTCGCAATTCTAGATACTACTGTATCTCGAATAATATTGACACTAGGGTACTGCAATTTAGTGTAGGGGTAGGCACAATTATTGCAAATTACGGGCAAAATGGGCGTTATTCAACAAATGGGCGTGGCAATATAAGAAAAAAACAGTGTATCTTGAATAGTTTTGAGACTAGAGTACTGCAATTTAGTATAGGAGTAGGCATTATTATTACAAACTTGGTCAAGAAAGTGGGCGCTATTCGACAAATAGGCGTGGCAATATTAGAAAAACACTGTATTTCGAATAATATTGACACTAGTGTACTGTAATTTAGTGTAGGGGTCGACACAGTTATTACAAATTACGGCCACGAAAATAGGCGTTATTTAACAAATGGTCGTGGCAATATTAGAAAAAGATTGTGTCTCGAATAATATTAAAACTATGGAACTGCAATTTGGTATAGGGGTAGGCATTATTAGAACAAATTACGGCCAATAAAGTGGGCGAAATGTGACTACTGGGCGTGGCAATATTAGAGAAACAGTGTATCTCGAATAATATTAACACTAGGCTACTGAAATTTATTTAATTGCCTACTCCTGTAGTTGGCAAAATTATTAAAAATTACGTTCAATAAAGTAGACGTTATACGGAAAATGGGCGTGGCATTACTAGATAAACACTATCTCAGTTAATATTGATGCTGGGGTACTGAAATGAAGTAAAGGGGTAGGCACAGTTATTACAAATAACGCTCAAGAAAGTGGACGCTTATTTAACAATGGGCGTGGCAATATTAGAAAAAAAACTATATCTCGGATAATTTTGACACTAGGGTAATAAAACTCGTTACAAGAATGGGTATAATTATTTCAAAACATGTGACATCTGATTTAAATTTAAGGGACAGATATTTGAAATAACCAACAAATTTTTAGAATGTAATTGAACAAGTTTTTAAGAACAATTGTATTTATGTAGTTTATACACTATTTTCGAAAATTTATCATATTTTCTAAAAAGGAAGAAATAAAAATTTTTTAAAAAAACAACCGACTACAAAATCACTACAAAGTTAAAAAAAATTTTAAAATATTAATTTTAATTTCTTGGTCATATTTGACATATTATTTAAGCATATTATTACTTGGAAAACTTATTATTTGAATTTTTTTCTAATTTGTTTTACTATCATAAAAATATTAATTTCTTTATGAATACAAAAGCTTTGAAGTTGGCGCTTCTGATTAAAAGTCTTATTTTATTAGCACCGACCTTAAAGTCGGTACAGAATCACTGTTCAAAACAATGCTTCTGAATGGTTTTTAGTTGAGGATCCATGATGAAAATCCATTTCTTTACACAAATGCCCTGAAATTTCTCCTCCCGTCCCCAACAACACACTTGAGCGAAACGGGATTTTTAACCTATGCAACTGCAAAAACAAAACACCGCAATAGACAGGATACCGAACCTGATTTGAGAAGTCAACTTTCTTCTATCAGGCCTTTTGCCGATTGCCTCAGGACAATTGCCGAAAAATAAAAAACAGTTTCATACCTCCCATTACCCAGCAAACCAAAGTTGACGACTTTGTCGAAATTCCCACCAATTCGTAACTATGATATTTCGAGCTGTCTTGAGGAAATCGTTACAATTTCGCTACAGCAAATATTGGAACAGCTTCAATTTTTATACGTATTAATATAGAAATTCGATATGTGCCTGTTTGTACGATATATTTTAATTGACTGAACAAAGTCGTAACTTATTCGTAGCATTTCCGTTACTTTTCCTCCCGAAATCGTTACGAAGTCGTGTCAACCCCTTCATACGATTTTCCTTACGATTTCGCAACGAAATCGGATTCCGAAATCGGAAAGATTTCGAAAAATTCTCAACGAAATCGTTACAAATATTTCCTAATATTCCCGATTTCGTTGCGAAATCGTAAAGAATACCGTATAAAGGGGTTGACACGACTTTGTAACGAAATGTCGTAACGATTTCGTACCGAATCATAACGAAAATGTTACGGAGAAGTTATTATTTTGGCCAGACACTTCGAAAGAAATTAAATTTCACTCTGTTCGCACTTCAATTTATCGTACAAACAAACACATCAAAATTCTATATAAATTCGAATATAAACCGAAACTGTTCCAAAATTTGCTGTAACGAAATTGTAACGATTTCTTTAAGACAGCTCAAAATACTTACGAATTAGTCGGAATTTCGAAAAAGTCGTCAACTTTGTATGTCGTTTAGTAAAAAGAATAAATAATTTATTTTTTTTTAATAAATAAAATTTATTTTCATAAAGATTTTAAAAATAAATTATGATTATAATTAAAGAATACACACAAAGCAGTTTTTGATTATATTAGGGCTCTGTCAAATGGTTCGCTTTCCAAAAGGGTTCCATCGCCAAAAAAGTTTGAGAACTATGATTCTGCATATTAATAAATTACAAATTTATGACTTTTTTTCGTAAGCTATTTTTCCGCACTCGTTACACTGTCCACCGTACGCAACCAAATTTTAATTTTTATAATTTTTAATTGTATACCACCTTGTTCAAAAAGAAAGGTTCATTTATTGAATAAATTAGAGTACAAGTTTATTCATCCCAATTCAATATTGTAGCCTTCAAAGTAGTCCCCGTCGGCTGCAACGCACTTATGCCAGCGCTTGGTCCAGTCACGGAAACCTTTCTGGAACACGGTTTTTGGTATGGCCTTCAGAGCGTTCACTGATTTTTCCATGACCTCTTCTTTGTTAGTGAAACGCGTTCCTCGAAGCGGTTTTTTGACTTTTTTGAAAACTTCATACGGAGCCAGGTCAGGTGAATTTGCCTGCTGCTGGATGGTTATCGTGTTGTTTTTGGCCAAAAAGTCACGAATAAGATGAGCATTGTGCCATGGTGCATTATCGTGGTGCAAAATTCATGATTTGTTTTATTACAACGGATCCGATTGAAATGCCGACGTCCTCTGGTATCTCTCTAATCGTCAATTTACGATTTTTGACCAACATTTCATTGATTTTTTCAACGTTTTCTTCGGTAGTCGAACACGATGGCCGCCCGGTACGAGGGTCGTCTTCTACTTCGTCTTGGCCACTCACAAATCGGTTAAACTACTTGTTTGGCTTCTGATACGATAGAGCAGAGTCACCGTAACATTTCACTAACATTTTACGCGTATCGGCGCAGTTGAAACCATTTTTCACACAAAATTTGATACAAACTCGTTGCTCAATTTTTTCTTCTATCGTAAAAATCGAAGACACGAAAAAAGTTGTTGTAAACAAAACACTGTGACTTTACCAAATGTCAAAGATAGACGCTGATATTTGGCAGCCTTGTCATAGACATATGCGGCAACCTACTAAAAAAAAATTTTCGAATCAGACAGTTAAGTTCGGTTCACAGTGTAAATGAACCTTTCTTTTTGAACAAAGTGGTATAATTTTGAATTTATTTAAAATACAATATTAAATTGTATACTATTAAACTTATCATACAAATGAAATGTTTCTTGAAATTTTAACACATTTCGCTGATTTATTGAGTTATTTAAATCAACTGAAAATGGTATTTTTGGTGTCCGCCGTACGCAACCAAGTTGATACTTTATATTTTGGTTAATGTTTTAATAAATCGATTGAACCAAATTTAAAGATACACATGTACTGAGCAAAACTGGATTCAAGAAAGACAAATTTAAATTCGTTTTGTCATTAAAATGCACCACAATATACATTAAAGTACAGAAACATGTCTCCGTGCGTAGAAAAACACTTTTCTGACTGTACGCTGGTCGGAGAAATAATCAATAAAAAATCATACACCTTTTGCAAATATTGTTCTCGAGAACTGCCAGATATAAAAAAGTCAACTTCTTTACTTAAAATGTCACTCAGTTTTGGAACAACCATTTGCCTTATCAGGGCTTTTGAACTTTGCTATCGCCTGGCTTAACTTCTTAACTTCTAAGCTTTCGATTTCTTCTTCTGTAATACGTACTTATGTAATATCCAAATCATATTCTAATGGTGTTGTAGCTAACCTTTGGATAATTTCTAATATTTCGATTTTCATCTTCGTTTTCTTTTAAACTTTCATTTTGCGAAATCCCGGGATTAAGGTAGTCTAATCACGGGATTCGGGATTGCAAAAATCCTCCGGGATCTCAGGATTTCGGGACTGAAAGCTTTAGTTGTAACACAAATATTAATAATACATTTTTAAGGTAACGGTTCATATTTTCCACACCGTGTGACAAAAACATGATTTTACAAACAGAAATATTAATTTAAATTTCTTCTTAACAGTAAGTTTTTTATAGGTAAATGTTTGATACATCTTCTATATGTTGGTGTGTATATCACGTATAGACTCCAAATACCACCAATCTTTATAATATTTTAAGGGATTCTGATATTTAAGGATGTTTCTGTGAAGTTTGATGTTGATTGGATAAGGGGGCGTGGTACCTCCCATACAACCCAAATTGGCTCTATCGCCCACAAACCAAAAAAAAATGCTATATATCAGACGGTTTTAATCGTATAAAACTAAAATTTGGTAATTTTTTTCAGATAGTTAGTTTCAGTGACTGTGTAAAAAATGGGCGTGGTCTCACCATATCTACGCCCACTTTTGAAAAACTATTTTAATTCCTGAGATGTTCAAGTTTTGATAGTGAATCTTAGTATGCAGGTGCTATGGATCCAAGTGGCAGTCACTATGTAAATATAAACTTTGTCACGCCCACTTTTACCGCCCACAAACCAGTGAAAATGCTTTATATCAGACGGCTTTTGCCGTAGAAGACTAAGATTTGGTAATTTAGTTCGTATGGTTACTGTCGGCCAATGTACAAAAAATGGGCATGGCCGCAATATATCTACGCCCACTTTATCGAAATCTTGCTTATTCCTGAGTTGTACACGTTTTGATAGTCAATCTTGGTATGCAGGTGCTATGGGTCCAAGTGGCAGTCACTATGTAAATATAAACGTTGTCACGCCCACTTTTACCGCCCACAAATCAGTAAAAATGCTTTATATCAGACGGCTTTTGCCGTAGAAGACTAAGATTTGATAATTTAGTTTATATGATTACTCTCGGCCAATGTACAAAAAATGGGCATGGTCGCACTATATCTACGCCCACTTTATCGAAATCATGCTTATTCCTGAGATGTACACGTTTTCATAGTGAATCTTGGTATGCAGGTGCTAAAGGCCCAAGAGGCAGTCACTATGTAAATATTAATGTTGTCACGCCCACTTTTACCGCCCACAAATTAGTAAAAATGCTTTATATCAGACGGCTTTTGCCGTAGAAGACTAAGGTTTGGCAATTTAGTTCGTATGGTTACTGTCAGCCAATGTACAAAACATGGGCATGGCCGCACTATATCTACGCCCACTTTATCGAAATCTTGCTTATTCCTGAGTTTTGATAGTCAATCTTGGTATGCAGGTGCTATGGGTCCAAGTGGCAGTCACTATGTAAATATAAACGTTGTCACGCCCACTTTTACTGCCCACAAATCAGTAAAAATGCTTTATATCAGACGGCTTTTGCCGTAGAAGACTAAGATTTGGTAATTCAGTTTTAATCATTACTGTCAGCCAAGTGTACAAGAAATGGACATGTCCTCCCTATATCTACGCCCACTTTATCGAAATCATGCTTATTCTTGAGCTGTACACGTTTTGATAGTGAATCTAAGTGTGCAGGTACTCTGGATCCCAGTGGCAGTCACTATGTATATATAAATGTTGTCACGTCCACTTTCAACGCCCACAAATCAGTAAAAAAGTAGAAGACTAGGATTTGGTAATTTAGTTTATTTGATTACTGTCGGCCAATGCACAAAAAATGGACATGGCCGCACTATATCTACACCCACTTTCTCGAAATCATGCTTATTCCTGAGTTGTACACGGTTTGATAGGAAATCTTAGTATGCAGGTGCTATGGATCCAAGTGACAGTCACTATGTATACACAAATGTTGTTACGTCCACTTTAACCGCCCACAGATCAGTAAAAATGCTTTATGTTAGACGGTTTTTACCGTAGAAGACTAAGAATTGGTAATTTTGTACATAAGGTCACTATCGGCAACCATATCTACGCCCACTTTTTCGAAATCATGCTTATTCCTGCGTTGTACGCGTTTTGATAGTAACACTTCATACGCAGGTGCTCTAAGTGGCGGTCAATATATATATATATATAATTTGCCACGCCAACTCGTACCACCCGCAAATAAAAAAAAAAAACAACGCGAAATGGACAATTTCAGCCCTTGAAAGGACTTTGACCGAGCTTCTTATGATGAATTGTGTTGTGCGTGTTGTGGAATGTTTGAACACAAATGATCGAGAACTGGACCTACAAGTTTTATGCCGATTCCGAACGGCTTATGTCCTCAAGAAGCTTTTCATGGCAGTTTTTACTCTCTGAGGTTTGCCATTGTCAGCAGAGAGGTGACGGCCGAACTGAAAAATTAATTCAATTGAAAAAACTTTCTGTGTCAGGTGGAATTCGAACCAGGTTCTATCCCATATGGACCACACACTCTACCCACTACGCCACGGCCGCCACTTTTTTAGAACTTCTATAAATCAGACAATTCTCATCGTTAAATACTAAAATTTGGTAATTAAGTTCATACGCTTACTCTCGACAGCTTTGCAAAAAATGTGCATGGTAGCACTATATCTGTGCCCACTCTTCAGCAATAATTTTATTTAATTTATTTATTTATTTATGTATTATAGTTAATTACAATTTAACAATTATAACTAAGTAAGCACTAGCTGCCAGGGCTATCGGTTAGAAATAATTTAAATTCCTGAGATGTGAACGTTTTGATAGTCAAACTTGGTATGCAGATGCTATAAGTCCAAGTGGCGGTCACTTTTTATATAAATTTTGTCACGCCCACAAATCCGTGAAAGTATACAAATCAAAATTTACAGTAAAAGTCGCACTTTATCTACGCCGACTTTTCAGAAATTATTGTAATTTCTGAGCTGTACATGTTTTGATAGTGAAACTTGATATGTAGGTGCAATAAGACCAAGTGGCGGTCACTATACATATAAATGTTGCCATGCCTAAATGTTTGTTTGTATACTAGGGCTCCTCACAAAAAAGAAGGTGTTTGGGTCGGTTGCTCAAAATAACGCTTTTTGTTATGATGATCCCCCAAATATTTCGACAGTAGCTGGAATAGTTTGAAATAAAAAAAAAACAAAAACGAAATGGCCCTTGAAAGGCCGATCTTCTAATGTTCTTAATAACAAACGGTCAGACTTAATAGTTATTTTGTCTTGCCATGTTACTTTTGGTCAAATAAATTATATATTCATGATTAAATATAGTGTAAAGTGAAGAATTAAATTGAATGAAATTACAAAAAAATGTACACATTTTTTACATTTTACAATTTATTTGACTAAAAGTAGTATGGGAAAAAATTAATTTGAATTTTAGTGAAAATAATATGAAAAAAGTTAAAACAATCCATAAAAATCTGCATTATCTTTGGTCCAACGGAAAAAATTGAAGATTTTTGATGCAAAAGAACTTTTTCATTACTCTTATTTCTGACCGTTTGTTTTTTTTTTTTTAACTACCATACCAGGCAATATTTTTAGTCGAAATTTTTTGGGGATCATCGTAACATAAGCCATGGATTATTTTGAAGAACCGGACTAAGCAACTTGTTTTTCTAAGGAGCGTGAGGCGACTTAATGTATATACGTATGTGGGTTCAGTTGATCTCGTCTACTTGTCGGTATCGGTGTTGTTTTTTCTAGTGTGTGTTGTAAAAGTAATTATTAAGTGGAAAATCTAAATTTTTGTTAAATCGTTTGTATAAAAACTATTAAAAAATTGTATTTATGTGTTTTTAAAAAAAAAAAAAAAAATTTATTTTGTTTAGTGTTCTTTTCGTAAAACATAATTTATGTTAATAAAATAGAACAGTTTTTGTTGTACTTCACACAATCTAGTGTTTGTATGCCCAATTTTTTTCTATTCCTCTTTGTGCGGTGTTTGTTTATCTGTTGTGCAGTGAGAGTCTCTAGTGTTGTTATTGTGCTTAACACTTTGTGTACGCTGCATTTTACTGTGCCAACCCTGAAAGCACATTTTACATTTAAAAACGCTCACAAAGTAATTGAAATTTTTTTCAATGGATTATTTTTCCATTGATAATATTGCTGCTTGTTCTCTGAACGAGCAATGCAAAAGCCAGAATATTCTGTACCCTATGTTCAGCTGTTCTGGCCCATGTGAGCGAATGTTCCACGCTTCTTGTGCCGGTATTTCTAAATCGTGCCTTGACGATTTAATTTCAGTCCGATCTGGTCTTCGCTGGTATTGTGCTTCGTGCAGGGCCCTTTCCCCGGATGAACTCTATTCTAAAATTAAGCTTTTTGGGGAAAGCCTTAACTTATTAAATAATAACTTCAGAGAAATTGTTTCATTTTTTAGCGAAGTTAGTGCCGCACCCACTACCAGCGTTTCTGATGAAATTACTGTTCAGGATAACATTTCGGTTCCTTCGTCCATGATTGCTTCTTCCGGAATTTTGTCAGTTTCATCAGAAAAAGACCCTAAAAGCTCTAAAAGAAAGAGGAAAAACAAAAACAAAAATAAGCGTCAGAAGGCGTCCTCCAGACCTTCCAAGGCAAAGCAGCCCTCAGCAATGCCATCAGAAAATAATAATACGGTGATTTCTTATACACCATCTTCTATTCCTCCATTGACTAGTAGTCCAAATACGATTTCAACTACTATTTCAACTTTAAGAGCAGTTTCGAGGACCAGAAATGTTTTCATTTCACGTCTTCAGCCCGACACATCAATAGAAAATATATTGACGTTTGTCAGGCAATCCAAGTTAGTGAACTCAAATGCATTCTGTTCATCCAAAAAAATTGGTAATAAGCCTTCCCATGCTTCTTTCATTTTAACAGTTGCAGCCGATGATTTTACAACTGTTTTTAACTCTAATTTGTGGGCCGATAATATTCTTGTTACTGAGTTCAAGCCAAAAAATAAGCCTAAAAGGGTGACTCAAGCCGCCCGCCAGGCTCAAAAAAACTAAATAGGCTGTCCCTTTACTATCAAAATGTAAGGGGACTACGTTCTAAGACGCAGAGCTTATTTCTATCAACTCAAAATTGCTCTGAGGATATTATCGCGTTAACAGAAACGTGGCTGAACGGAAGCATTACTGATTTGGAATTGTTTGACAATAGTTTTCAAGTTTTTAGAAAAGACAGATAAACTGACAATATTTCTTCTGTCGGTGGTGGTGTCCTTTTGGCTGTAAGGAACTGCTTTGTCAGTTTTATTGTTGACATTCCCTGCTCTTCTAATATTGAACTAATTTGCGTTAAAGTTATACATTGTAACTCTAATGTATATGTTATTAATGCGTATGTTCCTCCTAAGAGTAGTGTAGAGGTCTATGCAAGCCTTGCGGAGTGCATAGATTACATAATTGATTTACTTGACGTTAATGACGACATTTTATTATTGGGCGATTTTAATCTACCTGATTTAAAATGGCATTCTTCTGACGATGATACGTACTATTGTGCATCTAATTCGAAGACCCGCCAAGAACATATATTTGTTGATAATATATGTTCAGACTTACAACAAGTGAGTTGTATTTATAATAGTCTTGAAAGACTTCTTGACCTGGTCTTAACTACAGACAGTAACAATGTTGTTGTTAAGAGGGCCTTTCATGCTCTAACTACTGTTGATGAATATCATCCACCATTGAGTATTTGGTACGAATCCGACAGAGCAAATATAGTAAATTCTAATTCAGCAGATAAGCTTTATGAATTCAATTTTAAAAAAGCTGACTTTTTGAAGTTGAATCAGTTGCTTAATGGCAAACTTAATGCAATTTTAGAATATATAAATGGAAATTGCCTTGATGACTCCATACATTTTTTTTATATGGAACTCTTTGCTGTGTTTTCTCAATCCGTACCTTATAGTCTCAAATTTGCGAGGAATTCTACGTACCCTTGGTACACAAAGGATTTAAAGACTCTTCGCAACAACAGGAATAGGGCATGGAAGAAATACATCTGTAGCTTAGGCTCAAACGACCTAGAAACTTACAAACGTTTGTTTCTGGAATTTGAAAATCGCTCAGCTACATTATATCACGAATATTTAGATAATGTTAAGCTGAGAATATTGACAGATCCAAAGAAATTTTGGGGATTCGTAAACACAAAGAAGAAATCTGATGGATTTCCTTCTTCATTTAGAACTCCTGAGGGATTTACTGACAATCCCGTCAAAATTTGTGGCCTTTTCGCCAATCTTTTTAAAGAATCATTCTGTTCAGATTCTTTTAATCCTGATGGAGAGTACTTTGAATATATGAATTCCGAACCCAGAGTATCTTTGGAACATATATCCTTCACTCCCGAGGATATTTTAATGTATATTAGATCGATCGATGAGGAGTTTGGTGCTGGACCTGACGGTGTTCCTGCCGCAGTGTTAACACAATGCGGTTCCGTTTTGAGTCAACCACTGTCTTTATTATTCAATAAATCTATTAACGAAAGTTATTTTCCACTTTTTTGGAAAAAATCATTTATAAGTCCTATTTTTAAAAAGGGTTGCAGGAACGATGTCAGTAACTATAGGCCTATCGCTAAGCTCTCATCGATTCCAAAACTTTTTGAGCGGATGGTGTACGATCGGGTGAAAATTCACTGTGGCAAAGTCATAACAACTCGTCAGCATGGTTTTGTGAATGGCAGATCCACTGTGTCTAATCTTCTCGATTTTACAACATTCTGCTTAAATTCTATTGATTCTGGTAACCAGGTCGATTGTGTTTACACTGACTTTAGTAAGGCATTTGATAAGCTACCACACAATCTAATCTTATTTAAACTTGAGTTAATGGGATTTCCACAATATTTTGTGAACTGGATTAAATCGTATTTGGTGGAGCGATCTTATCAAATACGTTTCCGAGGCGCATTGTCTTCTGAATTTATTGCTGGATCAGGTGTTCCTCAGGGTAGTCACCTTGGTCCTCTTCTGTTTATTTTAGCTATCAATGATGTAACTCACGTCATTGAACACTCTCATCTGCTTATTTATGCCGATGATATGAAAATATACAGAACGATTAATTCTAGAGATAATTCAGATCTACTCCAGTCTGATCTAAAATCCTTTGAAGTTTGGTGTTCTAAAAATAATATGTTTTTAAATCCAGATAAATGCCAAACTATGACCTTTTCGCGAAAAAGGAATAATTTTATTTTTGATTATAAGATTAAAGATACTGCCTTGAGTCGTGTAGACACCGTCAAAGACCTAGGTATATGCATGGATTCTAAGCTATCGTTGAACATTCATATTGATAATATTTGTAAAAAAGCATCTTCAATGCTTGGTTTTGTAAAACGCTGGGCCAAAGAATTTAATAGCATGATTACAACTACAACGTTGTATTATGCAATCGTGCGTCCTCACTTAGAGTATGCAAGTCAAGTGTGGTCCCCAAGTTACAATGTGCATGTTGATCGAATAGAAAGAATCCAAAAACGTTTTGTTCAGTTTGCTCTAAGGGGCTTAAGTGGAACTGACATATTAGACCTTCCTCCTTATGCGGATCGTTTAAAACTATTAAAAATGCAGTCTTTAGGTGATCGAAGGAAATCGGCAGATATCGTATATTTACACCAGCTCATAACAGGTGTATTCGATTCTCCAGAACTTCTTTCTCACATAAATTTTAACACTAACCGTAGAAGCAGTAGAAACGCTAACAACTTAATTTATTTGCCATTTAGTAGAACAAATTATATGGCTACTGCTCCTTTAAGTCGCATGAGTTCCTTTGTTAACAATTGTAGCGTTTTTGATGTTAATTTGTCAAAAGGTCAACTCAAAAGTAGATTAAAATTAGTTGTGTAAATAGATCTATGTATACGCATGGTTAGTTGTTACGTCTTGTGTTGTCCCTGAGCCCAACCCATTTATTGGTGGGTAAATTTTTCCCACATTAACTTGTTTGTGGTCACGGGTATCCATAACATTGATATTTTCAATGATTACTGGGTAGTGGCTTTAGATGGGTTAATGCTGAGGAAGTGCGATATAGCTGTAGTAGCTGAACTCTATTGTTATTGGTATATGTGTATATCACTTAAGGACTCCGAAACCGCTAAGTCAATTTTTATACCAAAGCCTTGAGAGGGTTCCAATGAAGTCTGGTGCCGACCGTAAAAGGCTCCTTAAATACACCTAAAATTTTCGATATCGACCAGTTTTGGTTTTTTTTTTGTAGGTCGCACAGTCTCGGAATTCAGTATTCGACCTCAATTTACACATGCCGTTCCACTGGTAACATTTTATGGGCGTTGGTCGAGGGGCGTGGTACTTTTTCAGCACCCCAAATATTCGGTATAGTTTTCGAAATAAGTCACACATCAATAAAACTCGGTACGAACTTACTATAAAAGTATGGCTTCACTAAAGCTACACCCTCTTTTAGGGGATAAGCGCTGAGCGCAGCGAAGCGCGCCGGGTATAAGCTAGTATCCAATAAAATTTGCAAAAATACATGCACGAGAATTCATCCATAATATATATATATATTAAATTGAAATTAATCTTTTCCCTCTCCATCTATCTTTTATCTAATTAAATCTCTGACAAATTCAATTTTCGGAAAAACATATTGCTCTAAAGTGTTACTGAAGATTCAAACCGTACAAAACTAATAATCTAAATTTTTAAGGAATATTATATTCTAAAACGCAATATTTTAGTAAGTTAGAGCTGCCAATTTTCAATTACACCAACTGTTTTTCAAGTTTAATTATCGGGAATTCAGAGTTGCCAATTTTGCGGAACTGCTGAAGACAAGCGGGTTTTCAAATTAAACTTTATTGCTTGTTAGTTTCGGAGTTGTGAATCTCTCAACTACTAATATTCTTTTTCTAGTTTTGCTCAAACAAATTTGAAGGTGTTTTTCTAAATTATAACTTCGGGGTATTGCAGAGTTGTCATTAGTACGCTACTGCTGAATATTGTCGTCTTTGTTACATAAAAACTTTATATGTCGTGATTCAGAGTTGCCATCTCGCGCAACTGCTGAATCTTTACAAATTGGAAAAAAAACACTATTTCTCTTGGTTCACAGTTGCCAATCTCGAGCGATTGCTGGATATTTACAAATTTGGGGGGAAAAGTCGATTTGGAAAGAGTTGCCAACTCCGCGCGATTGCTTAATGCTTTCGATATTTTCCTAGATTTAATTAATCTCTGGATTTTAAGTTCTCTGTATCTGCTGAACGTTTTTTGATACTCATTCAACAATTAGTTCTCGATTTTAAGAGTTTTCAACTCCGTGCAACATCTTAATATTTATAGTTTCACAATCTTTGGAGTTTACTTATTTAAAATCGATTTCATATATTGGCCGCGGCATGAAAATTTTATGGCGAGTGAAATCGAGCGTTATCTAAAAAATCCAGCGTTACGCAGTCAGCGTTATACCAACAAAATACATACTCACAGCAGAGAAATACCAACAACGAAGAAGTTTCCAACAAAATACACACAGCAGCAATCTGCTATTGTTTTGCAAATTGAATTGCACATTTTTGTAAAACTCCAAAAGTACTGAGCCGATTTTTATCGAATAAGTTTTAGAATATTATATTTGTGCTACAGCACATTTTCCTTTCAGAATTTTAAAAGTAAGTATATTTAATTAAAGATTTAAATGAAATCATACCCGAAGCCACGCATTGCTTGGTCGTTTTCTTTTCACCAGCTTGTACTTGCGAGAGTTTCAAGAAATTCCATGTTGCTCTCTATCTTCTCTTTTTATGTTCACCTAGCCACAGCACAACAAAAAAATTGTATGTGTTTGAATATGTGTGGTTAATTATAAATCCAACAAGTTTTGTTTCATTGAAATCAGTTAAAAATTCGAGTTATTTAAATTTTAAACATTAATCTTTTAAAAACAGAACAAAATCGTTGTTTTTCATGCTGCTTTGCCTAAACTGAGTTTTTCGCAAATAAGATCAAGCAAAACATAGTTATTTTAGTGATTTTGAAGAAGTTAATTTAGATTTAGTTTCTGGAAGAACAATGGGAACGACTAGATATTATACAACCATTGATGCTATGTTTTCACGATTACCACGAACCTAATATTACAGTATTTAATAATGACGTTACTTTTAATGAAATTCATCAATTTACCTCATAATGAATTTATGTAATAAATATATTTTAAAATTTGAAAAGTATACAATCCTTTTACTAATACAGGGTGTCCCGCAATTGAGTGCAACTATTTATGGAGGTGAAAGATTATATCCAGCGGAGCAAAAAGTCGTATGAGAGGGGGGTGGGGGGTCAATTTTCACGTTCTTAGGAGCTACAGGGTTGATTAATATTTGACGACTTTGATTCACGTTATTATTTCTAGCAGAAAAACTAACATACATAAGAGTTATTGCGAAGGCAATAAAATCACCTTTTTAAAGTTATATCAACAAACCCCAATGACTTAACCGTTACCGAGCTGTGCTCGTGTGAAGATGAAATCAACCGGTTGAAACTTCCAAATTTCAACTTTGAGTGCAAATTTCTTTTCGCGTTATAAATGAAATTTTTTCCTATGAATAATATTGTAATTTATTTAATTTTCTTTTAAATGACTCAAAAAACATAAAAGTATCTTTAAAAATAAGAAAGATGGCTGTACTAAAAAATTATACTTATTAGAAAATAATGATAAATAATGACAAAACAGTTATCAAAATGTATAATTTTTTTAGTACAGCCAACTTTTTTATTTTTTGAGATATGTTTATGTTTTTGGTGTTATTGAAAAGAAAATTGAATAAATTAAAAAAATTGATCACGCAAAAAAATTTCATTTATTATGCGAAATTCCGACAAGTTTGCACTCAAAGTTTAAATTTGGTAGTTCCAATTGATTGATTTCATTTTCACACTAGCACAGCTCGGTAATGGTTAAGTCGGTAGGGTTTGTTGATATACTGTTAGAAAGGTGATTTTATTGCCTTTGCAATGAGCTATCAAAATAAGTCTTATGTAGGTTAGTTTTTCTGCTACACCGAGAAAAAATTTTATGTTAAATTGAAAAAAAAACTAGTATAATTTATAAGATGGCTTTGGCAGTTTTCAGCCACCCAAGTACTTTATCAAAACGCCTAAGTTTTACAAGTTGACTTGCCAATTTTTATTGGGTGATAAATTAACCAAGTATTTGATAATTTTTTATACACTACTTTAAAAAAAAAAATTTAATTTCAAAAATATAATTTTTTTTTCGGGTTTTGGTTTTTATTTTTTTTTTTAAGCTTCCGCCTCTTGTTCTGTGATTTGCTTGACTGAAATCGGCATCAACACTAATTTTTCTTTTATCAACACCGTTTTTTTCTTAGAAATTAATGACTTCTCGGCTTTTCTTGCTGATTGACGTCTATTATAACAAGAACATTAAATTAAATTAAATTAAATTAAATTAAATTAAATTAAATATCAAATACAAAAATTTTACCTTCGCATGCCGTTGAGATTCCAACCCACACAAACCCGATACCACAGTGTACGAAGACACTACGCTACGCATTGAGCCAAACTCCTTCGTTACGCGGAGTGATTTACTCAATATTAATTAAAACTGAAGATATGCTGCAGCTATCAACAGAATACTGCGACATACTGCATCTGTTAATACAGCATCTGTTAAAATCTGTGAATCAAATATTTTTTTTGGCAGGGTATCGAAGTATGTGCTTTCAAAGCAATGTATTAAACAATTTTTGATTGCAAAGGGACTTACCCAGAAGCATTAAAAATGCTCATACGCAAGACTTATGTCGATGACGTTCTCTCAGGAGGCCACGATATTTGTTCTGCTCTTAACGCACAAAATCAGCTCATCGATGCCCTCAGGTCAGCCAGACTTCCGCTAAAAAAATTTACGGCAAATCACCCAGACCTCCTCAGCCATTTGACTAAAGATGATTTACTCGATGAGGATTTCCTCCGGTTTTTTGATACAAGTGCAACTAAAACTCTAGGCATCAGATGGATTGCTCTGAGTGGTTCATTCCCTTATAACGTCAAACCAATTTTCTGTACAGCGTCTGCCACAAAAAGGCAAATTCTCTCTGCGGTAGCAGCACTTTTTGACCCAGCAGGGTGGCTGGCACCGATAATACACACTGCTCCTAAAGGATCGATAGGTTTCATGAAAATGACAACAAAAACTAAAAATGAGGCTTGATTTGTAATTTTCTTACGATCAATATGTTGAAATTTAAGTCGGCACTGCTCCTTTTTGGGAACTAAGGGGTTAAGAAGTATTTCACGATGTTGATTCATGCTATTGTTTCTAGCAGAAAAACAAACACACATAATACGTATTTAAAGAACTCATTGGAAAGGTAATAAAATCACCTTTTTAACAATATATCAACCAACATTATAGGCTTACTCGTTCCCGAGCTGTGCTCGTGTGAAGATGAAATCAATCAGTTGAAAGTACTAAGTTTTGACTTTGAGAGCGAATTTCTCAGAATCAGTACTTTCAACTGATTGATGAAAGTATTCTAGGGATCAAAATAAGAAACTTTGACGAAGGAACCATACCTCTAAAACGAATTCTGATGTCCCCCAATTTGGGTCGAACTTTTGGGTAGGGGCAAATTTTGAAAAATCCCACTTTGACCCATTTAGAGTGCTCCAATCGAGTCCAAATGTATGACCGACCCCCACTAACTTTGGAGTTCCGACCCACCCATGCCAGTGGCACACCCCCTGGGGGTTCCCCATACAAACATTTCAAAAAATCGCCAGTTTTTTTCTTTTTGGAGTTTTTTTCTCTTTAGAAATTTATTCAACCCTCTTAAAAAATGAAGGTATCACTGTGACACAATTGCAAATCGGAAAATTGCTTGTGTGCGTTTTTTAAGGCACCACAAGACACAGTTGCATGTCGTAAACTTGCTTGTGTAGTTTTTTTATATCACCTACTTAAGAAATGAAGGTTGTTTTAACAACCCTTTTTGTGGGTATTTTAGGGCACCTTCTTAAGAAATGCGCGTTTTATGCAACCATTTTAACAATTAAGATATCACTGGAATGCACCGCAACCCTTGAATGAACCCGCAACTGTGACACAATTGCAGATCCTAAAATTGCTTGTGTGCGTTTTTAAGCCACCACAAGACACAGCAGGTAGAATTGAAATTACCATTTCATTCTTATTCAACAGTTTTTGTGAATGCATTAAGTCGTTGTGAAGAACTCAAAGTGTGAAGTGCTAATTTAAGATAAAAAAATATTTAAAAAAAAAATAATAAGTGAAGTTGGCCATTCCAAATCAAAAAGTTTACAATGAATCCACCATCCTCTACACCGCAAGATGAAGCAACAACAACATCAACAACTATCGAAAACCCAATGAGTCATATACCCAAGCACGGTGTTATTGTTTTTGGTGTGTCTACTGATTTGACTGATCTTTATTTACCAACCCATCTGGATATCTTGAGATATTATTTTTACTTAAGCGAACGTGCTAAAACAGAACAAAAAAGTTTTCCCATAAATCATTCACTATTCAAGTACAAGATAAGTTGAATGGAATTTGGGAAAAACTTGGTATGGAAATAATGCTGAAAAAAAGTGTATTTAATAAATTGAATAAATTGCTTGACAAGTATCAAGAGCAAATCAAGAGAAGAAACAAAACCCAACAATTTACAGAGTATGTAAAATCTCTGGAAACAATTTTTTACATTGGATCATGTAAATGCGATTTGAAGGCAGCTCCATGTGCATGCGGCTGGGTTCCCGAACGCCTCAAAGAGTTCATGCACGATCAACATAATCAGAGAAGACTAACAATGGATGCAACAATGGTGATGGAAACTGAAGAGCAAGGAGCAACGTCTATGTCATCAATGCCAACATACCAAGATCCCGATGATTCAACATACGCACCGCTACCGGTTCAAGAAGATATGGATAGAAGCACAAGTTCACAATACACAGAGAGATACGATTGTTTTAACTTTGCCTTGGTATGTGACAGATTTGGTGTGCCTGATAGAGTAGCATCGGCATTGGGAACCGCTCTTTCCAAGATTTTAAAATGAAAGATAAGCATGGCAAACCTCTCATCATGGATAAATCGAAAGTTCGCAGAGAAAAAGAGAAATGCAGACAAGAAGTGGTTCGCAAACGGTTAGATCATACCAATTTGTTAGCGTTTTCATTCGGTGGCAGAAAAGATGATACTTTAACGACAGCTAAAGTTGATGAGAAGTATCATACTAGGATGGTAAAAGAATCTCATCTTGTTATTTTGAGAGAACCCAATTCTGAATTGATTGGTTACGTAAGACTGGAACATGAAATCGCTGAATACAAAACAACCAAATTAAATGATTTTTTCAACGATAAAAATATATCACTGGATGCATTAATTGGAATATGCACTGACGGTGAGCCAACAAACACTGGCCCACACGGTGGAATTATACGATGATTCGAATTGCTGTTAAAAAGACCATTGCATTGGTTCGTTTGCCTTCTACACTTCAACGAACTTCCGTTTCGGCATTTGTTTGAACCTTTGGATAAATCAACCAGCACTGGACCAAGATCGGCATCCGGAAAACGGAGCCGTCAAATCGAAACTTGTGAAACTCTTCCGGTATGTTATTGCTATCACTCATTTATTATAATTGTCAACCATTTTTAATTATTTTATTATTATATATTTTCAGGTGGTGGACGGCTTCCAGAAAATTGAGTTGCAAAATATGCCCCCGCTCCAGAAAAAAATTGAATTTTCCACCGATTCGAAGTACTTATACTGGCCCATGCAATTTCTAGCGGCGTGGTTTCGGTGGATCTGGCTAACATCAAACCAGGGAAAATTGTACATTCTCGGTGGCTCACCAAGGCCGCTAGATTATTACGATTATATGTGACAACGGAAAATCCAGATGCAAATTTAATAATTCTGGTTGAATTTATAATAAAATGTTATGTGCCAATGTACTTCAATATCAAGTATTACAGCTCTGTCGTGTACGGCAGTGCATTATTTTTCAACTTCATTAGTTGGTCACGATTTCTAGAACCTCGTTTACGCAAAGAAAAGCGCAAAGAAAAGCGCGACTGTCTATCAACATAATTCTACGCTAAAGTAAAAAAGACTTCAAACAATAATTTTTTTAGTTTCTTTTCTATAACTAACTTAAATTAATTTTTTCATTTACATATGTTCTGACTAAATAAATTTCAAAAGAGAAAAAATAGATATAATTATAAATAAATAATAAATATTACTATAAATAAATAAATAAAAATAAAGAAAAAACATAGCCATTTCGCTGATTTTTTCATGTAAAGTGCCAAAACTGGTGATTTTTTGAAATGTTTGTATGGGGAACCCCACAGGGGGGTTCCAGGGGGTGTGCCACTGGCATGGGTGGGTCAAGCCTCCAAAGTTAGTGGGGGTCGGTCATACATTTGGACTCGATTGGAGCACTCTAAATGGGTCAAAGTGGGATTTTTCAAAATTTGCCCCTACCCAAAACTTCGACCCAAATTGGGGGACATCAGAATTCGTTTTAGAGGTATGGTTCCTTCGGCAAAGTTTCTTATTTTGATCCCTAGAATACGATTTTCACAGAGCATTGAGCGATTTTTAAATCGACCCGCCCTAATGAATATGTATGTTCTTAAGTTCAGAATAATGAATAATTTTTTTTCTGGAACTTCTCAAAAGTTATAAAAATATATAAAAATACATGATTACAGCACAGAATGGCCAAAGTTAAAAAATTCTCAAAACCTTTCTATGTAACAGTACTCTGGGTTCGGAATTCATATATTCACGATCAAAAAGTCCATAGGATGACACATAGATGGCGTTACTAGATTTTTTTCATATGATTTTTATTTAGTGCCAACCTTCAAACGATACGTATAAAAATTTGACAACGATCTGACAATTGATTCGTGATTTATAGCATTTTGTGTGCAACTATTGTTATTTAAAAAAAAATGAAAAAAAGTGAATTTCGAGTTTGGATAAAGTTATGCTTTTTGATAAAAAAAAATACAGTGGAAACCAAACAATGACTTGATAAACATTATCCGGACTCTGCTCCATCGAGACAAATGGTAGAAAAGTGGATTGCTGAATTTAAATGTGGTCGTACCAGCACAAATGATGCAGGAGCAGTGGACGCTCAAATCAGACTGTTATTCCACAAAATATAAAAAAAATCCACAAATTGGTTATGAACGATCGCAAATTGAAGGTGCACGAGCTAGCTGGCATTGTAAAGATATCAGATGGTAGTGTTTTTACAATTTTACACGAACATTTGGGTATGCGAAAGCTCTGTGCAAAGTGGGTGCCGCGTGAGCTCACAGTCGACCAAAAACAACAACTAATTGATGCTTCAGAGGAAAGTTTGGCGCTGTTAAACCGCAATAAAATCGAATTCTATCGTATCTATAAAAACATGGCTTCACTTTTACACACCAGAATCCAAAAGACAGTCAGCTAATGGACAGCAGTCGACGAACCGAATCCAAAGTGAGCATCCAAAGACCCAACAGTCGGCTTATAAGGTGATGGCGTCTGTATTTTGGGATGCGAACTCCAAATAGGAACCACCATCAACAGCGACTATTACTGTGCACTTTTGGATCGATTGAAGGCTGAAATCGCCAAGAAACGGCCATATTTGCAAAAAAAAGTGTTGTTTTACCAAGACAATGCACCGTGCACAAATCGATGAAAACGATGGCAAAATTTAATGAATTGGGCTTCGAATTGCTTACCCATCCACCGTATTCTCCAGATTAAGCCCCCAGCGACTTTTTCGTGTTTTCAGATCTCAAGAGAATGCTTGCTGGAAAGAAATTCAAGTCCAATGATGAAGTAATCGCTGAAACTGAGGCCTATTTTGACGAGAAAGAGAAATCGTACTATAAAAGTGGTATCGAAAAGTTGGAAAATCGCTATACTCGTTGTATCGCCCTCGAAGGCAACTATATCTATATATTCTATCTATATATATATAAAAATGTAAAAAAAAAAAATCTGTACATTAAATATTTTTTTGAAATTCTTTTTGCGATGGACGTTTTGAATGACGCTGAGTCCGAAAATCGCATTTTTAAACATTTTGTCTGTCTGTCTGTTAAAGCATCACGCGAAAACCACTGGATGGATTTAAATAAAACTTGGCATATAGGTTCCATATATCCCCGGTCAACATATGGGCTACTTTTTATCCAGATAAAAAGGTTGGACCCGGTAGGGGGCGCTGCGATCGGGTTCCAGGCATTGTTTTTTTTAGCTTATCTCCGAAACCGTTCATCCGATTTGCATGAAAATTTGTATGTAGAGATTTTCGGACGAGCTGAGTTTTTTTGACTTATCTACTCTGTTCTATCTCGAACGAGATGGCGCTGTAGTACAAATATTTTGAAAACCTCGAAAAACTCCTCAACCGTGCATCCAATTTACATGAAAATCGGTATATAGAGGTTTTCGGATACGGTGAGTGTTTTGCACTTATCTTTTCTGTGCTATCTTGAACACCAGAGGGCGCTGTAGTACAAATATTTTAAAAAACGTCAAAAAACTCCTAAGCGGTTTATCCGATTTGCATGATAGTTGGTATATAGAGGTTTTCGGATATGGTGCGTTTTTATGACTTATAAACTCTGTTCTATCTTGAACACCACCAGAACTCGCTGTAGTAAAAATATTTTTAAAAAAGTCAAAAAACTCCTAAGTCGCTTACCCGATTTGCTTGAAAGTTGGTATATAGAGATTTTCAGAAACGGTGAGTTTTCATTACTTATAAACTAGGTTTTATCTTGAACACCAGAGGGAGCTGTAGTACAAATATTTTAAAAAACGTCGAAAAAGTCCAAAACCGTTCATCCGATTTGCATGAAAATTTGTGTGTAGAGGTTCTCGAACGCCGAGTTTTTTGACTTATCTACTCTGTTCTATCTCGAACACCAAGGGGCACTGTAGTACATGTTTTGAAAAACCTCGAAAAACTCCTAAACCGTACATCCGGTTTGTATCCGATTTGCATGAAAATTTGTGTGTAGAGGTTCTCGAACACGCCGAGTTTTTTGACTTATCTACTCTGTTCTATCTCGAACACCAGGGGGCACTGTAGTACATGTTTTGAAAAACCTCGAGAAACTCCTAAACCGTACATCCGGTTTGTATGAAAATTGGAAAATAGGGGTTTCTGATACGGTGAGTGTGTTGAACTTTTCTTTTTTGTGCTATCTTGAACACCAGAGGGCGCTTTAGTAAGTGAAAATTAGTCCAAAAGATACTGAAATCCACCCTGCCCTCAACTTGGACTAACTTCGCCTATCAATAAACAGACACTATCTCTGCTGTCAACCCAAAATTACAAACATTATTTGTGAGCTCGCCATCTGGCAACTCAACAGGATTACAATGATTATTTTCTGTGTATTTTCCACACACATAAAGGTAGAGAGGACTGGTTCATCAACAGCACCCGCCAGTGTCGAGAGTAGCCAATTGCTCCTTTCACATTAGCTACTTTACTAGTTCTATACGAACTAGCTACTTTTTTGACCCAAGCTAATGCATAAAAGGGTGAGTTCAATCAACTTCAAGCTTGTTCTGCTTATTGTTTATGTTTTTGACGTCTTGATTCTGTAAGAATGAACATATAGTTTGAAGTAATATTTTCGACAAAATATGATATATAACTCGTTTTAATTTCGTTGAACATGAAAAGAATAATTCTGAAGAAGAAAGTACAAAATAATTAACTAGAGAATACTTTCACAATGCCTACTTTCTTTCTTTTCTTCATCTTTCCGACTAGCGAATAGCACTAGTTATAGGCTAGGGAATGGTGATGCAAAAGGTAGCGATTGACCCCTGTCTATGATATGTTCACGTAAAATTCGCCATTTGAATGCAAAGAAAGTATATTGAAGTGTAACTAGTACTGGTTCACTAAGGGCTAGTGAAATCAGTAGTTCTGTACTAGTGTCATTTACTGCAGGGCAATAACAGCAGCCTTAGCATAACCATTTACAGCAACGATAGCATTGTCAACACAACCAGGCAGACTAGCATTACTATCTACATCTGCGTTGTCATTAACATTAAAGGCTGAATTTCTAAACGTCTTTTTGCAAAGTATCCGTCTGTTTTTTCTTTGAATTGGTGCTTGTAGATCCACTAAAACTGCGCAACTGGATTGTTATTTCTAAGCACGCTTTAGTTGCGCAGTTGCGCAAAATTTAACCTAGTAAACAAAACAAATGCAGAATAAATAAAATTACAGCAACTGCCAATAAACAGAACGTAGCGGAGAAATCAAACTTCTGTAGATCTCAACGTCGCGTGCCGCTCTATTCCTACTTATTATAAACGCTCACATATGAAATTCATGTAATAGATCGCAAAGTGACATTTCTCAACGTTCTACAATGTTCTGTTACGTCTATTATAATAAGCCCTTAAGCCTAATCTATATATAAATAGCAGAGCAACATTACAAGCAACATTACAAAAACATCTTAACATCACTGATGAAAAATTCGAAAAAGTAAAAGATATGTAAATATAATAGTGTACGTTGTTCAGATAAAATATTCAATTGCATATTTGCAAAAATTAGCCACAGGAAAGTATCGATATCCACTAAGAGAAAGTAGAATACATATCCGATGAACTGCCAAGTACTTCAGAATCTGCAAGAGGAGGCCAAGGAAGTTATTAGACGAACGTTCAACATTCACAAAAAAAAAGAAACTTATGGATGCTACAGAAGCGATTTCTATCGGACAACTGCCAACAACATTAACAGTTAAATACAACAGAGATATGGAAAAGCAAGGGGTGATATAACAAAAGCAGTTTCAAGGAAAATATATTCTCCCGAAATATTAGATATATTAGATCTATATTAATAAAAATATTTTTTTTGTTTGACTTTTATACAAATCTAAACGCCTGAACGGATTTCGCTCAAAGTTAAAACGTGTATTACTTCCGTCCTATATTAGGTTTATTTTAAGAAATCATTAAGACTCCAAAACTTCTAGGCCGATTACGCTAAAATTTTGGCAGTAGATTGTTTTCGAGCACGAGATGGTTTACGGGAAAAAATGTTTGCCACACCGCCATTTACCGCCTACAAATAAAAAAAGTATGGAAGCCGCGGACCACTGTGTCCTGCTAGTAATTATATAAATATCAATGAATGCTTCCAAAAAATTAAGGTTATGCTTTTAAATTATAGATACCTCAAATCGTTTAGAAGATCAAAAAATTTGCATTTCCGGTGCTTTTAAAGTTTAAGGACAATTTTTTTTTAGTGTGGAAAAAATTGCGTGCTTTGAAAATTTTAATTAATTGATTTTATTTGTTCTCAGCGACCATAAATTAATCGTAATTCCTGTTTTTAATAATTTTTTTCTAAAAAAACACTCATATGAAGACCTTCATATTCATAACATGTACATCTATTAGAAAGCCTAATTTTGACCATTAATACCTTAGCATCCCTATGGTCAATTCGACTAAAACTTTGTGCAGTGAAAGCTGTATTATTTATACAGCTTCCTGTCCATAAAAAAAAAATCATAGAGATATCTCAATTCGTTCAGAAGTTATGATTTTTGCA
Organism: Coremacera marginata; assembly: GCA_914767935.1. NCBI lineage: Eukaryota > Metazoa > Arthropoda > Insecta > Diptera > Sciomyzidae > Coremacera > Coremacera marginata. Next base: position 125,114,047 of record OU612045.1, on the reverse strand, counting down.
ACGAAAAATGCCAAATGTCGCCACTTTAGTTGCGTTGGTCGAGGTGTTTCCCAACTGATATTGATATTTTTATTTTTTAAATGAATCAGCGAAGGGAAAAGAAGTGCACCGCATAGTTTTTAAAGAAAAATGGTAGCTTGAATACCCATCGTCGCTCGGGGGCGGTATGGCGAAAAGGTCGAGTTTCGACCACAGGCGTACTCTAGTAAAAAAAAAAAACAGGAAGATATTTTAAATTTAATTACTTAAAAAATAAACTTATATTATTTCAAATCTTTCACAAAAAGGTTTTATACAGAAAGTCTTGCCCAATTCACGGAGTTTTGCAAATTTCTTAATCCAAGTCGAAAGCTACTTCTGTTTTTTGTAACGTCATGCTAGAGCATAGATTTGCTTATACCTTTAAATCAGTGTGGGCCAGCGCCTATGGCCTGTCTCTGTCGCTCTCACATGTGCGCGCACAAGCACACAACTAAAAGAACCGACACTGCTTTAAATCCTTAGGGTAAATTTTTTTACTTACTATAGTACTACTAATAACTACGCAAATATAAAAAGCCTTTTTAAAATGTTGACTTTTTAATTCTTTTTTTTTAATATTTTTCCGTACAAATCTTACGTAACGCCAGTTTGGAAATGCCCATATATATATAATCTTCTAAACAAATAAAGTTGCTAATTAAATATCAAGAAAAGATCAGGCATTCGTAAACTTAATAAAGAGGAATAAAAATTTCCATTTTTAATAAACAAATAAAGAACGAAATGGCCATTTCAGCCCTTGAAAGGACTTTGACCGAGCTTCTTATGATAAATTGTGTTGTTAAATGTTTGAACACAAATGATCGAGAACTGGACCTACATGTTTTATGCCGACTCCGAACGGCTTATGTTCTCAAGAAGCCTTTCATGGCAGTTTTTACTCTCTGAGGTTTGCCATTGTCTGCAGAGAGGTGACGGCCGAACAGAAAAATGAATTCTATTGAAAAAACTTTCTGTGTCAGGTTGTATTCAAACCAGGATTCTCTGGCGTATGGGCCACACTCTACCCACTGCGCCACGGCTGCCACATTTTTAATATCGATACTTTTTTAACTGCATACTATAACTTACCACTGTCTCGGTAGGTAGATTTTCATTGAACTGGAATGCAGAAAGCGTTGGGCCTAATCCATTATTATCTTGACGTTCTTTGTCCATGAAACTAAGACTTTTTGCTTTGGGTTTTAAATGAATATAATACAGTGTCTGATTGTCTGGATCCCACTGTGCCCAAGTAAACAATTTTGCAATGCATTCAGATGTTAATATGCTTGAATCCAAGAACCAAGTTTCAACTTTAGACAATTCCAAAGTATGTTGTGAACCATTTTCCTTTAACTTTATTGTAGTTGTATATTGAAGAATAGCTGAAAGAAAATAAAATCAACATTTTTGACATTAATATTTCGGCATAATTACGTTACAGCTTTTTGGATTTTAGATGACGTAATTTACCAAATATGGTATTATAATGCAATACAATTTGAATATAAATATTTGACAGAAATATTTCGTAAAAGGGAAAATATGATTTTCTATTCCTAAAAAAATTGAAACATATGGATTTTTTCTTTGGCCATTTTTATTATTTTTATTTGAAACCTAGCAAGCATTGAGTCTTTTAAGAGTCCTTAAGACACTTATTTATAAGCCGGAACGCTCATAATGAGCTCCGTTAATGGCCTAATTTTGAGCATGTTTCCCTTCCTGATCTGAGTGCTAACTTTTGATATTTATGATTCAAAAGTGCGAAATACAAGTATGTGCATTTTAAGAGTCAGAATTGTGAGTGTTTTCCGACTCTTAAAAGAGTCATATTTACGAGTATTTTTCAACTCATAAATAACAAAAATCACGATGGTTTTGTGATACATACGACACAAATATTAGGCTTCTTTCAAAACTCTTAGGACTCTCGACAAGATATAAGTCTAACATGAGAGTGTTTCCCTTCCAACTGTTGGAGTGTCTGTTGGAAGTTATTTAATTTTTGTTAGAAGTTACTTCAATGATGTCAGCCTGGAGATAATGCGAAGAACAACAATTGCTAATAGGTGCTACTACGGGCTCAGTAAGCAACTAAGTTCAAGAGCCCTCTCTCGATCGACAAAACTAACACTACAATACGTTCGTTCTACCTGTTCTTCTTTATGGTGTTGAGGCATGAGTAGTTTCGCAAACTGACGCATCTGCTCTGGGGGTGTTCGAGAGAAGTTTTCCGCAAAATCTTCGGTCCTGTTAGGGGCTGTTCATAAATTACGTAGCACTTTAAGGGGAAGGGGGGTCAAACATTTGGGACGAACTGTGACAGGGGGGTGGGGGGAGATGTCGGTCGTGCATTACGTCACAGAAAGATGTTTAATAAATTCAGTTTTAAAAATTTTAAATTTTGTTAAATATTGCTTTCATTTTTTATCGTGGCGGCCGAGGTGTAGTGGGTAGAGTGTGTGGCCCATACGCCAGAGAATCCTGGTTCGACTCCTACCTGACACAGAAAGTTTTTCAATTGAATTAATTTTCTGTTCGGCCGTCACTCCTCTGCAGACAATGGCAAATCTCAGAAAGTAAAGACTGAGGACTATCAAGGGCTGGAATGAGCATTTATATTTATATACATATATATATAATATATATATATATTATATAATAATATATATAATATATATAATAATAATATATATAATAATATATATATATATATATATATCAATATATATATCAATAAAAAAAACACACCTAATAAAACGAACGGATCACAAACTGAAAAAAACAGCTAAAACTATGTTTTAATCGAGCAAAGGTATAAAAGGCATATGAAACACCTTCAATAAGTATAGCAGCTTAAAAAAACAGTTTTTTTTTGCTGAACTGAAGTGTGAATTGTTACTCTAAAGCAGTCATACTAAATATCTGTTATAACTTCACGTGCAAAGCGAACTCCAAAGAGTCATAAAAAAACTAAAACAAACCACAATTTCCACAATTGTCGAACATCCAAGTTATAACGTATTGCCACTTGTAGGTGCTTTTGTTAACGTTAGAAAAGCTTTATTTGTGGTTAGCTCTGTTCACATTTTTTTCTAAAATTGTTGGCTAAACACATAGAACAACGTGAAATTTACATGTTATAATTCCATAATAACACAGTGCAACACGAAAAAAAATAACCATATACGGACACCACTATGTGATAAAAGACCAATAAAAAATACCCCTGTCTCCCAGTTTTGCCCAAAGTCCTCCAGGTTTTTTTTTATGGGCCCCCAAAGAAGTGGGGCCTAGGTGTAATTTTTGGAAAAAAGTGATTATTTTCTCAAGCTCATATCTTGCAAGCCGTTCGGAATTTTGATTTGCTCTTTGAGGCAAAGTTGTAGCTCTTGTCATAAACAACAAAAATTGTAAACATATAAAACCAAAAAAACTTCACCTTCAAGGTCAAAATCGCAAAAAACTTTAAAAAATGAGCGAAAAATGGCCCGAAGAGCGTTCTTTTATTTTCCGCTTTTTCGAACAAATTTACTTTATGAAAAATGCGCCAATTTTCTTTGGCCTGGTAGGGCTTACAGCGCTGATTAAGACCCCAAAGTTTTTTTAAGGAGGCCGATCCAACTTCTTGAGATTAAGGCCTTTATAGCTTGAGTATATAATCGCTTATATCTCACCCATTTCTTATCCGATCTGGTTGAGATGGGTATCATTGAGAAGACCTTTGAAAACGCTATAAATCTGTATATAAATATGTTAATTTTTATTTACTCATTGAGGCAAATCAAAAAAAAAAAATTTTTAACCTCACTTTATTAATAAAAATCTGGTTTTCTCAAAAAACAGCCTTGTAAACTTATTTCTTTCTAGACTCAGTAAAAGACAACACTTCAATCTTTTGTTTAAGGTATAATACTCCGCATTAACCCTTCTAAGACCGGAGATAGTGAGGTAGTGTAAGTGAGGAAGTGTAAGAAAATAAGCGATTTATTAAAAAAAATGTTGATTTCAAAACTTTGAACGTAAATAATTGTCAGTCAGGAGGCCGAGTGTGTGAGTGCACTGTACCTTCACTGATAGTAAGTGCATTCTAATAAAAATTCTCAAGCTGGTGGGTGAGTTCCTGTGCCCAAACTATCAAACAACTACCTGGAAGCAAACATCTGCATTGAATTCACATAAAAACAACCCAAAATATAAAAAAAATACCTGTAAACACGTTGTAGCTCTTGTCATAAAAGTGAAATTGTGAACATATAAAATCAAAAAAACTTGTATCAAAAAACTACCTGGAAGCAAACATCTGCATTGAATTCACATTGTCTTGTATGTTTAATTAACGCTCAAAAATGAAATATGCCTGGCCAGAACCATGTGTTTGTCGAAGGGTTAAGGGGGTCCTCTGGTAATCCGAAAATTTTTTCGATTTTTTTTTTTTCATATTTCTATTGCTCAGATACTCAAAAACATTTTCCCAAAAGGATTTTTCAAAATTCGAAATAGTTTAGGAGATACAGGCATTTTTGTGTAGGTATGTTTTCGTCAAAATAACGCATCAGCAAAGTTGTTTATTTGCCTGCAGTCATTAGTCGAAAATTCTGTGGAATTCTTCCAAAATATGTATTGATATTACAAAATATACACACACAGTATGTATACATGCAGTATGTATACATGCATGTTTTGATTTAGGGGTTGAAATGATTTTGAGCCCAGGTGTTCACATGAAAGAAGCAAACGAACGAGATTCAGTTTATTTTCGAACGCTGAAAGCTACGCGTGCGCGATAACTGCTGTTGTAAAATAAAAGAAAAATCGTTTTGTGTTTTTTTTTTGCTATGGATAAAAAAAGCCACCCAAACGCGCCGCGTAAGTACGCGTATCGAACAAAAAAGAGGCATTTCCGTGGAAACCAGCACTCCCAAGTAGAGGACACCGACTTTGCCAGCACATCGGCCAAAAAATTGAAGAAAACGCAAGACAATGAAGTCATCATCGAAAACAACCTCCAGTTCTGTTTCTTGGAATTTTTTTCATTTTTCCAAACGCTTGCTGCTCTGATTATCTGCGCCCAATGTAAACAAAAAATTCGATTTGGAAAAACATGTATGCGTGGAGTCGGCTTCAAAGTGAGTCTGCAGTGCCAATGTAAAGCTACACAGTATATTAATTCTTCGCCGGTGGTCGGTAAATCTTTTGTTGTAAATCGCCGGTTGATATTTGCCATGAGATTGCTTGGAATAGGGAGAGAAGGTATTAATATGTTCTGCGGATTAATGGACATATGCCAAGGATTGTGCCTTGATGCGTACTATGGCACCTTGAAAAACATGCATGTGTCTGCTAAAGCAGTTTACAAGCAGTGCCTGTTGAATGCGGTTAAAGAAGAGCAGGAACAGCAGAAAGAAAAAAATCCTGACTGTGACTCCTCATTGCTGACCGTTTCAGGGGATGGCACCTGGAAAAAACGGGGATTCTCGTCTCTTTTTGGTGTCACTACGCTCGTCGGTAAACATACCAAAAAAGTGGTTGACTACGTTGTCAAATCAAGCCTTTGCCAGGCATGCAAAATGTGGGGAAAAAAAATGACTCTGCAGACTTCGAAGAATGGTACGAATCGCACCAGAAAACATGCACAAACAACCACAGTGTGAGTGCGGGCAAGATGGAGGTAGATGCCGTAAAGGAAATGTTTGCCTCATCGATCGAAAAATATGGCATAAAATATGAAAAATATATTGGCGATGGCGACAGCAAAACCTTCAAGGCCATTATAGACCTTGATCCGTATAACGGCAACCCCGTTGTCACAAAAAAGGAGTGCATCGCTCACGTGCAAAAACGCATGGGCACACGGCTGCGCAAGGCCAAAAAAGAAAACAAAGGCATCGGTGGAAAAGGCACTGGCAAACTGACAGACAAAGTCATAAGCGAGCTGACTACTTACTATGGACTTGCTATTCGACGTAATAAGGACTCTGTGGAAAACATGAGAAAAGAAATATGGTCAACATATTATCACAAAAGTTCAAGTGATAGTAATCCACAACATATGTATTGCCCACCTGGTGAGTCCAGCTGGTGCGCCTATCAAAAGTCAGCAGCAGAAGGCTCATTAGCCTCATTTCACCACACGTACGCCCCACTTGATGGAAAGGTTCTGCAAGTAATGAAGCCCATATACGAAGCGTTATCATCCGACGATCTACTCAACCGATGCACTGGAGGTGAAACGCAAAATTGTAACGAATCGTTCAACTCGCTTTTGTGGACCTTTGCGCCGAAACATATCCACTGTGGTGCTACCACAGTCGAAATCGCAAATTTTCTGGCAACCTGCATTTTCAACGAAGGCTTCACAAGTATTTTAAAAATAATGTCAACAATGGGTATTGTCATCGGCCCACAAGCCGAGATGTATGCTGAATCTCGCGACGGAAAACGACTTCAACGCTCAGAGCTAAAAACGTACGCATCATCGAAAGAGGGTCGCACAGCCCGCAGAGCCCAAAAAGCCATGGAAAACTCGTTTTATGAGATGGAGGAAGGCACACTTTATGGGGCTGGAATTGCCGATTAATATTCGTAAGTATTGTATTAAAAAAATATGTGTTAATGTCATTTGTGTGCCTCAAAATTGAAGTCAAAACTTTAAACGCGTTTTTCTCGAAACCATGTTTTTCAAAACTTTGCGCACGATAACTCAAACAGTTTTTGACCGATTTTGATATATGAGGCATGAAACGACGCTATAGCCCCTACCTCAAACTTGCCGAAAAAATAATGTTTACTATTTTTTTTTCTACACTAGACTACAAAAAAAAAGGTCGAAATTCGATTTTTCATTTTCAAAGTGGCGGCTCCCCCCCTAAAAAAATTTTTGTTTCCGAGGTAGGGGCTATAGGGACATTCATTCTAAGTAACTGAATATTTTTTATTTTTTTTTCAGACGATGTTTACACTTGGAATCGTGCGCAATTTGGACTCACCTTTTTTCCGGAGAACCTCGTTACCAGGCCGAGAACTTTCTGAACGGTCCATAAATTCACTTTTTCAAAATTTTGTATTTTTTTCAATAAATTAAGCTACCCAAATCAAAAAACGGAACTAAAATATCTTTACTCGTTCTCTTTCCACAATATTTTGAAAAAAGGCTAAAATTTGGCATAGATTACCAGAGGACCCCCTTAACACCGTTTAGGTAGCGCTTAGGTATCACGCGATCACGCACCGACCGCAGCAGCACAGGCAATGCAGTAAGCTCAGCACACGCAACAAGGGACGCAGCACACAATATAAAAGCGACATCGCTCACATCGAGGCATTACACAGCGCGACGTCAACGAGATCTCAGCGGTGAAAGTTAAAGTAAAAAAAGTGAAAGTGCTATAGCATAATTCGCACACAACATTGGCAATTGACAATTTCAATAAGCAGTGTGAAAATATTAATTTATTTTGCTACGATTGCGGTCATCAAATCAGAAAAAAAAAGTTCTACAAAATTTCAAAAGGAAAAGTATCTTTTAACTAGTGAATTCAAGAGAGCATATAAGTTGTTTTTCGACGAAGAAGACTTGACCGGTGAAAATTACACTCCTAATACAGTGTGTCGCCAATGTTATAACTATCTCAAGGCATGGTTGAGTGGAGGCAAACATAGTATGAAGAATTGTAAGCCGGTAAACTGGATTAATCTCCCAGGTGATCATGATGAAACCAGTTGCTATGCATGCGTAAATTACACATGTGGTCTAAATCGATATGTTGAGAGGAACAAAACTTATAAAGCAACTGTAACAGCCACACTACCAGTGCTTGCACCTGAAAATTTTGTATCACCAAGGCCGCCAACTCCAGATCGTAGTACAGAATGTACAGGAATGACTAGAGCAAGTGGTGTTACTTATGAAGATCCATTTGATACCGATTATGAGCCCCAACAGGGAAGAGATGGACCACAACTAATAACACAAATGGAAATGGATTTCATTGTGGCCATATTGGGACTATCGCAGCGACTTGCCATATTTTTGACAGCGTTTTTAAAGCAAAGAAAACTCACACATGGTAATGTGAACTCTACGGTGTACCGCAAACGGCAAGCTGAATTTCAGAGCATCTACATTCTAAATGATGACAATTCGTTCGCTTACTGCAACGATGTAAAAGCTTTGGTGGTAAAAATGGGAATGAACTACATCGCTAGTGAGTGGAGATTATTTATTGATGGTTCTGTTTCAAGCTTGAAAGCAGTGTTGTTGCATGTGTCGAACCGAAAACCTTCCATTCCGCTAGCAATGGGTATTAACATGAAAAAAAGCTATGAAACATTGAAAGATATAATGGAAAAAATCAAATACTACGAAAATAGATGGAAGATTTGCTGTGATTTTAAGGTCATCAACATTTTGCAAGAGATCATCGATAAGGGCGGCTTTCCAAAATTCTTTTGTTTTCTTTGTAATTGGGATTCGCGCTCACCTCTGAATCAATAACCAATGTAATTCGTGGAGACCAAGAGGAAGTGTGGAGGAACAAATGAAACAACATAAACTGAGGAATGCACCTTTAATAGACAATACTCAAGACATCTTGCTGCCACCGCTCCACATAAAATTGGGAATTGTTAAAAAATTCATCGAAGTGGCCGTTGTAAAGTGTCCAAACGCATTCGACTATTTGAAAAGCGTTTTCCCAAAGCGTAGCGATGACAAAATTAAAAAAGGTATTGTAGTAAATTTAAAACAAATTTTTGTTCACCTCATTGTACTAATTTCACTTTGTTAATGTTTTCTTTTCTGTCTTTATTTTTTGTCTTCATTTAACAGGCGTACTTAATGGCCCTGACATTAGAAAGCTATTTAAGAGCAACTTTGAATCGCTTCATGATTATAATCATTCAATGGCATGGATTTAACTTCAGCGTGTATGCACCAGAGTCTTGGGAGGGGATCGAGACGCGGAACCGGAAGCTAGAGAATGGGTGAAAGAAATACTGTTTTATTTTGAGGAAATCGGCACATCGATGACATTAAAGCTGCATTTTCTTCATTTTCATTTTTTATCAAACAATTTATCAAACAACTCCCTACCGAATCCGATGAGCAAGGAGAACGGTTTCACCAAACCACAATGCCCATGGAAAAACGATACAAAGGCAAAAAACTCGACGCATTGCTTGCAGAGGTAATATCAATTTTATTGATGCATTGTTTTGCATTCCTTTTTTTATTTCTTTTCTAATTCATTTCAGGTATGTTGGTGGAGTCACAAGATCACCCTGTATGATGTTAATGAAGTATCTAAAGAAGAAAAAGCTGATGATGGAGGGCAGTCTGGAAGTAACGTGCCTGTGGACACCATAAGTTCTGAATCAGAGTCAGATTCGGACGATTCGGACGACGATTTGGATCCACAACTTAAGAGAGTGCGATTTGCAAGTCCAGGGCCATCAACATTATAAACATAATACGAATATTTTTTTTTATAATTTTTGTAATAGATAGCATAGTATTGTAGTGCCATCCCTGCTGAGATGGCTTTGTTACAACCCTAACTCTAAATGTCAACCCATACCACCTAAGAACTAAGATTAATAAAATCAGTAATAGTATAACAATGAATCCAGCAACATGCCTTTTCACTTACGGGAGAAGGCTTTATAGTATCTCAATGTTGAAGTAAAGAAAAAACAAATGAAATTAAAAAATGTTCGGGAAATTTTTCACTTTTGCGGCTTATTCCTAGGAACCTAAGCGCTACCTAAACGGTGTTAAGAATCATTCCTAGGAAGCTCATATGTTCTAAAAAGTTGTTTATTGAGATCTTAGGTTCATTTTTGTAGTTGATTGTTTCCTTGAAGTTTGAACGGTTTGCTACCTATGGACCTGAACAGAGGAAAAAAGGTAAAAAAATTTAATTTTTTAAAGTTTTTTGCGATTTTGACCTTGAAGATGAAGTGTTTTTCTGTTATATGTTTACAATTGTTGTTCTTTATGACAAGAGCTACAACTTTGCCTCAGAGAGTAAATCAAAATTCCGAACGGTTTGCAAGATATGAGCTTGAGAAAATGATCACTTTTTTCCAAAAATGACACCGAGGCCCCACTTCTTTGGGGGCCCATAAAAAAAAAACCTGGAGGACTTTGAGCAAAACTGGGAGACAGGGGTCTTTTTTTTGGTCTTTTATCACGTAGTGGTGTCCGTATATGGTTATTTTGCCATGACTTAAAAAATTACACACTGTGTAATGTACACAAGTTTGACTACATTTCACATCTCAAGAAAATTATTCTTGGTTGTGACATTATAAGTTATCTGAACGTCCGTAATTGCATTTTCTAACATAAAATTATTCATTACAAAACTCCTCGGTATCTCTTTGAGAAACTACAATTTTGCCAGTCTGCCTGAAGTAACAAAATTATAATTCTCAATTGAAAGTATCTTAACTTCACTAGGCTCTTTTTCTTTAATGCCATCCATTAGATTATGGAATTGTAATTAATACTTATTATTTAATTACAATTACCGTATTTTATTATTTTTTATATTTAACTATTTTATTTTATTTAAAATTTATTAAATTAATTTAATTTAATATTTAATTATTTTAAATAAATTTGAAAATAAAGAACCAGATTTCTCTTTCCCTATTTCTCTGTCTCTATTGCTCTTTCTATTTCCTTTTCTATATTTCCTTTCTTAATTAAGTTTTTAATTTACAATTAATTGCAATATTAACTGTTATTAATCATAAGAAAATTCATTATTCTTAATATATACCTTTGTATAGCAAAATAACTTGTTCTTATTATACTAATATTTATCAAAATTCAAATAATTTTAGGCATCACAAAGAAATTTGTTTTTTTTTTATAGAAATTCTTGTGAAGCTTTTTTAAAAAATACACAATACTTAAGAAAAAAGAACACCTCATTGCACATCTATAGAGCAAAACCTTTCAATTGCTACCCTATTTATGAAAATCGCGTCTACAGTACAGATTTGATAGTCATCACAAAACGTTCGCTTCCGTAATAACAATATCTATATCTCTACTATTAATAAATCTGTAGCCACATTTTATGTTCACTCATCACGTTTAAACGACAACTCAGATTTTTATAAAATTTTGTACACATATTTATAGGTCAGCAGAGAGTGCAATAGGATACTTTATTTTAACCCATTAACAACCAATGTTACTATATGGAAACATATGCGTCTCGAATTTTCATTAAATACTGCATAATATTTAAAAGTTTCAGTGCCAGTTTTTTAAAAAAAGTAAAATTAGCATGCAATAATAACTTATTTCTGCTCAATGACATACATAGTTTTCACCAAAATGTTGCTTCAAGTCTAAAAATGTCTGTTTTTTATGGTTTTCTTTCGGTCCTAATGGATTAAATTGCACTTCGGTTAAACGAGAACAAAATCAATAAACGCTTTTAAATTTCCTTCAATTTGATACCAAAATCATGTATGTAGTTTGAAAACTGTGAAAAATTTTAGTACCAGATCTTTTTAGTATTAATTATAAGCTGAGAATGAGAGAAAAACGACTTGAAATTCACACTTTTAGCTTTGAAGGCAAATATTTCAGTCAGTTTGCAATGGATTTCAATAATTTTTTTTGAAAAATGTTGTTTGTTAAAATATCCTTCAAACATAAGTTGAAATTTTTACTAAACCAAAGCATTAATATTTTTAAAAATTTTTTTAAAAAATGTTCAAAAATTTTTAGTTTAAGCCAAAAAATTGGATAAAAGTTGTTTTTGTTGTAAAAAAAATTAAATCCAAAATTTAGGTTTTCGATTTCCTATCAGATGATATAACAATCTTAAGGTTAATAATTTCTAGTATTACTTAAACAATAAAAAATCGTTTTGGTAGCGAAAAATCAAGCCTACCCACTATCAATTTTTGAATGAAAACTTTTTGAAAACCCGGCGAAGCTGCGGGTTTAAGCTAGTAGATAGAATATATGTGTTTATCTCATTTGAAAATATGTGAAGAATTTCTTATAATGTCAATTTTTTTTTAACTTAACCAGCGCTCATGGGAAGCTCCCTTTAAATGCGAAAACATTGCGTTAATTCGAAAGACTGGTGATAGTTACTTAGAGGGTGGAAAGATGGAGTAGTGGGAAATACACGAACTAGTGGCGTCAGGTCATGTTCCTCCCTTGAACACTTCCCATAGTGGAACCTATACAAAACGGTTAGGCAACCATCATTATTCAGGGTGTCCCGCAATTGAGTGCAACCATTTACGGAGCAGAAAGGTTACGTCGAGCTAAGCAAAAAATCGTATGGGAGGGGGGGGGGGGGGGAATCTATTTTCAAATTCTTAGGAGCTACAAGGTTAATTAATATTTCACGACTTTGATTCACGTTATTGTTTCTAGCAGAAAAACTAACTTATATAAAACATATTTTGACAGCTCATTTTAAAGACAATGAAAACACCTTTCCATGGGTATGTCAACAAACCCCACCAACTTAACCGTTACCGAGCTGTGATCCTGTGAAGATGAAATCAATCGGTGGAAATTACAACTTTGCAAATTTCTCAGAATTTTGCGTAATAAATAAAATTTTTTTTTAGATCAATTTTGTAATTTATCCAATTTCCTTTTCAGTGACACCAAAAACATAAACATATCTTTAAAAATAAAAGAGTTGTCTGTACTAAAAAAATTATGCTTATTAGAAAATAATGATAAATAATGACATTATAATTAGGTATGCAGTAGATAATATCATTGTTTTCTAAAAAGTATAATTTTTTTAGTACAGCCATATTTTTTATTTTTAAAGATATATTGATGTTTTTGGTGTCATTTAAAAGAAAATTTAATAAATTACAAAATTGCTTATAAAAAAAATTTCATTTATTACGTGAAATTCTGTGAAATTTGCAATCAAAGTTGAAATTTGGTAGTTAAAACCGATTGATTATATATTCACACGACCACAGCTCGTTAACGGTTAAGTCGTTAGGGTTTGTTGATATACCGTTAGAAATATGATTTTATAACCTTTGCAATGAATTATTAAAATAAGTTTTATCAAGATTAGTTTTCGTGCTAGAAACAATAAAGTGAATCAATGTCGTCAAATATTAATTAACCCTGTAGCTCCTAAGAACGTGAAAATAGACCCCCTTCTCATACGATTTTTTGTTTAGCTCGACATAACCTTTCACCTCCGTAAATAGTTGCACTCAATTGCGGGACACCCTGTATATATCGCACGTCTTTGAATTTGGTCCAGAAGTTCAAAATAAGATCTCGAAGCTCCTGCCCAAATGTACTAATTGTACTCCGTTTTTCGCCTTTTATATGAGGTATAGCTTGCACCGTTTTAAGAAACCTAGGCACTTGGCAGCTTCTTTCGACACATAGAAAATATAATCATTCCAACGATGGTCTGATTGTATTGATATGCCCAGAACGTCAAGAGCATCAGACATCGAAAGATCTACACCATTTATGTTCAGGGGAGCTAAGGGACAATTAATCCGCTTGTGGGTCAACAGGCAACACTGGGTTTTGTTTGTATTAAACTCTACATTAAGAAGAGTGTCATTCATATTTTGCCGCTTACTCCCAATCTCCAAAGGACTCGGGCGTTTTTTGAAAATATATGAATAATAAATGCTGCTGTCGTCCGCAAACGAATGAATTGGGTTGTAAGTCAACGATAAAAGGTCGTTCCTAAAAACCTTAGACAAAGTTGGCGATAGGACTGAACCCTGCGGTACTTCAGCGTTGATGGCGTGCTCACTGGACGAAATGCCGTCGATTACGACACGGATAGATCTGTCCTTAAAGAAGCACGTGATCCACCGAGCAAAGTTACCACCGACATCGTATGCAACTAGCTTAGAGACGAGTGCTTTATGCCACACTCGGTTAAACGCCTTTGAAATATCCAGAGCAACAACCCTGATCTCACCGAACAGGTGAGCCCATTGGTTCCATTTTTCTGCAAGGAACGTTATAAGGTCACCAGTAGAGCGGGCCCTACGAAAACCATATTGACGGTCACTTAGCAATTCGTTGTGCTCCAGATAGTTTATTAGGTGGAAGTTTATTACGCTGTCTATAACATTGAAAAGCGTAGAGATATACTCTACTAATCTCTAATGGGTCGGTAATTTGCAGGATTCGTGACATCGCCCTTTTTAGGTATCGGCTGGACACTTGCGACCTTCTAACAAGATGGAAATACTCCTGTCCTGTAGGAGATGTTGAAAGGGTTGCGCAAAGGCCGAGCCAGTATAGAAGCACACGTTTTAAGCACAATTGGTGGTATGCCATCGGGACCAGGGGCTTTGTTTATGTTAAGATTTGCAAGGACTCTTTTGCCTGCTCTCGTTCGAAAATATATCTCCTTCATTGAAGATGAACTAGTCCCGACAAAGGGCAGTGGCTGACTGCTATCCGAGGTTCTGGAATTATGCGCAAACAATTCAGCCAACAGGTTCGCTTTACCAACTGAGTCAGTGAAGATTCGGTGATCTTTTAAAAGAGTTGGATCCAAATGTGTTTGTTCCCTTTAGGGCAGAGAAGGACCTGTTCTCTAATGCGAGTTTCGTGAAGAAACTTTTCGAGTTTTAAAATTGCGTTACAGCGATTCCTAACCTCGAGGCGAAGTCTATTAGTATCAGCATTCTTATTAGAACACCAAATCTGATAGGCTTCCTCCTTGGACCTGACTGCAATCCCGTAAGTTTCATTAAGCTATGAGTGGTCTTTTGGTTTAATGCTTTTCTTCTTATTGGGCATAAAAGACCGCATACGCAATAAGAGAATTTCTTGTATCATGACAACATCGGCATTCACATTTCTATCAGCGAAACATAATTTCTAATTGAAGTTGCGATAAAAACTATTTAACGCAGTCCAATTTGCTCTTTCATAAAACCATGCAATCTTTTTCGGGGCTTTAGGCGTAGAGGTGCGAAGGTCAGAATCTGAAAAAACAGCGGAGATGGTACAATGGTCCGAATTACCAAGAGGTGCATTGCCACATCATATTTTTCATGATGAGAAGACAGAAAAAGGTCTGAGATGTTATGGCTTTGCAAATCATTTCGTGGTAAAAAAATTGGTTCCTTCAATAGTTGAATCAATTGGTTCGATTCACCAAAAAGCTCAACATATTGTCCTTCAGGTGTAGTGTGGCTTGAGTGACATAACCAAGCCGAGTTGTGGACATTGAAATCGCCGGCAACAACGATTTCACTGTCAGGAAACAACCCCAAAATGTGCGTAATCGAATCAGAGAGAGAGTCCAATTTATTAAAAGTGGGTTTCCTCCCTAAATTCGGACTTCTATACACGAAACAAAAATGTAGCAAGTGCGAACGAACTCTGAATCTCACCCTGAATCTCATGGAACTGAATTCCGGATCGGTGACGCTCAGACCCCGCTCGAACTGGTATGCCACATCTGTTCTTATTAGAAGAACGAATCCCTATGCGAAGAAAACAATGGCAGTAAGTGATACCCAGGAATATGAAAATCCAGTAGATCTGAGTCCTTCGCCACCTGTGTCTCACTTAGTGGCATTATTTGAGGCCTATAAAGAGCACAACATGCATAGACTGAAAAGAAATTCGCTCTCAGTCCACGAACATTGCAAAAGTCTATGCGAAAATGACCCGACATTCAGGCACAATGCAAGTCTTGAGAAAATAAGGGTAATAAGGCAATTAGTTACTTTCGCAAAAAAAAAGATTAAACACTGCGGACATAGGCGAAATGTACTGAAGCCAGTGTTATGCCTTTGCCCCAGGACAAATCAACCCACTGTGCAACCCCCTCGCAGACGTTACTAATTGGAGAGGAAGGTGGAGTTGACGGACACGAAAAAACTATTACTTACGCGCGACGAGGAGCATAGAAAAGCCCTTCGCGTGGTTAGCTAAAAAGCAAAGTTTGGGATCCCAGCGATGCGGTATTGTTATTTCTGCTGGCAGCTCTCGGCAAAACTAGTTTCTGCTACTTATGTTTGTTGGTGTTGTGTATGTTGCTGTTATAATGTTACTTGTGTTTATTTATTTCATTATTTGCTGTCGATTTTATTTTTGTTAGTTTTATTATTGTTTTGTTGATATTATTTTTTAGAATTTTCACTTGTTATTATTGTTGTTGTAAATTTTTATTGTTAAATTGTTATTGTAAAATTTTTGTTTAAGTGTTTATTAATTGTATATGTATTTATTATTGTTTTAATAGTTTCCAACACAAAACACTGGGCAATTAACGAACATTAGCGACATTAGCGACAAACACGAAGACACGAGATTTTTATTTTATTTTATTTAATAAAGCACTTTGCGCAAACAAACAAGACTAAATTTAAAGTTTAATTAAACTTAA
Source organism: Coremacera marginata (assembly GCA_914767935.1). Taxonomy (NCBI): domain Eukaryota; kingdom Metazoa; phylum Arthropoda; class Insecta; order Diptera; family Sciomyzidae; genus Coremacera; species Coremacera marginata. The sequence goes on along the minus strand of OU612045.1, from coordinate 125,097,620 downwards.
GACACTTACATTAAAGCAAGGAACACAAGACGGCTCGTCAGAGCATCGGTACTAGAATATCGATACTCGAACGAGTCGATAAATAAGTATGAATATTTTCTGTTGCAAGTAATCTTACTATATTCTACGTGTTACGGCGTAAACAACAGCATTAGCAGCAGCGACAACAAAAACAATAGCATTAGCAACAACAACAATATTGGAACAGCGACAACAATAACAACAGTATTAGCAGCGACAGCAACAACACTAGCAGCACCAACAACAACATTAGCAGCGACAACAACAACAACATCACATCAACAACAGCAACAAAAGGTATTTTTTTATGGAATCATATAATTTGTAAAATTTTTTTTGACAATTCATGTAAAAAATTTCTTGTCAGATTTTATAAAATTTTTTCCACAGGTTGCTATCATTCAAGTTTCCTACGATGTACACATTTAGCTTCTTTAATCAAATTTTATACAATCGGGAAGTAGGAAGCCAACTGTATCATATTTGTAGGCACTACACTGACTATTTTTATAAGAGGGAAGTATGCAACGAACACCTTCACCCACACCACTTACTCGATTTTGAGGCTAACCCCCTGACACCCCAATACAAGTACACGACGATCTGTCCAGACGATTCGTTCGCTCACGCCGGAATTCAGTTACAAGCAAAAAGAATTACAGTGGGCAAAACCAAATACGAGGATATAAGTTTTAACTTTGATATTTTTCTAAGTTTTAACTTTGATATTTTTTACTTAGAAATAAAAACTCCGCACACTTTCACTTTTTACAGTTAGAACTATATTGATTCTTTTTTTCAAAAATTCTTATAAACTAAATCTTACCCTATCCATATATTCACCAATTCATACTTAAAATACGCATACATATATATAAATAAGGAAGAACAAAGAGTTGCATTGACAAAAACAATTAATTGGGTCCGTAGGCGAAAGACTTTGTTTTAATTGTTTTTGTTTACATTAATTTCTTTCTTTGTTGTTGGGTGCAACAAATTATGAAAAGTATTGAACCACTTACACACTTTGTTGCTGAGTTATGCCGCGTTTCCATGTAATCTTCTATTATCACATTTTTTGTAAGAAAGAAATAGCATGTGAGCCCTACTTTATGGCAGTGATGAATGGGAGTGTGAAACAGGTATACCTTTTTCATTTTTATAGCATGTGATATCCCCTGTGATGCTAGGAGAGTTCAACTTCTTGAACTTTTGCTATAAAAGTTGATCACATGCTATAAATAAGACATTCATTTTTATAGTTGTAGTTTTTGTGCCGACAAGCTGTCAATTTTATTTGCGCCAATATTAATTGTCTTGAAATAGTACAGAATTACGAATACAAATTGGAAAAGAGAGAAAATCAGATCAGGTCAAGGGGTATGATTTAAATAAATAAACATTCTTGGTTTTTTTAACCATCGCAATGTAGAGTTAGCCAGAGAGTTCCTAAGCGCATTTATGGAAAGCATCAGTGATTTTTTTCTTTAATTTGGTGCTTGGTAGGTTCACCAAAACTTTTTTTAAAAGATTTTTTTTATATTTTTTTTTCGTGTGTATTTCACTGATGCTGCTGCAGTTGTAGCACACGAATTGGATTACCTGTAACACCTGATGCTGTCTGCACAATAATAATTATATAAAACAATTTAGGGTACGTAGACAATAAGTTATTTCAATAAGCACGTCTTGCAATCAGTAAACTTGCAGAAATTGATTTGTTTGCATATTTTGCAAATGTCAAATTTTTATAGGAAAAAGTACATATTGGCATCTCGCTCTTTATAGCATGTGTTTTGCGATATGGGATAAGATAAGATACTGAAAGATCACATGGAAACGCGGCATTAGGGAAATGATAAAATATTTTCATAGTGCGCATTCTACCATGTTGCAACACTATGTTGTTGCAGAAATAATAAAATTATTAAACAGAAAATGCTGAGATGGATATTGTTGACATTGTTGCGACACTTTCAATGTTGCAGCAATCGAAAGTAGATCAATTAAAAAATGTAACTTAATTATGTGTACATGGGTGGTTTGACCAAGGCCAGAAGGGCCTGGTTGTGTAGCTTGCACAGGGACGTATTGTGTCGGTTTTATAACTTTCCCCCCTTAGTCTGAGGCTCAGACAAAGTTTTTGATTTAATTTGAAAATTTTTATTGCGTCGGAGTTTAAAGTATGCAAAAATTATTCCGAATATTGAGATATTAATGAATATACTTGGAATATTTAATATTGAAGTTCTCAGTAAATCTTCTGTAAAAGTTGCTTTGATGAAGTCCCTTGTGTTTTCAATTTTATCAATATGCAATTCGATCCATTATTTTTTATTTCTTCTACTCTTCTCCTTAATATTTATTATAGTGTAGGGTAAAACATTGAGTTCCTTAATTTTTAAAAATGTATTTTTAAAGGTTATGTTTTTTAAAATTATTGACAATTCCTAAATTTATTTAGGCTGTTTCTATATAATTTTATATTATTGCTATTGCTATTTTGAGTTAGTTGATTATCTTATGTTTTTCACAATTATCAATCCAGAAATTTCTCTTATTGTTTCCTCGTTATCAGTTGCCATTTCACATTGTGCATCTTTTGGTTTAACTATTTGACTGAGGCAACTATCTTGTATAATTTTTAAATTGGTGTTAAGATTATTTTTAACATTGTTGTTGTATACATTTTTTCTTCATCAATAATATACATATTTTTTCTAGTATGATTGATTTGTTTTCATAATTTCGAACTGGTTCAATTATTATATTTGAAAATTTCTTTGTTGAGTAATTTGGAACTTTGATTACCATTGTTAGCAAATTTTCATAGTATACAACAGCCATTTTTATATCTTCTAATGCTTTTAAATCTGATACTAATTCTGCATTAGTGAGAATATTTCTAGATAGAATGCCTAATTAACTGGTTAAAATAATCTGTTCAATATCGTCAATGTGGTTTCTTAATAATTTTATGTCGTAATTAAGTTGACATATCGCACACTAAATACAAAAGAGCACAACTCAAATTTTTCCAAAATCGACTTTTTGCCATAAATCTAATCACAATACACATATCTAACTGCTGTTAAAATGTCTTTTTCATTACTTTAATCTTTAACTGGAAAAATGTAGTTATGTCTGTCTTTATGTTAATTGCGTTGCTTCTGCACTTTCAAATAAAGAGTTTTATTTTTAGTTGTGTCAAGGTGTTTTAGATCAACTGATATGTTTTGTTACACATAAAGAGTTTTATTTTAAGTTGTGACACTTTATTTGTAACAACTGAGAAATTTCAAAGTGTATTATTTTGAATTGTGATCCTATAGCTGAAAAAGGTGAGTAAAATCGACTGTTTTATTTTGATATGTGTCCTTTTTGTTGAAACAACTGTGATTAGCATTAGTTTAAACAAAAATTAAAGCAAAAAACAAATGAAATTTTAATTATTCTGGAATTATTCCGTCACGTGATACCTTTTTTGTCCTAGATACTATTTTGACCAAATAAAGATTTTGATGTTTTCGCATATATTCGGACATGGTTTTTCGATCTATAAAATGAAATTTTAATTTAATAAAGATACCAACTTTCAAAGAGTATGTTTAGGGAGGAGCAACTTAAAGCCTTTTAAGCCTTGAAGTTACATCAAGTAAATAGTTTATATTCACACTAACCAAAAGTTTATTTTTAAATTACTATTCAATCTCTGACGCAAAAAAAAATATATGCAAATTTTTTTCTACTTACCATAATACCCTTTAAAATTTAAACCTATGCTCGGTATATTCCGTAAGGCTACCGTTATTAGAAGTAAAGCAAAAGGGCATCAAAGATCTGGCAAACAAAAACTACATTCCTAAAAACTGAGCCTTTCTACAAAAACTTAATATTTAAAAACTATTTTTTAATGTACTGAGCAATTTTTGTACTGTGGTAAAAAAGAAAAATTAATTTATTTTAAAATACATTTTAGTAAAAAAACATATTCAATAATGTTTATTGTGAATTTTGTCATTTGATTGCTTGTTAATCACTTTACGAATGGGTATTTTTAAAAAGTAAAACAATTTTTATCAGTTAAACAGGCACAACTTGAATTTTTAACGAAAAATTTAATTTACAGGGTCATAAGTCGAAAATCCTTTTTATTTACACAATCATAATATAAAAACACAAAAACCTTAGCAAAACTGTTTTTTAATAAGTATAAAGCTTTATTGTCAATGAAACAAAAAGTATGTCTTATGTTTCTTGGTAATTTTCTTACTTTAATTGAGTATTCCTGGTTGGCAATTTTTTCGATTTTTTTTTTTTTTTGCATATTTTCATAGCTTGGATATTTATAAATATCTTCCTTAAAGGGTTTTTTGAAATTCGAAACTTTTTCGGTGATATGGCCTTTTTTGTTTAGCAATGTTTTCGCCAAAATGCGATTTGCTTAATTTGGCTACTTTTTGAATGCAACGGTTTGAAGCAACCACCGAATTTCGTTCAACGCGTTCTTTAGTAGGTAATAACTTGCTTGTATGCGCATTTTAAAAATAAATGAATACACATTTTAGAGCTTAGGTATTCGAATGTTGACAGCGTTTAATTCACCTTGAATTGAGTTATAAACCGGACGCGCGCGAAATATGTTTTTTAACGAGCTTGTGTCGAAAAAAATATATTTTTATTTATAAACCACAACAGTTAACTCACAAATTGAAACTGATTACAATAAATTTTGTAGAATTAATGTTGACTTAAAATACAACTAGCACATGAATAAAATATACCATAATCATACACTTAGACAGCTAACTTATTATTCCAGGTAAAAATATTGTGGGAACTGCACTTTAAGCGTTTTATGTAGTTCGACCGGATAAGCGTGGCTGCAATTGTTGTTTAAGGGGGTCCTCTGGTAATCCGAAAATTTTTTTTCGATCATATTTCATATTTCTATTGCTCAGATACTCAAAAACATTTTCCCAAAAGGATTTTTCAAAATTCGAAATAGTTTAGGAGATACAGGCATTTTTGTGTAGGTATGTTTTCGTCAAAATAACGCATCAGCAAAGTTGTTTATTTGCCTGCAGTCATTAGTCGAAAATTCTGTGGAATTCTTCCAAAATATGTATTGATATTACAAAATATACACACACAGTATGATTACATGCAGTATGTACCAAACATACCAAAAAAGTGGTTGACTCCGTTGTCAAATCAAGCCTTTGCCAGGCATGCAAAATGTGGGGAAAAAAAATGACTCTGCAGACTTCGAAGAATGGTACGAATCGCACCAGAAAACATGCACAAACAACCACAGTGGGAGTGCGGGCAAGATGGAGGTAGATGCCGTGAAGGAAATGTTTGCCTCATCGATCGAAAAATATGGCATAAAATATGAAAAATATATTGGCGATGGCGACAGCAAAACCTTCAAGGCCATTATAGACCTTGATCCGTATAACGGCGACCCCGTTGTCACAAAAAAGGAGTGCATCGCTCACGTGCAAAAACGCATGGGCACACGGCTGCGCAAGGCCAAAAAAGAAAACAAAGGCATCGGTGGAAAAGGCACTGGCAAACTGACAGACAAAGTCATAAGCGAGCTGACTACTTACTATGGACTTGCTATTCGACGTAATAAGGACTCTGTGGAAAACATGAGAAAAGAAATATGGTCAACATATTATCACAAAAGTTCAAGTGATAGTAATCCACAACATATGTATTGCCCACCTGGTGAGTCCAGCTGGTGCGCCTATCAAAAGTCAGCAGCAGAAGGCTCATTAGCCTCATTTCACCACACGTACGCCCCACTTGATGGAAAGGTTCTGCAAGTAATGAAGCCCATATACGAAGCGTTATCATCCGACGATCTACTCAACCGATGCACTGGAGGTGAAACGCAAAATTGTAACGAATCGTTCAACTCGCTTTTGTGGACCTTTGCGCCGAAACATATCCACTGTGGTGCTACCACAGTCGAAATCGCAAATTTTCTGGCAACCTGCATTTTCAACGAAGGCTTCACAAGTATTTTAAAAATAATGTCAACAATGGGTATTGTCATCGGCCCACAAGCCGAGATGTATGCTGAATCTCGCGACGGAAAACGACTTCAACGCTCAGAGCTAAAAACGTACGCATCATCGAAAGAGGGTCGCACAGCCCGCAGAGCCCAAAAAGCCATGGAAAACTCGTTTTATGAGATGGAGGAAGGCACACTTTATGGGGCTGGAATTGCCGATTAATATTCGTAAGTATTGTATTAAAAAAATATGTGTTGTCATTTGTATGCCTCAAAATTGAAGTCAAAACTTTAAACGCGTTTTTCTCGAAACCATGTTTTTCAAAACTTTGCGCACGATAACTCAAACAGTTTTTGACCGATTTTGATATATGAGGCATGAAACGACGCAGAATTTACGCCGCTATAGCCCCTACCTCAAACTTGCCGAAAAAATAATGTTTACTATTTTTTTTCTACACTAGACTACAAAAAAAAAAGGTCGAAATTCGATTTTTCATTTTCAAAGTGGCGGCTCCCCCCCTAAAAAAATTTCGATTTTTGTTTCCGAGGTAGGGGCTATAGGGACATTCATTCTAAGTAACTGAATATTTTTTTTTCAGACGATGTTTACACTTGGAATCGTGCGCAATTTGGACCCACCTTTTTTCCGGAGAACCTCGTTACCAGGCCGAGAACTTTCTGAACGGTCCATAAATTCACTTTTTCAAAATTTTGTATTTTTTTCAATAAATTAAGCTACCCAAATCAAAAAACGGAACTAAAATATCTTTACTCGTTCTCTTTCCACAATATTTTGAAAAAAGGCTAAAATTTGGCATAGATTACCAGAGGACCCCCTTAAGTTATATGTGCTGACGATGCGTCTGGCTTATGCCGTAACTCCTCCCCTCTTAGTTTGGAGCGATGACGAAAGAGACTGCAAAGTTGATGAGGCAGGAGCGATGACCGCTGAATTTTGTTGTATGGGCATCTTGTATGTAAATTTTTTATAAAGATATGCCGTTAATATGATGAAAATGAAACTGATTATGAAGGTTATTGTTAGAATATCTTTTTTCTCATTGTTGGTTTTGATTATCTCGATCGCCTCTCTGTTGATGATATTGAAGGTCTTTAGTTTTTCCATGCTGAGTTTCTCTTTGGTTGAGTTGAGATGGATTTGGCTGGCTGATGGTGGTAATATATGAACTTCGTCCCAATAAATCTCGTGATTATTTTGATATGTTATCCCATTAATTTCTAGGCTGCAATTCTCGTAGTGTATTAAAGCTGTGCCTGTCACAGGCTGGTGTGCATATCCAAAAGTTGATTTAATCGTTGTTGTAGGTACATTAATGAATAAGATGTAATTCGGCTCCGGTTGATATATCTTAGTTATTTCGGTCATCTCGTTCAGTACACATGAAGCTGCTTTGTTATACAGGAGATTTTCTATGCACGACGATTGATTTGTCAGTTCCAGGTACTTCGATTCTTTGCAGAAATATACACCTTCTATTCTTGGGCAAGGCTCGTCGTAATATTGAATATTTTGGTTACTTAGTAGGATGAAGGGCTTTGTGTCTACTTCATATGTGTTGTTAATTGGCAATGGGATAATATGATAAAAGGAATAATTTGTTTGGGAAAGGATGGGAATTTGCACATTAAATATTATGTTACAATCGTTGTAATACGCTTGTAAGCTAAGAAGTTCGTACGAATGTTCGTCAGATTTTATTTCGATATTTTGATTGCGCATTATTTTGTCTATTTCATTTAATTCGTTAGAATTTAGAATAAATTTAGGTATTATATTCAACTTTGCTAGAGAAACTGATTCACCAATATTATTAAGGTGGTTACTTAGTAGGTCTATGTTGTAATTGATTCGTGCAAGATATTGCATTTGAATTATTGTCTGTTCATCTTCTTCTAATCGATTGCTATTTTCATCGTGATATTTATTTAGATAATTTTCAATCGTATCTTGCTCTTTATTTATGTGATTTGTTATATTTTGAAGTCTTTGAATTAATTTTAAGTTGAGCTTAAAATTATTATCTTGCTCTTCTCGGATATTATTTTGATTTGAGTATAAATTTTCAATTTGTTTATTAAGTTGTTCAGCATCCATTGAATCCATGTTACCAGTAATAAATTTTATGGCTGAACCTAATCCATTAATTAGTCCTCTTCTGTTTCTAAATTTGGGTGTTAGTATTGATAGTTGATTTTCTAATTCTTTAAATTTTAATTTAGTGATTTCAACTGAGTTTTGCGTCCTGTAAAATTTGTCAAGTGTAGAGATGGAGTTTGAGATTTTATCCAGATTCTGTCTGTAATGTTTAAGATTGACAATATGAATTAGGGAATTGTAATTTTGTATAGTACGTCCAGTTCCTAATTTAAGTGGTAGTATCCCTTGTCGGCTAGTCAGTTCTTGTATTTCCATGCGTTGACATGTTGTAATAATTATCCTGAAATTATAAGTACTGTATTAGGTTGGTATTACTTTTTTTTTTTCTTGATTCTTGCTTTATGTATTTTTTGATCATTTGTTGTGACTAATGTTATTCCATTGTCTTCTTTTACAACGTGTTTTGAGAAACGAGGCGTTAGTTTGTTTCGCCTACATTCTTTCCTAAATACAATTTCGCCTACTTGTTTTTCTTCTGGGTTTTCCCTATTTTCATTTAATTTCTCTATTCTACTATTAACCAATTTTTCGACATTTTCTTTTATTGAAGGATATAATTTCTCTTGGAATTCATTAAGCTTTTTGAGATACTCATGTTCATTATCGAAGTTTGTGTTTCTATCAAAAAGGTATGTTCTACCTTTGAATAATTCATAAGGAGTTAATTTTGTACTTGAATGGATCGCGTTATTGTACGTTATTAGAGACTCTGAAGGGATTTCGTCATGGTCAAGTTCGAGTTTGTTTTCTTTGCGTTTTTCTAAAATAATACGGTAAATTTCAGTGAGAGTAGAATGGAATCGTTCTACGCCTGCATTGCTGCTAGTCTGTTGGAATGAAGTGTAATGTAAGTCTATATTGTATTGGATGCAAAAGTCTTTAAAAATGTTGCTACTAAATTCGCTGCCTTGATCACAAATGATTTTCTTCGGTATGCCATGCAAGCTAATAAAATGTTTTAAGGGTTTCAGGACACTAATGCTTGTCCGAGATAGCAAATTATATGCTGCTGCAAATCTGGAAAACTTATCTAGTATAGTTAAAATAGATGTATGATTGATTGTTTAAAGATCTATATGAAGTATGTCGAGAGGTTTTTCGGGTGACTCAGGTGTTTTAAATTTTACTATTGGTGGTTGTCGGTCATATTTCAAAAGTTGACATCTTTCACAGTGATTAATAGTTTGCGTTATTCTGTTCTTCACATACGGAAAGTAGTAATTACGTTTTAAGTGTAGGAAGGCTTCATTTATTCCCCGATGATTGTTATTTTTATGATAGTCATTTATTAATTTGTCTTGGTCGTCGGATTGTTTAACGTCAATTACTTTTTCTGTACATCTAATGAGCTTAAATAATTTATTATTGGCAAAGTATTTAGAGTAAACAGATTGTACAGTTCGGAAAATGTCATCATCAGAATAAATTGCTGTTAGTTTATTTGGGGGTATACATTTTTTAAATATATCTGTAATCTGTTCTTCTGTAAATTCTATTCTTTTAATTGTTCTCCTTTGTCTGTTTTTGAATGGTACTTCTGTTGAAATTGAATTAGTATTTGATTTAATCAAGTGAATCTGTAAATTAAATTCATTTAGCGGTTTCTCTGATATGTATATGCCGTCGTCTAAGTTTTCTTCGGCAGAATGTACTGTTCCGTCTGTTCCCTGTACTGTTGTAGAGGTGTCGTTTACGTTTATTTCTTCACAGTCTTTTGTTTCAGAATTACTTATTTTTATACGGCTCAATGCGTCTGCATTTGTGTTTAATTTTCCCTTTTTGTAGATGATAGTATAATCAAATTCTTCCAGCTTAAGTCTTCAACGAACTAATTTAGAGTTGGGCTCTTTTAAGCTCATAAGCCAGGTGAGGGGTCTGTGATCTGTAATGATTTTGAATTGACGACCAAATAGATAAGGACGGAAGTATTTCGTAGCCCACACAATGGCTAATAGTTCCTTTTCTATGTTAGAATAGTTCTCCTCAGTTTTTGTTAGCGTTCGACTGGCGTAACTGATAGGCTTATCGCTTCCTATCGGTCCCTGTGATAATATAGCGCCTATGGCGAAGTTACTCGCATCAGTCGTTAAGTTGAAGGGCTTGTCGAAGTCAGGATATTGCAATATAGGGTTATTTGCTAGTATGTTTTTGCATGTTTCAAAAGATTGAATGTATTTGTCTGTAAGCGTAACCTTTTTGTCTTTTCCTAAACATTCAGTCATGGGTCTTAACAATTTTGCAAGGTCTTTAACGAATTTTCTGTAGTAACCTAAGAGTCCAATGAATGACTTAATTTCCTTTTGTGTTCTGGGGATTTGGAAATTCCCGAATGGCTTTTATTTTGTCCGGATTTGGTCTAACACCGTCTGTAGTTACTATGTGTCCCAAGAAGGCAATTTCCTTGTGCAAAAATTCTGATTTATCCATTTGCACTTTGAGATTCGATGCACGAAGTCTATCGAAAACTTTCTTGAGATTTTCCATATGTTCTTGGAGAGAAGTTGAGAACACAATGATGTCGTCTAAGTACACCAAGCATACTTTTCCTTGTAATTCTCTTAGGACATTGTCCATCACCCTTTGAAAGGTGGCTGGCGCGTTTTTCAATCCGAAGGCCATACGAAGGTATTCGAAGTGTCCTCCTTCTACAGTAAATGCTGATTTTGGAATGTCGTTGGGATGTAGCTCTATCTGGTGAAATCCACTTGCGAGATCTAATGTAGTGAAATACATACATTTACCTAATTTGTATAGTATTTCATTGATGTTTGGTAGAGGATACCTGTCGGAGATTGTTTTTTCGTTGAGTTTCCGATAATCGATGACCAAACGCCATTTTTGTTTGCCGCTGGCGTCCTTTTTCTTGGGAACAACCCAAACGGGTGAACTCCAAGGGGAAAAACTTGGTCGAATGACTCCCTGTTCAAGCATATCCGTTATCTGGTTTTTCACTTCCTCTTTGTGGACAAATGGGTAACGATATGATTTGGTATATATGGGTATTTCGTCTGTTGTAATGATTTTGTGCTTAATTTGGTTGGTGAAGCTAAGGTTCTGACCTTCTTTAAGAAAAACATCCTCATAACTTCTACAGATCTTAAAAAGTGCCTTTCTTTCTTCAGGATTTAAATGATTGGTACGGAGTAGTCCTGTTATGTCATTATTGTCTATTTGTTCTTGATTTTGTATGTCGTAGTCTATATTATAGTTATTTATTTCGACAAAATCGGATGATTTGTAAGGTTCTGCTTTAATAGGTTGTTCTATTACAATTGTCTTTGGATTGTCTGAATGATTTTGAATTTCTACATAACAAAACCATTCTTTAGCATTGTAAATTCCTTCTGAAATATGAAGTTTTGGTTCTATTTCGTGGGATTTAACATAAATATCACCGTTTTTTATATCAGTGGGTACTTTTATTATTACCTTTGAGTTGGGTTGGATTAAGTATTTATCAGAAGTTATGTTCGGTTTGAATTGTAAAGGTGCAATAGTGCAATTATTTGTAATAAGGGTGTTATTTGTTAAGTCTATTTTTGCTCCTATTTCGGTCAAGATGTCTAATCCTAAAAGTCCGTCGAAATATCCGTGGAATTTGAAAATTAGAAACTTCATTGTGCCGTTTTCTTTAAATTCTCTGAATTTTGGTAAAATCACCTGTGTGTTAATTTGGTGTTTGTTAAGTATTGTTGCAATGGTTACTGGCTTACATTGGATATGTTTCTTTTTATTTGTGAATTCTGGGTTAATAAAGGACGACGATGCCCCTGTATCTATTAAGAATCTAAGAGGACGTCCGAAGGGGGATGATATTAAAATATAGGGTAATGTATGACCGTGTTTATTTACTTCTAGGTATCCGATTGCTCTTTCGAGGCGGATACAGGAAAATTTTGACAGTCTTCTATTTCGAAACTGTTGACATTATTATGGTCGTAGTTATAGTCGGTATGGTAGTTATTATAGTCGTAGTATTGATCTAGGTTTTGCTGGTAGTTAAATTCTTCTGTTGTATTTTCTAATGGTTTACTATTAGAAGTATTCAAGTTGTGTACCTCTTCAATATGATATCTAGGATTTCCTCCTCTATTATGTGACTGTCTAACTGTACCTGAACTTGTGTCCATGGGTTCTACTGGCGGTTGCCTCTGCGCATTAAAGTTATTTGAATTTTGATTGTTATTATAATTATTGTATGGACTCCTGTGTTGGGAATTTATTTGTGGTCCGTTAAATTGTCTTGCTTGGTAAAATGGTCTCTGTTGATTTAAAGGTGGTCTTTGCTGATTAGAAAATGTTCTTTGTTGGAAAAAGTGTGGTCTTTGTTGGGAAAAGTTTGGTCTTTGTTGGAAATAGGGTGGTCTTTGTTGATTGAAAAATTGTTGGGATTGTTGTCTTGGAGAGTGTCTATAGTTTAATGTGTCGGTTGAGTATGTCTGATTGGATTCACTTTATTTTGTCCCGTTCGTATATATGAGATGTTTTGTTCTTTGATGCAGTAATGAAGGGCAATTGTTAGAGATTCTGGTCTCATTGCTCTTATCATAGATCCAAGTGGTTCCTTGAGACCCGCTAGGAAAGCACTTAAGCACATTTCGGCATATAAAGCTTTCTTTGCTTCGATTACGTTTTGATTACTTTCGTGTATTAAAATGTTATTTAATATTGTGGCTTGAATTTCCACAATGCTGCTATAATATTCTTCAACTGTCTTGTTATTTTGTTGTAAAGAGTGAAGGTCCCTTATAAGTGTAGTCTCGGTCCGTTTGTCCGAGTAATGTAGTATTAGATTCTCTTTAATATTGGTCCAATCTAATGGTGTTCCGTACATGTTTAATGCCTCATTTGCAGGGCCCTCGATTTTATTACGTATTGCTCTTAACAAGATTAAAGAGTATGGAGTGTCCCTGGCTTCTTGTATATAAAATAAAATTTCCTCAACGTTGTTTATAAAGTCGTGTAATAGTCTAGGATTTCCATCATATTTCGGCAAATCTTTGATAACATCTGGAATCCTAAGCGCATTAAATATATTAATTGGAGCAACATGGTTGGATGTTGAACCACTAGATGTCGGATTGTCGCGAGACATTTTTTGTTCAAGATTAGGAATACTACAACTAAAAATTAAATTTTGTTCAAATTCTAATTCACTATTTTCTGGAATCGAGCCCAGACTATGTGCTCTTCTTGGCTTACTTGAGTATGGAAAAAATTTTCTTATTCTTTTCTGCATTTAATGTGCAATAAATTCTAGGATAAGGATTGGATAGGATAATATATTCAAATTATGACTTACAGTTGCCCAATCCAGATAATTATGTGCATTTCGTCGACTTGTTGTTTGGTGACTTTGTTGTTTGTTGAACTTGTTGTTTTCCTCAAATCGTAATTTGTTGCACTTATTTGTAGTTGAATTTCACTTGTAAGTTGAATTTGTTGATATTTAATTTCGATGTTTGTTGAACTCGTTGTTTTTATTTCCCAGTGTCACTGCAACCGATGATCCCTCGATTTTGGATGTTCTCCACAACACTTGAAAAGTTCTGATAGGCTTGTTGAAGTTAATACTTCCCGGTCTTCCAGTCAAAGTCGATGATCCTTCGATTTTGTATGTTAATTTTATTTCCGAAAACGTCGCGGTAAACCACCGAAATTTTATCGATTTTAAATTAACTTAGGAATAGACCGTTGCCTATCCTACCGACTGCGCCAAATATGTTTTATAACGAGCTTGTGTCGAAAAAAATATATTTTTATTTATAAACCACAACAGTTAACTCACAAATTGAAACTGATTACAATAAATTTTGTAGAATTAATGTTGACTTAAAATACAACTAACACATGAATAAAATATACCAAAATCATACACTTAGACAGCTAACTTATTATTCCAGGTAAAAATATTGTGGGAACTGCACTTTAAGCGTTTTATGTAGTTCGACCGGATAAGCGTGGCTGCAATTGTTGTTTAAGTTATATGTGCTGACGATGCGTCTGGCTTATGCCGTAACTCGCGTGCATACAGTTTTGAAAAGTACAGTTTTGATAAAAATTTTTGTTTGTACTAAAGACAATGGATAGAAAAAGTAATAGAAATAAAAATAAAAGAAACACTGGTAGCAACCGAAAAACTCGTCCCTTGAAACGCCAGTTTCGTGGTAACCAACACGAAAGAGATGAGGACACCGAATTCACAAGTACGTCAGCAAAAAGCATTGACAAAAAAACGGAGAATTGCATTTTGGAGTTTTATACAGCTTTCTCGGCGATTGCTGGTGATATGTGCCAAATGTGAAGGAAAAATCGAGTTTAAAAAAGCATCGCCGTATGGAACTGGCTTCAAAATATACATACATTTTTTCGTCGTCTTTGGTTGGCAAATCATATTTGATAAACCAGCGCATGATTTTTGCCATGAGGCTTTCAGGCATTGGGCCAAAAGGCATTAACACGTTTTGTGGCCTCATGGATATCGACAGAGGTGTGGGTAACTCGTTATATTACACTGCCCTGGAGAACTTTCATACAGCTGCAAGTGCGATCTTTGGATACACTCTTTCAAAAGCCGCAAAAGAAGAGAAAGATGCCATGATCACAGCCGATCCAGTGCGACCCAACAATGTTTACCGTATCAGGTGATGACACTTTGAAAAAACGTGGCTTTTCTTCACTATACGGCGCACAACGTTGATCGGCAAATACAGTAAAAAAATAGTCGACTCTGTTGATCCAGCATATGCAACAGTTGCATAAAGTCCAGCGTATGCAACAGTTGCAAGTATTGGGAAGCTAAGAAATAAGAAGACCCCCTACCATATGAAATTTGGATTGAAGACCACGAAGAGGAATGCCGTGCCAACCATCAAGGAAGCTCTGGGAAGATGGAGGTCGATGCGATAAAGGAAATGTGCGCCATATCAGTCCAAAGGCATGGCGTAAAATACTGCAAGTATATCGGCGATGGCGACTCAAAAACATTCAAAGCTATTATAGACAACGATCCGTACGATGGCGACCCAATCGTCGAAAACAAAGAATGTATATCGCACGTGTAAAAAAGAAAGGGCAGCAGACTCCGCTAGGCCAAAAAAGAGAACAGAGGCATTGGCGGCAAGGGTGCAGGCAAACTCATAGATAAAGTCATCACTGATCTAACAACATATTATGGCCTCGCTAATTGTCGTCATCCAGAGACATTGCCGATTGGCAACGTCACATATGATTTCGCCATATCTCGGAACGAAGAACGTTTGAAAAGGTCCAAGGTCAAAGCTCTGGCCGCATCAATAGAAGGTAGAACTGCCTGAAGAGCACAAAGAGCCGCTGAGTCCTCATTTTTTTAAGAAGAGGAAGGAGTTATTTAGGGGGCTGGCATTGCAAATTGATATATGTATTCACAAAAAAAATGTTTTATTGCCTAAATTTTCTTTGAGTTTTTTTAAAATCACGTTTTTGAACTTCGAAGTCACTTTTCTCCAGTTCTACTGAACCGATTTTGATGAAACCAAGTGCAATCGACGCAGAATTGTCGAATTTCTAAAACTCCATGCTTAAATTTTTCATTTAAATTTTTTTTTTTGATGCAAAAAAAATAACTTCAAACTTGAACGCGTTTATCTCGAAACCACGGTTTTCGAACTTGTGGCCCAGAGTGCGCCCGCAGTTTTGAACTGATTTTGATGAAACAAAATGCAATCCGATTGAAATGAAATTTTTTCTAAAGAGCAACATTTACTGCTTAAATGAAACTGCTTGCAACACATTACTGCTTAGATGAATTGTTTGAGCAACGACGAGTAAAACTATTATGCTTGTAAGAGAGAATGAATGAAATAATAGACGATATGATATATCGTCATTCATCTTGTGTGCATTGTTCTGTTTATTTTGGCTTGTAACATAAGAAAGAGAACAATCATGAATGATTAAGAATGCTTTCGTTACCTTTCCACTAACACCGAGAACTGTCGGAACTGATTTTATAACATAACTAGCTTTTACCCGGCGCGCTTCGCTGCACTCCGCGCTAGTCCCCTGAAAAGTGATCGTATAGGGAGGCCACGCCCTTATCCAAT
This sequence comes from Coremacera marginata, assembly GCA_914767935.1. Classification (NCBI taxonomy): domain Eukaryota; kingdom Metazoa; phylum Arthropoda; class Insecta; order Diptera; family Sciomyzidae; genus Coremacera; species Coremacera marginata. The sequence continues at coordinate 125,081,308 of OU612045.1, read as the reverse complement.
TAATTTCATTACTGTTGTGTGTCTGTTTGTTTTATGGTAATTTATTAAATGTCCATATTTGTACTTACAATGACTACCGCTTGGATGAATAGACCCTACATACCAAGCGTGGTATTTTACTATCAAAGCATGTACAATTTTAATGATTAAGTCTTCTATAAGGAAGACATCACCAAGTGGTAACTCCATTCTGAGTTTCAATGTTCTGTGACTTTTACTTCCATAGCTATTCGATATCTAAAATTTGACTTATGCCTTTCCAGGTTTATATTATGCCTTTCCAGGCATTCGCTTGTTGCGTTGCTATAGTTGCAAACTGTATGCACCGTTGGATTGGAGAGCAAAACGTTGGGCACCGTTGAAGTGGAGAGCAAAACGTCATTTTCGTCTGACTCCAAGGCGATTTGCAAATGCTATACCAAAAATAACTTATGAAGAATACTTCTAATAAATTGTTATATAATATAACTACCTCTTCTTCCGGAATGCTGTCAGCGCAGGTGCTGCTCCCTTCCACATATTGCGGCCCAAGGATGCCCAACACCCGCATATCCAACTCTGTGAGCGCAGATAGGGACAAGGGCTTCCTACCTGTGGCGCGATGGCAACCCGTTTCATAAAATGCTGCCAATAATTTGCAACCCTTAAATAATTTTGTATCTTTCTTTATTCTCATTATCATTTTAAATTAACGCATTTAAATTCATTGTAATTGATTTAACGCCATAAGCACATGTTGAAGATATAATTTGAAGACAGAATGTAAGTTTTAAGTTAATTTTTATTTGATGTAATCTTAGAAAACTGAATTATTTTTTAGATAAATAAACACGCTTATACAAGCCCTACTTCACTAATTTACTTCGCAAGTGATTTTTTTGTTCATTTACTCTGTCGAACAAGCTGAAGCCATCAGCCAACAGATTTATAGCAGCCAGCACAACAATTTTATTTATATTCTTCAAGTGGTGTGCTTATCGGAGGCGTTCTAGACTTGAGTTTGGACGGTGACAACCAATTTTGCCATTTCGCCAGCGGAGTGCCAGCTGTAAGTGCCATTTGTTCTTGCCGGCGTTACAGCAGCCCGCTTATACATCGCCTGCTCGATAGAAGTCTTCGTCAAGCAATTTTGCCATTTCGCCAGCGGAGCGCTAGCTGTAATTGCCATTTGTTCTTGCCGGCGTTACAGCAGCCCGCTTATACAACTCCTGCTCGATAGAGTTATTTGCCAAGCAGTTCGTCATTTCGCCTGTGTGGAGCTCACGCTAACAAACACATATAGCAAGCCGCCTGCTCGCCGAGGATATCATCGAACAGTTGTCATCTCGCCAGTAAGCTGTAAGCGCAGCCACAGTCCGTTTACACACATAGACTGTAAGTAGTTTTTCTTTACATTTACATTTTGGGGTATGCCAAGAAGAAGTAGTCGAATAAATAAAGAAATATTACCAGAACATTTTAAAGAATTTGAAATTAATATGACTAGTTCAGTGGGGTCGTCGGGACACAATTCAGGTGAATCAAGCCTGAATAGTACAACGGTAGAGCCGAAAGATAAAGATTCAAGTAGCACAATTAAAACCTTGATGGAACGTATAAAAGCGCTTGAAGTGAGCAGCCAGCTCAATACACAGCTTCTGCTTGAATCTGAAAAGAAAAGGGCTGATCTAGTGAAGCGATTAGGTGATGGGCAAGTCGGTGGGTCGACGTCATTAGATCAAAACAATAGAATGTTGTCATTGGTAAGTGCAGTAAGTAGTTCATCGACGGTATATGTGGATACCTTTTCAGCCGCTTCAACAGCTCCACAAGGTGCTATTGCGCCAGTTTCATGTACATCGATGGCAGAAACAACAACAACATTTTCTAATACGCCGCTGTATCATCACCCCATGAGTTCTTCACTTCCAACTTCGACATATTTTCACACTCCTATCTATTATCCGACTACGCATTCAGTTCCGAGCCAGACAAGTGCATACACTGGATATGCCATACCTCGAAAACTTTTGGACTTACCGGAATTCGATGGCAAACCAGAGGATTGGCCGGTTTTTAGCACATCATTTCACGAAACGTCAAATGCTTACGGATGTACAGCATTGGAAAATACATTTCGATTGTAAGTGTTTGAAGGGAGCCGCCCGAGAAGAAGTGGAGAGTCTGCTGATAAGCCCAGAGAATGTGCAGAGATTTGTAGAACATCTTCAATTTTGTTTTGGTCAGCCGGAAATATTGATTAAGAGTCAACTTCAAAAAGTAAGAGAAATTTCCCCTATAGCCGAGTATCACTTAGAACTCTTAGTGCAGTTTGCCACGAAGGTGCAAAATCTCACCACATTTTTACAAAATGCCAATGCAGCACATTATCTTGGAAACCCTACACTGCTTGATGAGCTGGTTTCTAAGATGCCAATGACAAAGAGAATAGAATGGACAAGTCATTCTATGTTAATAAAGCCATATCCGACTATTTTAAATTTTAGTGATTGGATTGCACAGGTTGCGAAAATAATATGTAAAGCCACGTTTAGTGCACCAATAATGCCCATTGCCTACAGTAGGTCAACGGTTCAGCAACGGCCTGGAAAAAACCCGCTTTTTGCAGTTTCAGAAGAAAAATCAGAGCAAGCACAAAAGGTTATTGTCTGTATTGAGTGCAGCGGATCACATTATTTGCCAGACTGCAAACGTTTTCTAAATAAAACTACGCCTGAACGTTGGGAAATTGTTAAAAACAAACGACTGTGTTTCTGTTGTCTGATGAAAGGGCACGGCATTAAAATTTGTAGACGAAAGAAGACATGCAAAGAGACTGGATGCAATAAAATGCATCATTTCCTTCTTCATGAAAAAGTACAGACTGGCAACGTACCAGAAAAACAGATAGTTAACACGGCAAGCGTGCACAACTTTGACTCTAAATCCACTAAATTGCTCTTTAAGCTGCTTCCCGTTGAGCTACGAGGTAAAAATAATTGCATTATAAAAACATTCGCCTTTATTGATGAAGGATCGTCAGTGACGCTTTTAGACGAATCTCTTGCTAATGATCTAGGGTACAGAGCCGAAAAGAAAACCAATCTTTGCAGTGGTTTGGTGGAAAGGCCACAAAGTTAGAGTCAATGCCCTTGAGTGTTGAAATAAAAGGAACCAGCAAGAAAAGTCAGTGGTTTAACCTAAAAGCTCAGACGGTGCCAAATTTAAAGCTTCCAATCCAAACTATAAACATGTCAGAGTTGCATGATAAATATCATGAATTAAAGAATCTACCTATAGCAGAGTATTGTAATGCCAGCCCGAGAATTCTTATCGGATTAGATAACTGCCACGTCATACCAAATATAAAGACAATTAAAACCAGCCAAAATATGATAGCCGCCAACACTCCACTTGGATGGGTTGTTTATGGTAAAACAGATCCGGACACGTCATTATATCAGCATTCAATCATTTTGCATGCGTACGAAGATATCGATGAAAAAATTGAAAGTTTAGTTGCAGATTATTTCACTACAGAAAATTTTGGCACAGCGGTGTGCAAGCAAATGGTTGAAGCTAAAGATGTCAGTCGTGCTAGAAAAATTCTGGAAGCAACGACAAAGAAGGTTGAAAATTTTTATGAAACTGGTTTACTGTGGAAATCGGATGAGGTTAAGTTTCCGGACAATAAAAAAATGGCCGAGATGCGTCTTAGCTCCATACAAAGAAAATTTCGTAAAAATAAAGAGTTTGCGAAGGCGTATTGTAACTCAATGGAGGACTACATAGAAAAGGGTTATGCTAATAAATTATCAAAAAAAGAAGCTGCAATAAGAGATCCAAAGACTTGGTATATTCCACACTTCGCAGTGTTTAACCCAAATAAGACCGGTAAACTCCGCATAGTCTTTGATGCGGCAGCAGAAGTGGCTGGAATTTCGCTAAATTCACAATTATTGAAGGGCCCAGATGAAAATCAATCTCTAATGAAAATTTTGTTTCGTTTTCGAGAAAAGCCAATAGGCCTATGCGCAGACATCAAAGAGATGTTTCTCCAGATTCGGATAAGAGAAGAAGACATTAATAGTCAGCGATTTTTATGGAGCAAAAGTTTTGATGAGCCCCCAGAAACGTACGTCATGCAAGCGATGATATTTGGCGCTACGTGCTCGCCTTGTAGCGCGCAGTTCGTAAAAAATAAAAATGCATTGGAAGTCGCATCCGATCAGCCAGAAGTCATTGATGCAGTACTAAGGAGCCATTACGTGGATGACTTTGTAGCAAGTTTTCGCGACGAAGATGAAGCATTGTTTATTGGAAACGCGGTAAAGCGCACGCATGCAAAAGCAAATTTCGAAATTCGAGGATTTGTGTCAAATTCAACACACGTACATGCCACCTTGGAGTTGCACGTATTTGTGGATGCAAGTGAGACAGCATTCGCTGCAGTCCACTTCCTACTAGGTTCAACCAATTCGACCCAAACCCCCGGCGAAGAAAATGTATATACAAGAAAACAATACCGAATAAGTCAACAGCTGAAGAATTGTTTCTGGCGTCGTTGGATCAGAGAATACTTGCCAACACTTACTAGACGTACCAAATGGTTTAACAACCAACAGCCAATCAAAATTGATGATATAGTCATCATTTGCGATGAAACTTACCACGAAGTCAGTGGAAAAAGGGAAGAATCGTGTCTACTTACGCTGCAAAAGATGGCGTTATTCGCATCGCGGAAGTACAAACTGGTACTTCAGGCACTTTGCGGCGACCAGTATCCAAACTAGCTATCTTAGACGTAGTTCGTGAAGCCCCGTAGGACCTTCACGGGGGTGGAATGTGGCGCGATGGCAACCCGTTTCATAAAATGCTGCCAATAATTTGCAACCCTCAAATAATTTCGTATCTTTCTTTATTCTCATTCTTATTTTAAATTAACGCATTTAAATTCATTGTAATTGATTTAACGCCATAAGCACATGTTGAAGATATAATTTGAAGACAGAATGTAAGTTTTAAGTTAATTTTTATTTGATGTAATCTTAGAAAACTGAATTATTTTTTAGATAAATAAACACGCTTATACAAGCCCTACTTCACTAATTTACTTCGCAAGTGATTTTTTTGTTCATTTACTCTGTCGAACAAGCTGAAGCCATCAGCCAACAGATTTATAGCAGCCAGCACAACACTACCCGTCGAGGCCATTTGCTTCCTGCGCTCTCGCGCCTTTACCGACGTCCGGCATTTGAGATCACGCCATGCCTATAATGAAAAAATTACGTTTTAAAATAGATATTAGACTTGCATACTATTTTGCTTACCATACAGTGCCACAAACTTCCCTTCTGCCAAACCAGTATTGGCCACGAAGAAGCCCAGCATCAGCTTATATTGCTCAGCTGTTGCACGGCTGCTTCTTTTTTTCCTGCTTGCATTTTTATTTTTGTTTGATTGTTTTGCTTTTTTTTTATTTATTTTATTCTTCTTTAAACTTTCGCAAATTTAAGCTGTCAAATGCCAATACTGCCATATTTTCAATTTTTGATAACAATGATTACGCTAACTTTATGAATGCAACTCTTAGCAAATATTGTAGCTAAGCATAGGTTTGGGAATACGGCAGTTGTTACTGCAAGCTATAAACGTTGTTCGTTAACTTTAGCGATTGTAGCACGTTAACATTTTGGGAATCCCGCTACAGATAACTTTTATATATTTTCTTATGCTACAATTTTGTTACTTAATATTTCCACTATATAAAACTTGTTAGCAAATTTTTAAAATTTCTTTTTTAAATAAATTATGAATATTTTCCTTAATTTTTTTATTTTGAAATAAAAACACTTACAAAAAATAACAAAATTGTGTTCAATTTGGTTTAAGACTATTCAGAGCGTTGTGTTGAAATAATACTTGGAGTAATAATACTTTGAGACAAATTTCCTCCTCAACAAACAACCAGCTCAAACAGATAAATAAAGAATAAATAAAGGAACTAGATAGTTCTGTGAACATGTTTCCATGAATTAGTTCCGCTCTATAAAAGAGACTTTCAACAAAAAAGCAGCTCAAGCAGATCATATAAACAAAGGAACTTGATAGTTCCGCGGCCATGTTTAAATGAATTCTGCTCTCTAAAGCAAATGTTGCCTGTCCGTTCCGTCTCCGGAACTGTTTAGCACAAGCCTATAGCAAAACTGTATTCTAATAAGAATAAAGCTTTATTTTCAATTAAACAGAAAGTAAATTTTAATTTTTTTTTTCTTACTTAAAAGAAAACTTACTTAGTTGCTGTTAAAAATGAAAATAATTTTTATCAGGTAAAGAGGCACAATTAGAGATAATATCACTTATCATAAGAAAAAATGTCAGCTAAATTGTCATAACTCCAAATTATTCTTTATTTTCACAAGTATAATATGAAATTAAAAAAACTATACCAGAACTTTCTTTAAAATTTGGTTTCTTTATTGTTGAACTAAATTTGTTAATAATATTACAATCATTTAAGCTCAACCAGTTTTTTGCTTCTCCTGAAATTCGTGTTTTTTGAGTTGTGACTGTTTTGTAGTTAGTGTGCGATATATGTCTAAATACATATATCAAATTCGTCTCGAATTTGTTTTATGAAAGTATATTTTTGATAAGGTCTTGTTTCTTATTAATTTGCGTCGTGATATTTTGAGTTTGAAAGTTGAGATTTTATTTTTATTTGTTTGTTAGATTCTGATATAAGTTTTTTGTTTGTTTGGGAAAGATTCTCTAAGTTTACAGTATATTATAAGTATTTCGTCGTTACTGTTCATTGTTCCTGTTGACCTTAAGTCCTTTGACTAAAATATTCATAAATCCTCTTCTTTCTCTTGAATGTGGCTTAAGTCCATTTATCTTTCAGTCAAGTAAATTAAAATTATTAATTAATGTAGCGAAAGATGAATCATCTTTTCCTACTTGGTTTTTTATTATATAAATGTTATATTTAATATTTTTCTTGTTTGTTTAAAATTCTGTTATGTTAATTATGTGTAATATTTTCATAAAATCCCCTTATCCTATATTATCCTAATCTGTCCTTTATATATGTTGATGTATCCATTGTTTTCGTTGATGTTTTGTATTCCGATGTTATTTTCTTTAAGAAACTCTTGAAATGGGATTGCTTTAAATCCTAATTCGTTTTCAACAATTATTTTTTTTATTGAACCTACGTTGCTCAAGTACTGTGTTAAAGCTTTTTTAAATTCCGTCCAAGATCTACCTATTATTCTTATTGATTGTGCATGTTTCGAAAACTTGTCAATTATTGTCAAAAATAGTGTATTGCTTATACTATAAAAAACGTCCACATGTACCACCTCCTTTGGGCCACTAGGTGTTTCTGGAAGTTGGAATTTTAGCTTTAATGGTTTTCTTTCGTATTTTTCCTTATTACAAATTTCACAGTCATTTATAAGTTTTGTTATTATGTTTTTCAATTTTGGATGGTAAATTTCTTCTTTTAGTTCGAAAAAATTTTCATTTATGCCTCTATGATTATTTTTTAGGTGTTTTTTTTCTATTATTTCCGCCAGTTCATTTTCGTCTTGAACATCTTTTAAAAATTATTTTCATTTGACTTTTATGTAATCTTCCTTAAACTCTGAAATGTTTCATCTTCAATATGTTCTTCGATAGTCTTATGTTTGTCAAAATGATTGCGAATAAACGTCCTTACCGCATCTTTGTCAAGGTTTTTGGCAAGAATAATTGTCCTACAAGATCGGAATATTTGACTTTTTTTATCTCTTGGGCACCCGAATTTATTTTATTTATTATGAATTGTCTTTTATAAAGGTTAATCGGACCTTGTACTTCTCTTATTGTCTGCTCTTCTGTTATTATTATTATTATTATTTATTCAAAAAAATTCGTATAATAAGAACAAGTTCTTTTCCTATACAAAGTGATGACTTAAGGATTAAATATTACAAAATAAATTTAACACAACTTAAAATAGCTGATATACTTGACGAAAAATAATGTCTAAGCAAAGATATAATGAAATGACCTTTTAAGAACTATAAAAATTTAAAAATATAAGTGTTTCAGTTTGAAATCACTGTTTCAGTGAAATTTATTACTTCACGAGATAACGCATCAGCGTTTCCATTTTTAACACCCTTTTTGAATTTAATTTCATAATCAAGTTCCAGATTCTTTACCTCCATCTGACTAATTTTGAATTAGGTTCTTAAATGTTGAATAGCCAAGTTAATGATCTATGGTCTGTTTCTATAATGAATTTTCGGCCAAAGAAATATGGGCGAAAATATTGTGTATTGTACTACAGTTTTGTTCGTGGTTATTTAACGTCCTGCTTGCGTAACATAACGGGTGTCCATTTTGAGACAGAATCGCTCCTAAAGCGAAATTACTTGCATCTGTTTGCAATACAAATTGTTTACTAAAATCTGGATATTGTAAAATTGGATCGCGTGTTAAAAGTGTTTTTAATGTATTAAATCTGTCAATGTATTCTTGATCTTTTATATCTATTTTTGTATTTTGTTTTAAATATTTTGTCATTGGTCTTGAAATTTTTGAATAAACTTTGATGAACTTCTTTTAATATCCAATGAGTCCTATAAATTATTTTATTTCTTTTTGGGTTTTTGGTAAAGGACATTTTTGTACACTGCTAACCTTTTCTGGGTTAGGTTTTATTTCATCTGCCGTAACTACGTGACCAAGGAACTCGGTTTCTCGTTTTAAAAATTCAAATTTGTCTATCTGTATTTTCAGATTCATAGCTTTAAGTATTTGTAAGATTTTCGACAGTGATTCCACGTGCTCCTGGAGGGATGTCGAAAAGATTATTATATCAAGGTATACTAAGCATATATTGTTCATATAATCAGATAGAATATTATTCATGAAACGTTGAAATATTGCCGGGGCTGTCTTGAGTCCAAATGGCATTCTCAAAAACTCATAATGTACATTTTCGACACTAAATGAAGTCTTTGGAATATTATTTTTGGCAATTTAAATTTGATGAAACCCTTCGGCAAGATCAAAAGTAGTGAAGTACTGACACCTTCCTAGTGCCTCTAAGATTTCATCCATGTTTGGTACTTATCGTCTACAGTTACGGCTTACGGTAGTCAATCACAAGTCTCCACTTGTTTTCCTTATTAGCATCCATTTTTTTTTTTTTTTGGTACTACCCAAACTGGAGCTGAGTAAGGTGACTTACTTAGGAGTATGATGTCTTTGTTAAGTATTTCCTGAATTTGTTTTTGTACTTAATTTTTATGAATGTACAGAATGAATGGCGCACGTTCGGATTTCGTGCTTTATTGCATTAGTAAATGTATTGTCAGAGTTTTCCTCGTAAAATGTTTTGTTATAACGTTTCTTTAATGGTATTAATTTTGATTCATCTTCTTCATTAAGATGGCCTGTTCTAATTTTTTCTAATAGGGAGTGTTGTGTTTCACTCCTATAGTTTTCTGAAACATTAAAGTTTTCACTTGTCGCTATTGTTATTTTTTTTTTTTAATTAAATTGTATTTGCTGTTCCTCGTCAACATTCACCTTGGCAATAACATTTGTTGCAAAATTTTTTAATACCTCCTTCGATAATTTCGAATTTCTGGTATCCTGTAATTTTATTAGGTATATATACAAGACAGTCTTTTTGAATCACCTCTTTTGAAAAATAGTGATAGTTTTTGTCTGTAATTGTAAAAGAAATTTTGGTTGCATTTCCTTTTACGTATAGATTATTGCTTTCATAATCTATTTTTGCTTTTATCAACCTTAAAAAATTGTTACCAATAACACCATGATATTGGTAATGAAATTGGCAAACGTAAAAGTCTACCACTTGGTTTTGTGGTAATGGTCAACCCAATTCCTCAAACAAAAGAATTTGCACCTTTTCATTAATATTTACGTTATTTTGCTAGGTTTTAACATTAATTAGTTCAGTGTGTACGAACCATTTAGGATCACAGATTCCTGTATTTATTATCGAATGGGTTGCTCCCGTATCGATTAGTAGATACAATATAGCGGTTCTGGGCCAGGTGGAGCGGTGGAGCAAGCCGATGACGTCACGCCCGGCACTCAAGTATGAACAGATTTCTGCTTGTGCTGGTGGACGGACAGACAAAAAAAAAACCGCAAGTTGTTTTTGCTTTAAGCGTTGCTCATGTTCTTATCAGTGTTTGTATGTTTTATGATTTTTTTTTTCATAACCCTAGCATTAGTTATAGCAATGACTCAAATAAATATATATTTATAAGACTTCTAACGTAGACTGCGTGGTGGCATACTTATCAGAGTTCATATGTTTTGCTTTTTTTCTTAACCTTAACCCCTTCAACCTTCGCCGTACCTACTGGTGGCGACTTACACCCAACAACTTCGCTGCCGCTATATTTTATTTAAAGTAAACGAAATACATAGCAACCAGGAAGAGTCAAGAAGTTTCTAGAAGCTTCGAGATGTAGAAAAACTTCGAGAACATTTTAGAAGCTGACAACAACATCACCAAAAATTTTTTTCAGCGTTGGTCATAATTTTATACACTACATTATCGGTAGTGGTAGTCAAGCGAGTTCTTATCAGTGTTTGCATGTTTCGGTTTTTTTTTTCTTAACCCTCGAATACCTAATAGCAATGACTCAAATTCTGCTGGCTGACTTTAGCTGAAGTGATATGACTTGCTATATGAAAATATATGCATTAATATGGGTTGCAGCAATTTAGGTACGGAGAAGGTTGAAGGGTTAAAGATATGTTTATAAATTTATCATAATGGTGCTAAGTATAAGGTGCGTGTATTAGATTTCCATAAGTAGTTTAAGAATTGGATAACAACCATTTGAAACATAGGCGTATAAAAATATCTATTCGTCAGTTGGGGGACATCGAGGTAACAAGCCCCGCTTAATAACCATCGGCCAAGTCGCTTATACCCAGCAACTTCTCCGCCGCTGTATTTTATTTTAAGTAAACGAAATACACCGCAACCAAGAAGAGTCAGGAAGTTTCTAGAAGCTTCGAGATGCAGAAACGTCAAAAACAATTTAGAAGCCGACTTATGTTAGTGTATGCCGATGACGTCACCCATCCCCATCCCGATACGGATTTTAATTTTATTTAATTTCAATTTCAATACTAATTTCAAGGTTAAAGTGATAAGAGCCAAGCTTCATAGTAAGCGCACTCATAACCCGCAAGTTCAATATAAGGCAGCAATGTAGAAGTTCAACATGTTTTTGTGTTACTTCTAAACTAATTTTGGCGTGTTACATCAAGAACAATAAGTGGTGCAAAAGCCTTGAATCCAACGACATCTAGCAATGGTTGAGATTCCCGTATATAAACGACATCTAGCTATGGTTGAGATTCCCGTATATAATAACTTTGTTGAAATTTTGTATACATATCATATAGTACAGCATACTGTCCCATTTCAAAGCGACTATTTAAATCATCATAGGGATATGATTCAGAGTTTATATATATATATACTTTTAAATTAGATATATTACAATGATCAAATTTATTTCCTTCCTGTTTATTTTTTCTCTTTGTAAGCCGATTATAAGAAATCATGGTTTTTAATTTTGCGGTGAAAGCTTTACCTTCCATAAAACTTTTGTTTCCTTTGATAGTATAGGATTTATATGATAGTCCCAACTTCTAAACGCCATTGGTATTACCAAATTTTCGATTTTAATTATCTTGTACATTTCCAATTTTGCAAAGTAACCCAACCATCGTTTCTTAATGCGCCACTTTCAGCTTTATTCAATGATACAAAATTTTTCATGGTTGACGATCACGATCAACTTCAACTTAATTATCGATCAGTTTTAGCAGGTAGCTGTTTAACAGTACAAACCAGTTTAAGCAGGTAGCTGTTTAACAGTACAAACCAGTTTGATATGAAATTTCCTCGCGTACTTGTGCTCGTATAGCAAGAATAAAAGAATGTGAAAATAATTCATACAAACATAAAAAAAAAAAAGAAATTTTTTTAAAAGAAAGTTCTGCTTTTAGTTGGGTTGGCAACTAAGTAATTGCGGATTTCACTCATAGATAGCTTTAGTTGAATTTTTAGGTTTACTGACGTAATGTCAAACACATTTTGTTATTTGATAGTTGGTACTACAACTGTCAATCAGTAAAAAAATTTTTTTAATCGGTTGTGTAGTTTTTGTTTGGCGTCTGTTGAAAATTGGAAAATCAAAACGAACATTTTCGTCATATTTTGCTTTTTTATTTCCGGAAAGGAAGAAACGCATCGCAAGCTCACAAAAAGTTATGTGCTGTTTATGGTGACGAAGCCTTAAAAGAACGGCAGTGTCAAAATTGGTTTGCCAAATTTTTCTGGTGATTTTTCACTCAAAGATGAAAAACGCTCTGGTCGTCCAGTTGAAGTTGATGACGACCAAATCAAAGCAATAATCGATTCGGATCGTCACAGTACAACACGTGAGATTGCAGAGAAGCTTCATGTATCACATACATGCATTGAAAATCGCTTAAAATAACTTTGCTATGTACGAAAACTCGATATATGGGTTACTCATGAACTGAAAGAAAATGATTTAACACAACGCATTAATATCTGCGATTTGTTAAAGAAACGTAATGAAAATGATCCATTTTTAAAACGATTGATAACTGGTGATGAAAAATGGGTTGTTTACAACAATGTTAATCGGAAAAGATCGTGGAGCAAGCTCGTGGAGGTGAACCAGCTCAAACAACATCAAAAGCTGATATTCATCAAAAGAAAGTTATGTTATCAGTTTGGTGGGATTACAAAGGAATTGTCTACTTTGAACTTTTACCACCCAACCGAACGATCAATTCAGATGTCTACATTGAACAACTAACAAAACTGAACAATGCAGTTGAAGAAAAGCGACCCGAATTGACAAATCGAAAAGGTTTTGTATTCCACCATGACAATGCAAGGCCACACACATCTTTGGTCACTCGGCAAAAATTAATATTATAGCTTGGTTGGGATGTTTTGCCACATCCACCATATAGTCCTGACCTTGCACCATCTGATTACTTTTTATATCGATCTTTGCAAAACTCCTTGAATGGTAAACATTTCAATAATAATGATGATGTCAAATCGTACCTGGTTCAGTTTTTTGCTGATAAAAACCCGAAGATTTATGAACGTGGAATTATGATGCTGCCTGAAAGATGGCATTGCTCAAATTGGGCAATACATTGCAGAATTAAGTTATTTCGTTCCATGAAAAAATTTTCTTTTATTTTCTAAAAAAAATCCGCAATTACTTAGTTACCAACCTGATACAAATAAAGTAGATTTTTTGGACATGATTTTTCAACATGATCTTTATATCTATTTCGAGCGGTACAGCAAAATCTACTTGGTGTACTTGCTATGTTTTGAAAAGACAATAAAGTAGTCTGCAGAAAAATAGCTATGCAACTAATCTAGAGTTGGTACACACTCTGTAAAGATCTAACCGGATGTTTACAGTACTCGCTTCAGCCTGTGTTTGATTTGAAAGTACTGTACACAAGTTTGAAAGATACTATAAAATGTGGTGCAGTACGAAAGTGTACACTTAGCTGCAGGCAAAACAAAAGTACTCATGCAGATGTCTAGTTTGGATAGTTATTTTTCTGTAGTTTGAGTTATGATTTCTATTTTGACCTTCATTACGATCTGAATAATTATTTGAATTACCTTGGCCTCTGCTTTGCTTACTGTAATTATAATTTTGAGTTGAATTTTCATTTTTTTTTATAGTCTTGTTTAAATTGCATAACCACAAGCATATCCAGCTTCCAATGAGTTTGGATTCCTGCAGAAACAGAATCGACTTCAAAGGATCTGGCAATTTTGTCATCATTTTATGACGTTTTTGTATAAAGACTACGCAAAACATACTTAATATCGTTATAACAACTTATGCTGTCGGTTTTAAAAGAAAGTCCTCTTAGTTCATTAAAAAGTTCATCAATTGATTTTCTATCCGAAAAGTTTTCTTGTAGAATAACCCTTATGTCATTACAAGATGTAGCTTGTCCGTTTATCTCAATAGCTTCTCTGGCTTTCCCTCTTAGTTTTGATTTAATTACATCTGAACATATTGCTTGAGCTGATTCGTCATAACGCCTTAGTGTAGTTATAATTATGTCTACTAATCCTACAAACGTCTGTAAATCTACTAAATATCCACTAAATTCTGTTAATCTTTCCAGATATTTTTAAATGGGTCTATTTGTAATTGTAAGTTTGCAATTGTTGGATTTATTTCTGTTTCTATATATGATAATAAACGGGCATGAATACTTAAGTTATTTTCAATGCCTTGTATCGACTGACCTAGTTGTAATATACTTTGATCCATTTACTCAAAAATTTTCAGTTTGAAATTTTCACGTTTTCTTTGTTAACTGGTTTGGGCTCTGTTCGGATCATTTGTCGATATGTTTCTTCAAAATGTATTCAGCTGACTCCCCTCAGTTGGTTTTCGCTACTTGCGATTTGTGTAACTGACTCCTGTCAGTTGGTTTTGAATCCTTGTTGAAAGTATGGAAATACCAAAAGATATGTCATCTTTTTGCTGCTGCAGAAATTGACGATTGGCTCCAGTCAATATTTTAATTTCTCCTTTTCTTAGTGAATATTCTGCTCCTGCAGAATAGTTGCTTGCTTTGGTTTCCTCTACAAGAATCCCATCCTCGTTGCCAGTTTTAACTTTGATATTTTTCAAAGTTTTAACTTTAATATTTTTCACTTACTTACTTACTTAGTTGGTCGTAACAACCCGTGTCCGGGTTTCAACCAACCTCATCAGCTCTCGCCAGGCGCCTCTGCTTTGCGCGCGCCTTCTCCAATCGGATACACCAAGTGCGGTTAGGGCTTCCTCAGCTTGGTCCATCCATCGGATGCATGGTCTCCCTCGTCGTTGTTGACCAGCGACTCTCGCCTCGAGCACCTTTTTTGCTGGAGCTTCGTCGTTCATACGATGGACATGACCCAGCCAGCGTAGTCGCTGCACAGTTATACGCCGAACTACGTCAATGTCATCGTAGAGCTCATACAGCTCGTGGTTCATTCGGATGCGATAGCCATCGCCGACTCGAACAGGACCGAAGATTTTGCGAAGAACTTTTCTCTCGAACACCCCCAGAGCGGCTGCGTCAGTTTGCGAAACTACCCATGCCTCAGCGCCATAAAGCAGCACAGGTAGAACGAGCGTCTTGTAGAGTGTTAGTTTTGTCGATCGAGAGAGGGCTCTGGAATTTAGTTGCTTACTGAGCCCGTAGTAGCACCTATTAGCAATTAATGTTCTTCGCTTTATCTCCAGGCTGATTTCGTTTTTGGTATTAATGGCGGTGCCAAGGTAAACGAACTCCTTGACTACTTCAAAGTTATAGCTGCCGGATGAAACGTGGGAGTCTAAACGCCGAGCTCCCTTGTTTGTAGACAGCATATATTTTGTTTTGCCCTCATTTATCGTCAAACCCACTTTGGCTGATTCCTTTTCGATAGCGGCGAAAGCAGCGGTAACATCTCTCTTGGTTCTGCCGACAATATCAATATCATCAGCGTACGCAAGGAGCTGGACGCCTTTGTAGAAAATGGTGCCATTACGATGCACACCGGCCTTTCGTACGATCCCCTCCATGATGATGTTAAAGAGATCGCAAGACAGTGGATCGCCTTGCCTGAAACCTCTTTCGGTATTGAAGGTTTCGGAGAGGTCATTTCCTACCTTGACGGAGCTGCGTGTGTTGCTCAACGTCATTCTGCAAAGTCTAATCAACTTTGCAGGTATACCAAACTCAGACATTGTTGCGTATAGGCAATCCCTTCTCGGGCTATCGAACGCAGCTTTAAAATCGACAAAGAGATGGTGTGTGTCAATTTGATTTTCGTGGGTTTTCTCCAGGATTTGTCGTAGCGTGAAAATCTGGTCTATGGTGGACTTACCAGGTCGAAAGCCACACTGATAAGGTCCAATCAGTGTTTTTGTAATCGGCTTTAATCTTTCACACAGTACGCTTGAGAGAACCTTATATGCGATGGAAATAATATAATAATATTTTTCACACAGAAATAAAAACTCCGCGCACTTTCACTGTTTACAGTTAGAACTTTATTGATTCTTCTTTTTAAAAATTCTGGCTTATAAACTAAATCTTACCCTATCCATATATTCACTAATACATACTTAAAATATGCATACATATATTAAAATAAGGATGAACAAAGGGTTGCATTGGCAAAAACAATTAATTGCGAGTGAGTAAGCGAAATACTTTGACACTTTTAAAATCAATGTTGCAGCAGTCGAAAGTAGATCAATTAAAAAATGCAACTTAAATTATGTGTGCATTTGACCAAGGCCAGAAGGGCCTGGTTGTGTAACTTGCACAGGGACGGATTGTGTCGGTTCTATAACTGCTAAAACCACTGTATTGGATTATATCCAAAAACCTCCGGCAGCGAACGTATAAGAAGAGCTTAAAAAACACTGCTCTTTAGATATTCACTGAGCGAAAACAAACGATTCGATAAAATACTTTCGGATGCTGAGATGGGTGAGCAAAGGCCATCTCAGTTCTATCGATCCCTACTCTTGCTAGCTGGATCAACAGTTAGTAGTGATTTAATTTATAAACTTTGGTAACGGAAGCTATCAAAAAGTTTGAATATCGCCTTGACCGGGTCTGAGCCCAAAGAACTAGAGGTACTTTTAAAATTAGCAGGAGGTCATGACTGGTAGTGAAATCGCTGCCATGACCAAAAAACCAGCTTCCTCCTCAGAAGAGTTAGTGTTGATAACCCAACGTTTTCCAGAGACCACCTCTAAAATCTTAGAAAGTTTTAGTAAATTGTCACTGGAGGCAAGAACTTAGAAGTGAGCATCGAAAACGTTCTCGATTACGAAGTCCAAACTTCCAAAGTAACTTCAGACAGTATAGTCAGTATAGTCCTGCAAGTATTTACGCGAATAAGAAAACAAAATCAGATTTAGTTTTGACAGCAGCCAACGGAAGCACAACTGCCACGTACGAAAAGAAATACTTGACGTAAACTTAAAATTCAGAATTTTGGCTGACATAGCGAGACCTATCGTTGGCGCAGACTTTCTAATTAAATATGGACTACTTGTTGATTTAAAACATAAGAAATTGATTGACCCTTTAACAAAACTCACTGTTAACACTATCGCAGCATATTTAGAATCTCCTTCATCAAAATTATTCATAATAGACTTCCAGTATACACAACTACTCGAACAGTTTCCTACGCTTTTTACAGAACCAGATTGCACGGCACTTATCAAACACAAAACTGAACATCACATTGTTACACAAGGACCGTTATCGTTTACAAGACCAAGATGTCTAGACATGTCCAAATTGAAAATCGCAAAACAAGAATTCGAATTCTTATTTAAATCTGGTATTTGCAGACCTTCTAATTTAAATACATCTTCTCCACTACACTTACTACCGAAACGTCAACCAAACGACTGGAGACCATGTGGAGATTACAAACGATTAAGCACTAAAGAGCTGCACAAAACATTCTATTTGCGACACTTCACTACTGTACAGTACTTCAGTGCACTGCATTTCACTGCAGCGTTAACATCGCATACACTAGTTGTATGCTACAGCTCAGCAACGAAACAAGAACTACATCAGTTGAAATGCTTTTCGCTACAATAACAGAGTGTTTATGTTATGATGCAGAGCAGAACATCAAAACATAAAGCGACAATGCAGCGAAGTAACAGTAAATATTAGCAAGCATAGCGACTGCTTGATTCAGTGTTGATCAGCTAGCAGCAATCTTATTCATTCCTTCTCAAACGCTCTAGCTGCAAGTTGAAATAAAAATTTTTGAAGAAATAATGGATACTAAATGTAAGTTAAATTGTACACTTTTGTCTATTTGTAATAATTTAGTTTATGTTAACATTCTTTATGACTTTTTTGATAGCAATCCACGAATGAGTCAGATGCAACTGATAAAAACGAAACGTAAAAAATAACGTTTTTTGTTTTGTACGTAATCTGCGCTGCAATGAATTTCGGTTGTCCATGTTAAGGTGAACGCAGGTTTAAAATATGTTTTTATTTATATAGGGAGTCTCAGAACTGAGTGCAACTATTCACGGATGTGAAAGAAAATGTCGAGCTGAGCAAAAATCGTATCGGACGGGGGTCTATATTCATATTTTTAGGAGCTACAGGGTTAATTTATATTTCACGACTTTGGCTAACATTTGCTGTGTTTTTTACCTAGCGAGTAGTCAAAAAACGACTGCTAAGTTGCTTAAGAATGTTTCTTAAAACTTGGAAGCATTGTCTGATTTGTCAAAAATGTAAACAAAAAGTATAAACAAAACAAATCCGAAGTCACAGTTGCCACCCTCATAGAAAAAGTAAACAATAATTGAGAAATGACTTGGAAGCACTTTTTTCGTTTGCTCGCTAAACTTTAAGCCACTATTAGTTTCCTGTGTTATTTAAGCGAGTATTTCTATGATAAGCGGGCGTTTTTTTACAGTTCGCTTGGTAAAAAACACAGCTATTTTTGTTTAAAGCAAAAAACTAATTATTTTGATAACTCATTGCAAAGCCAATGAAATTACCTTTGTAACGGTATATCATAAAATCCAATCGACTTAACCGTTACCGAGCTGTGCACGGGGGAGGATGAAATCAATCGGTAGAAACTACTAAATTTCAACTTTGAGTGCAAATTTCTCAGAATTTCGCGTATTAAATGTAATTTTTTTTAGGACTAATTTTGTAATCTATTCAAATCTTTTTTCAATGATACCAAGAACATAAACATATCTCAAAAAAAATAAAAAGTTGGATGCACTAAAAAAAATTATGCTTATAAGAAAACAATGACAGTACTATTAGTTATGAAGTTGACAATATTAGTGTTTTCTAATAAGTATAATTTTTTTAGTACATCTAACTTTTTTTATTTTTTGAGATATGTTTATGTTTTTAGTGTCATTGAAAAAAATTGCATTTATCGCGCAAAATTCTGAGAAATTTGCACTCATAGTTGAAATTTAGTATTTTCAACCGATTGATATCATCTTTACACGAGCACAGCTAACTAACGGTTAAGCTGATTGGGTTTGTTGATATACCGTTAGAAAGTTAATTTCATTGCCCTTGCAATGAAACACCCCTTCCATACGATTTTTTGCTCAGCTCAACATAACATTTCACCTCCGTAAATAGTTGCACTCAGTTGCGGGACACCCTGTATAAATAAAAAACCAAATTTTAACCCAACGTTCACCTTAACATGAACAACCGAAATAATTGCAGCACAGATTACGTACAAAACGAAAACAAAAACATAACGCAATCATCTACTTGAATCGTGCTTAACATGTTATATGAAAAAAACAAGCCATTCGTTTTACCGGCAAGTATTTCAGTGACAGTGCAATAGGTTCTACTCCAGTTTTGTTCTACTTCAGTTTTGTTCTACTTCAGTTTTGTTCGATGGTTCTATTGCCGGTATGTTCTACTGTCCCTTCGTGCAGTGTTTGTTTGTATATCAAACACTATTTTCACTTTAGTGCTTGTGTTGATATAAGAGAGAAGGTGAGCGGAAGTAGTTGAAAGCAGAGCTGATGGCTTCCAAGTCATTTCTACAGTTTTTATGCAGCTATGTTTGAGTTTCTCTGTATGACTTTTGGGTTGAGAAACTCAGCTCAGACATTTCAAGGATTCATATTTGAAGTGTTACACGGATTGGACTTTATTTTCGTATATTTGGACGACATATTAACCGCTATCGAAAACGAAATAGAACACATTGAACACTTTACACAAGTTTTACAGAGACTTACGGACTACGGATTGAGCATCAAACTCAACAAATGCATTTTTGGAGCAACAGACATAAATTTTCTAAGTTACAACATTGCAAGACAAGGTATTCGACCTTCTGAAGAACGAACACAATGCATACAAGACTATCCACAAACCGTTACACTTAAACAAATGTAAAAATTCATAGGTATGACAAATTACTACCACCGTTGTATTCCAAAACTCGCACACATGCTAGGTCCAATTTATGACATGGTCACCGTAGCATCAAAAACGAAGAACAAACAATTACACTGGACTGGACTGAGAACACACACATTTGCAACAATCAAAGATACCCTGTAGGAAAATCAACTAATTTAAAAGTAGTTGATAAAGTAGTTTTTTGTCAACCACAACTAGTTGAAATTCTGACTTTTTTCCATAGAACGAACTAACTTATTTTGTATGGTGATGTCCGCTAAATAAGTCAATTGACTGTCGTCTGCATATATTTTCAACTACTTGTTAAATTAGTTACATTTAAATTATTTTTTTAATTGCTTTAAAATAACCAATTGAAAACTATTACTGATGGCCAAAAGTTAATAATATTTGATGAAATAACATGGTTAAATATATATATAAGCTTGTAATCTAATAAAAATTTTCAATTAAAACATGCCAACATCAGAGTAGTTGCCGCCTTAATATAATTCAAAGTAGTTTATCAATCACTGGTTTTTAAGTAGTATTTTAATTACTTCATATATTGAAGTGGATGCCGCCTTAATATAATTCAAAGTAGTTCATATACTGGTTTATTTTAAACTAGTTTTTTAATTAGTTGCTTTTAAAAACAAGTTAGTTGTTCCTATGGGGTAGTTTTGCAAAGGAAAAACTACTTAATCATATCAGTAGTAATGCAAAATTATCGATTGCTGTAGACGCATCAAACACAGCCATTGGTGGCATGAACTTAAACATTAAACACTTTAGACACCACCTCGAAGGAAACAATTTTACAGTATACACAGATCCCAAACCACTGATTAACGCAATACATTCACAAACAGAACGCAGTCCCAGGCAAACAAGACACTTAGAATACATTGCACAATTCACACATGCCATCAAACACATCAAAGGTTCAGAGAACAGTGTAGCAGGTGCACTTTTACGAGCTGAAATAGAAGCCTTTACCTGTACAGTTATTAACCTTAAAACACTACACAAAGAACAGAACGCATATACAGAATTACAAGATAGACTAGACTGTCACAAGTACAAGCTCGAATAGATACATATACCTGTACTCAACATTAAAATTCGGTGTGAGTAGACAAATTCTAATGTGAGCAGACACGACCATACGTACCACAGATATTACGAAAACAAGTATTCCAACAACTACACAACATAGCACACCCTGGTACACGAGCTTCACGACGACTACTAACACGAAGATATTTCTGGCCAAAGATGAATACACAAATTAACAAATGGTCACAGGAATGTGTTAGATGTTAACGCTCAAAAATACACAAACACACGAAGACCACGCAAAAACAACATACCACACGGTCGCTTTGCTAATTTCAAAAGGGTACAGATACCTACTAACCGTAGTTGACAGGAACACCCGTTGGCCAGAAGCATATCCGATGAAAGACACAAATACTGACACTCTTCAAAGAGAGTTAATTTCACGTTTTGGAGTTCCATTGAAAGTTACCTCTGATCGAGGAGCACAGTTCACTTCAGTGGCCTTTAACAACTTTCTTAATAATCTCGGTTGCCATCACATAACTACTTCGGCTTACCACCTACAAGCTAATGCTAAATTCACCGCCAGTCAAAGGCCTCATTGCGACGAACAACCAGAAAAATTTGTTCACAGAGTTACCACTAGTTCTTCTGAGCCTCAGATCTTTGGTCAAGGAAGATATCAAAGCCAGCTGAGATGGTTTTTGGTCAGAAGCTCAGATTACTGAAACAAATAGTTTTACATAACAGTGAAACTTTAAACCCTTCAGATATGCTCCCGCAAATCAAAAAAGTAGTCGAAAACAAACAATCATTCCAAAAAACAAAATTCCAAAAAACTAGAACTTAAATTTGTTTTTGTTAGAAATGATACCATACATAAAAAGCTCAATTAGTCCTATGAAGGACCTTTTGAAGTTATAAATCGTAACCCAAAATACTTTACAATAGTTAAGAATAATACACACATTATAATTAGTTTAGACAGTTTACAACCAGCATCGATAAACACAGACACAACCCCTTCAACACAACGCAAAAGACAAGTACGTTCTAATTTATTTCGAAATACAACAAAATTCATTTAAGGAGGGGGGAATAATGTGGTGCCTTGTATTATCACCACATCCGTTAATTCACTCTATTTTAACATATAGCTTACTTACCTTTTTGTTGCTTTGATTTAGCATCAATATCACTTAATTAATTTATATAACTTTATGTTTTTATCTATTAATATCTTTATGTGCTTTATGTGTTATTATATGTTACCTTGATACTAAAACTACACTTAGTTAAGAAACACTTGTATACAAAAATATTTTCAATATCATATATAAATTTTGTTCATATTTTCTGCTATCAAAAATTTTCATTAGAAAATTTTAAAATTAAATCGAAATAAAATCGCCTATATTGAAAATGTATAAAAATAAAATAGCGCGTTATTTGTAAACGCTATATACCTACATTGGAGTGATCCTTATTTGTATAGGGCAAACAATTTTTTTTTCTGATCTTTACATCTGATCTTTAGTATCCCGAGGTTTTGTTTCGATCTTTTCTGAGAGATCTGAGAGATCTGATCTTTTGTTGAGAGAGGTACACTGTTTGTAAATTTTCAGGAAAAATATTGATATTAACACGTGCCGCAAGCGACCTTTATATTGAAAATCTGATTTGTATGGGAAAATAGTCGTATTTTTTCAAAAAAAATCCCAATTATATTTTTTTAAGCTCAAATTTTCAAAAACCTGGTACGCTCTTCGTTTTTTATTTAATTTTTCTTTAAGATGAGTAATCAAATATGAAAATCGGAGTTAAATTAACAGTTATGATCTCTTACTTTTTTTCTTGTATTTAAAAATTGGCAACAATCCAAATTTAAAAAAAAATTCCGTGAAATGTCATGGAAATATTTTCTAAAACTATACCTAATGCAAGTACAAAAAATATGATTAGGTTTAATAATTTGGTCGCTACGAAATTTTTTGTTAGAAGCCTGCCTTTTTGGAAATTTCGAGTTTGAATATTTTTACGAAAAAAATTATCAAAAACCAAAAAGTTCTATAGACGTGCAAAATTTGAAAAAGATCGGAATAGTCAAAATCAATTTTTGGACAAAAGCGTTCGATTTGACATGGAATCACATATGTGAATAAATAAATGCCAAAGTTTGAAAACTCTAGCTTTATTATTTCAATCCGAAAATATAATATATTATATAATATATATATTATATAATATATAACTTATCCTATTTTTTGGTCTCACAAATGTGCCGCTGCCCTTAAAACGTTTCAACAGCAATTCGGTCGACAATGGTATGTTAACGAAATATGATTATTTATATTAAGATTAATTAACATCTGTTATAGTCTTAACAAATTGTCCGTATGGGAATATACACATCTGATACAAGATAAAGAGATTTCTTACCTGGTTCAGTGTTGACACGTGACTGAGACATTCCACTGGTCACACGCTGTTGCACTACTGGATTACCAGCTAAAATATTGGCTGCATGCTCGCGTCCACGTATCAGCAAGCTTTCAGGGTGATTCCAATTTTTTAATAAACGCTGAGAGCGTGATTTTGGTAAAGCAGAAAGTAACATAAGCTTCATCTCAACTCCGTCTTTTTTGTCATCAATTCCTAAAATGATAAAAATATATTAAACTTTAAACAAATCTCCCAAATAAATAAGTTTTTCCTTGTTTTACCATTAATTAAAGTTTTCATAAAATCAATTTGCAACTCAAATACATGGTTGTTTACATACTGCAGAAACATTTCGAACGAGAGAGCTTTGTACCCTAGATATGTGAAGAATGAAGCAAAACCTTGCGGAAGAGGAAATGCAATGGATTCAACTGCTAGACAGAAGCGTTCTAATATAAGAAAAAGCGAATACTGTTGTCCATTAGACATTTGATTGCTGCAATTAAATAGTCAAGTTTTATTATTAAGGTAAAAGTGAGAAAAAGATAAAGTGAAACAAACATAAGTTGGAATCCACGAGTCGATTCTGCTCGGGCATTAATACCTGCAGCACGGCAAAGTAAAGAGCATAGACCTCTTGATAGTTCGAGTTGAGCACTGACATACATTGACGCAACTACATTTATATGTGCGGAAACTTGAGATCGTTCAAAAAATGTCTCTTTCAGCCAACGAAATCCGGTATTTTGGGTGGCGGAATGCTTTACCATATGGACGCTAAGCTCACGCATATTCTGGAAAGTTGAAAGGAAATATTTTTAAAAACCTGCAAACATCACATCAATGACCCAATTGACCACAAGCACGTTTAGTTCAGAAAATGCCTGTTACCGTACTTGAGCTTGGGCGAATGGGTATTAAGTAAAATTATTTAAGTGTTTCTTACCACTGATATGACATGCTCTTGTTTAGTTGCAGTGCAAGACTCAATCTCGAAGAATGGTAAAGTATCTACATCTCGTCGTTGACGCGTTGTTACAGAAAAATCACTGCCGTTATACACTCCACTTGGAGACAGTGGTGTTGTACATCGTGATAGAGCCTCTGGCTGATAGCATGCTAATGAAAACATAAGCTTCTCGGTGACCTGGTCGGCTGAAAAACGCTTTTTGTCTTTTTGACTGGTTTCGTTGAGTTTTTCCCAAAGACGCGTCCAAATGTCGACACGATACGGCGACAAACGTTGTTGTGGCGATAAAAGCATCATGCTTGTATTCCAAAGACTTTCATGTGAAATATAGACATTAATATCAGTCACTTTAGCTTGAATCGGTTTAGAAATTGCCGATGTTGTAAGCGGCAGAAGACGTGCAAAACAAAGTGCATCGGGAGGCAATCCTTTAATTGCAGACGCATAACTTCCAGCAACCAACGCTTCCTTAAGTAACGCCACTGCATCCAAGCTAAGTGGACGCTCCATTATAATATTGAGAAGTTCCGCCAGAACATCAATATCATTCGAATGCACAAGAAAGTAATGAATGATGCTGAGACGATTATCCACCGAAGTGTCGTTCCGAAAAGCATTAATTAAATGCGACTTTGGTATGTTAAGCGAAACTAAATCAAAAGTAGCCGTGTCATAAGCCAGCATTCCCCATTTTCGGCAGGGAATGAGTTGAGTCAATGAATTACGGTTGTAAGCGGGACAAACTATGTGACAGCAGGGTTCATGCGTGAGTCCCACATCCAAAAGATGAACAAACAGATCTGGCTGGAAGACAAGCATATGATGACTGCCATGCATTGTGAATGTTGGTTTCATGCGTTTTGCCTTTTCCCATGGTATGCCGGGCATAACGCAATGTACAACGCAACCGTGATGGAGAATGGTAACAGAGTAAGCAAAGTGTACATCCACTTTATTGTTGGTAATGGTCACAGTCTCCTCATCTACGTTCTTTGGTCTGATCGGTTGGTACAAATAGTAGTGACAAACAAATAACATGCCACTCTCATCAGCCAGAATTATTAAATTTAACGAAGAATCATGAACACGCAGTGGCACAGCATCATCCTCATAGTTATTCTCGCCGGGTAAAAAACTATTTGGCAATTTCGGCAAATTCAATGGAATGTTTAACTGCAGAAATAATTAAATTTTTTAAAACGTTAACATCAATGAGGTGGTTAAAAATATTATTAAGAATCAGTTAAAACTTAATGAGGCTTATTAATTGTCTTTATGGTCCAAAAAATTATGTTTTTACGAGCAAGTGGAGGAAATTCAGGATTCGGTTTCTTCAATTTTGTATGTGTTGTTGATGTTGCACAATCAAAATATGCGAATTTCCAAGGTTAACCCTTTCGAATTGTGTTTTTATATATTGAAATTTTCAGTTCGGCACTATTTGAACATTATACGAAGTAACAGTTTTGTCGAGCCCGCTGATTAAAAATTATCAGACCCTTAAGTTAATATTAAGTTAAATTTTTTATGGCAGTATTATTTACCTATGTATATCTTTACTAAACGGATTTTTCTGGTTTGCTGGTATCTGAAACTACTGAAAATCTAGTACTTTATCCGCTGGTCAAAGATATTCAGAGGTAAACAATACGGCCATTTATATTATTCAATACTAAATGCATGGTAGAATAATCTAGGTAGGAGCAATAAGGAGACCGTTAATGCCAAATGAAACGTCAGTACATGGTTCACAAAATACGTTGAATACTAAAACTTAATTTGTTTGCTTTGGACGTTGACAATCATGGTCAGAGCAAACAGAGCACTGCCAAAATTGCTCTTACCTAAATTATTCCAACATGACTGAATACTTGTACATTTTTATTACAATTATTATTACTACTCTCATCTTTAAATAAGTACATTAAGGGCCGTATTGTTCATCTCTGGATATCTTAACCAGCTGATATTTCCAAGGTTTCCAATACTTTCGTATTGTTCACCTCTGGATAACGCATTTATTTCGAGCTTATGTCAAAAGATAGCCAGCTGATAAAAATATCTAGAGAAAAAATAAACCAGTCGAATTCGGCTGGTTAACTGAGATATCCAGAGATTTATCATGCGTTTTGACATATTTCGTATTGTTGACTTGTTTTTTGTGGTTGGCAGAAAATTTTTTGTGTTTGGTATTTTATAGTGTGCGTGCGATTTTGTATATTATATTTTCGCAAAATCGCAAAACAGTTTACGAGTAAGAAAAGGTAAAAGTCTATTGCTGAAGAATATTGCTGATATATTTTTTGGGCGGCAGAAAAATATTTTCTTGTCAACCTTTGTTCCATCTTTTGTTATAGGCGGGGAGCCAGCAATCCTAAAAGTGCAGTTACACAGATTTCGAAATTTTTTGTATTAAGAGATAGTAAATAGCAAAACGAATATAATAAGCCCGGTATGTCGGGGCCTATCCTGGCACTAGTATTTTTTAATGATTTCTTTATTATTAACAAACAGTAAAAATTTGCACTTATCGCGGAAATTAATTTTAACCAGCGCATTTTATTGTAAATTTTATGTGCTTTTAGGAAAAAATGGTATGGCAGCTGCCATTGTGGCGAAAAAATGTTACCACTGATATGCTTTTAAAACAGGTATGACATACTTTTTCGTCACAATGGAAGCTGTTAAAAACGAAAAAGAATTCGCTACCCCCGGATTTGAACCTGAGCATTTCGCTCACAAGGCAAGCACCCCAACCAGCCTGCCACTACCACTACAATTTATGTGTAATATTTGATTTATAATAACCAGAGTGCATAGAACACTCAAGATTCGCTATCGCCTCTTTAGAGTGATTATTTATACTAGGGGTGGGCAAAGTTGCTCGTACGTGCAATTCGCCCGTAAGTGTACTTTGACTGCACGCTGCTTGCTTCACGGGGGACAGCATTTGCTTCATAAATTCGTCGGTAAAGGAAACGAGGGACATGAGCAAATATAATGAGATAGAGCGTACGCAAGAGCGTAATATAGATCATGATATGTATAGAGTTGCCATTTATTAAACACTTATATATTTATAAATTTTTAGCATAATTGCTTAGAATTAACAAATACTGTCAACCATATTGAATTAAATATTTCAGTGATTTCAATACTTTTTATACTACTGTAACTCTCTAAATTTGTTGGCTCTTACTTAAATTTAAAGCGGGATTCCACAATCAATATGCTAGCGAAAGAAAAGAAAAAGAAGCTCACCATCAGATATTGTTAACGGATGAGCTTAACCAGCTCTGATTCCGCGTCTTTTTAAGTGGCAGACCTTTAGGTTACAAAAGTAAATTTTTAAATTTTCGGAATATATATAAATGTTTACATTTGCCTATAACTACTAAATTTGGAAATCGACCTGGAAAATAAGAAACATCTTAGAAGTAAGGATATCCTTAAAAAAAGAGTTTTCAGATGATTGGACGAAAAGTCGTTTGTTTTGATGTAAAAGTAATAAATATACCAATTTTTAACAAAAACAAATTGTGGTTTTTTCAAAAAGAATAAAAGTTCAGTTGACAAGCTAGCATTCGTCGAAATTATAAAACGATGCGAAAACTAAATGATTTCTTGCCAAGCGAAGAGAAAAACTTCAAAACCAAAAAATGTTACAAATAAACAGAAATTGCCAGTAAGTTGTCTTATATTCATACATTTCATATAATAATATGTAATCATATGAAATTATAACAATAATCTTAATTTAATCAATAACGGTATAAAATTATGCTCCTTACATTATTACTTATATATTAAAATCTTTAATTAAAAATTTAATATTTGTTTCAAAAACCAAAAGATAGTGACTTGGCAATCCTAGTATTTGAGTCAGCATTGCAAAAATCATAATTGCACTCATTGCGCTCAGAACAGTTCAAAATCAATGTTGCATTCCATTGATATAAAAAAGGGCATTTTTTTATAATCTTCTTACTATATAATATTTTGCATTTAACTATGTTTATAATTCGATAACCTCCTGTATGCAACACTTGCTTTTAAGTATTTATGCGCAAATTAAAAGTATAAATTTATTTTTGTAATTCAGTTCTAAAAAATATTAGTTAAAAATATGTTCGGTGGCAGATGTAGAATTATAGTAGTGGCATGGTCTTGCGAAACTCTTGTAAATATGCCAAGAACTTATTTTTCCCATGGTTTAATAAGACTACCTTGCTAGTCCTACAAAGGTGTCCAGCTCCTTGCGTACGCTTATGATATTGATATTGTCGGCAGAACCAAGAGAGATGTTACCGCTGCTTTCACCGCTATCGAAAAGGAATCAGCCAAAGTGGGTTTGACGATAAATGAGGGTAAAACAAAGTATATGCTGTCTACAAACAAGGGAGCGCGGCGTCTAGACTCCCACGTTTCATCCGGCAGCTATAACTTTGAAGTAGTCAAGGAGTTTATATACATAGGCACCGCTATTAATAACAACAACGAAGTCAGCCTGGAGATAAAGCGAAGAACAATAATTGCAACTTAGTTCCAGGGCCCTCTCTCGATCGACAAAACTAACATTCTACAAGACGCTCGTTCTACCTGTGCCGCTTTATGGCGCTGAGGCATGGGTAGTTTCGCAAACTGGTGCAGCTGTTCTGGGAGTGTTCGAGAGAAAAGTTCTTCGCAAAATCTTCGGTCCTGTTCAAGTCGGCGATAACTATCGCATCCGAATGAACTACGAGCTGTATGAGCTCTGCGAAGACATTGACGTAGTTCGGCGTATGTGCACTATGTGCACAACTGTGCAGCGACTACGCTGGCTGGGTCATGTCCATCGCATGGACGACGAAGCTCCAGCGAAAAAAGTGCTCGAGGCGAGGGTCGTTGGTCAACGACGACGAGGGAGACCATGCCTCCGATGGATGGACCAGAGCGAGGAAGCCCTAACCGCACTTGGTGTATCCGATTGGAGAAGGCGCGCGCAAAGCAGAGGCGCCTAAGTAAGTAAGTAGGTACTGTTAGTAGTTACAATTCACTCTAGTGGTGGGTACAGCACCTGTCAAAATCAGGTTTTTACGAATAAAAATTCCCTTTTTATAAACAATCTTCATAATATGCTGGATATGCATCACCTACTTTTCACAACAGTATTCTCTCGCTCTTACGGTTTCTATGGCGAACACTGAAAACAAAGAAGTGCTAAAGTATTTTGCATAAATCTTAAAATCATTACGTGATTTTTAGACTGATATATAAACTCGGAACTTAAATAAATGTCTAGTGGACGGATTATCAAAAGTAAGCAGACTGACAGACGGATAATGTGAAATACTGTACAAATATGTGAAAAGTACAAATTTGTTTTAAGCTGAAACTAAAACTGGCATACGTTTTTGTGCAGAAATTTTTAAACTTTACATCTATATGACACTCCATGAAATGCACCATGCCGTTATTTTTAGGAATAAAAAATTTTGTTTATTAGGAGAGTCCATATGCAATTGACCAACGTTAAGAATATGGATGTGACGGAGCTTCGCATCCGAATCCGCGGAGCATCCGAAAAAAAACGACATCCACACCCTCATTTTTCACTTTTTGATATCCGCATTCACATCCGCATCCGCAACAAAAATCCGCATTCATAAAAATTTTTATTATCGACACAAAAGAGTTCTTTAAAAATATATTTCATTATGCTTAATTGTGAGCTTCGAAATCGGTGAAGAAGCAATAAAGCATCAACTTTACTGTTTATAAAATATATTTGCCGTTGATTGATTTTGACTATTACAAAGTTTTTCAATATGATTTTGATCGTTTAATTCCTAATTATAGTTTGTCTGGTCAAACTGATCTCTTTAAAAACTAAACATTTTGTTTATGTTTTTCTTTTAATTTAAATGGTATTTGCATTATTTTAATTTTTTTCCAATCACTTTCTTATCTTCGTTTAGATAATCGACCTGAAAATTTTTTTGTAGGGAAAAGTAGGGAATCGTGAACCCCGATTTTGTTTTGCTCGATATCTTTAACAAATATCAAAAAATTTGATAATTGTAATAGGGTATGATATTCTACGTAAAAAATCGTAAATTTTGACATATAGTTTTTTATTGTTTTTGTTTTTTTCAAGTTTTAGTTGTTTGCAAAAAATCAATGTTTTCGAGATTTCCAAAAATTATAGGGAATCGTGAGCCACTGCCTTAATTTAGTAATTTCAATTGAGAAAATTAAAAAAATGGTTTGTACGATCATCAGATACACAATTTGGGCACTTGAAAAAAATCAATCTATTTATCTTGATTTGCATAATAACGTGGCATGGTGACTGGAAATTAACAAAAAACAGAAAAATTTAATCATAATATTGTTTATTTATTCACAGCCTCCATTTTGCATAAAAAAATCATGAACACACCCCCCACACAATTCCCACCAAAAGTGGCTCATGACTCCCCACAAACTATTGTGTGAAATACGGCGGTGTTATAATTGCGGCCAAAACTAACTTGTACTTTTTTTTTTTTTTGTAATGTTATGACTTATTATATATCAATCGGCAGATAATTCTTCAACGAAGAGAATTCTGCAAAAATTTTGAAAATACGTGAAGATTTGTAATATTATGACTTATTATATATCAATCGGCAGATAATTCTTCAACGAAGAGAATTCTGCAAACATTTTGAAAATACGTGAAGAGTTGGACACACAGCATGAGCTGAAAATTTATTATTTTTTTCTGTGAATTTACCAATTTTCGTCTTTGCATATACCTTCTTCAGATAAAATATCATGACTCTCGAACGAGATGTTCAAAATATATAAAATTGTATATTTTTAAATAATATAGAATCTAATTCTTTTGATGGTATTTTTTTTTAAAGAAGTACTTCAATTAGATCAGATATAAAAATAGTTTGAAAAATATAATTTTTCTAAAAATTATTAAAAAATTTGAAAATTTCAGTAGTGAAGAGGAAAAAAAAAACTATTTTTTTGATTTTGCTAAACTTTCAAAAAGTGATCTTTTATTGATTAAAAACTGAGGAAAAAAGGCAGAGGTGCGATTGTGCGTTTTTTGTCTTTAATTCAATTATATGTGGCAGTTTTTCGCCTAAAATTAAAATTTGTAAATTGAGTCATTTATACAAACTTTGTGAGTCTGCTGGCACTCATTTAGAAATCGCACCACCACTTTTTTATTAGAGATATTTTCAATTTCTGGAAACAATCAAGGATTGATTGTACAATTAAAAAGCAAGAGGAGAATATAGAAACATTTTTAAAATCTTACTTTTCAATGACTTCTTTATGTACATAATGATACTCTTAACAAATTGCACTTTATTGTTTTTAAATGTTATAAAGAATTTAAAGCCGTGCATCGAAAATCATCTGCATTCGAAACAAAACATCATGATTGGGTCCATCTCCTCTTATTTGTTTTACTGTCAGGTTAGATCATGTAAGTTCATTCCCGTTTTAGTAATTTAACTCAGATTCTCCTGGAACAGCAAGTTGGCTTCTTTAGATTCAGAAGTATCAGCTGAAGTAAGAATACAGGATTTGCTTAATCAAACTGCTTCAAGTTTATTAAAAATATTTGAAATAAAAAATAATATTGGTTGTGTTCTTGAATGCAAATATGGCTTTGATGGTATTTCCGGTCATAGTGTTTACAAACAAAAATTTTCCGATGAAAACATGACTGATGAATTGTTGTTAATTGTTGCAATGGTTCTTCTAAAAACTACTTATATTGATTCTGAGAATACTGTCAAGCGACAAAAAAATAAATATTACAAGGTTCAGTACACTTTTAAAAGATACTTTTAAAATATATGTGGATAATTATCCATGGTATAATATGCCAATAACTGTCCACAAAATATTGATT
Organism: Coremacera marginata; assembly: GCA_914767935.1. Lineage (NCBI taxonomy): Eukaryota > Metazoa > Arthropoda > Insecta > Diptera > Sciomyzidae > Coremacera > Coremacera marginata. The sequence continues at coordinate 125,048,876 of OU612045.1, read as the reverse complement.
CATGGATGTGAAATAATTAATAATTTTAATTTACCAATTGCACTTTTATCTGAAGACGCATTAGAACCTAGTCATAAGGAATCTAGAAAATATCGATTAGATCACACTAGGAAAAATTCAAGGGAAAATTGCAATCGAGATATTATGACTGCATTACTGATAAATTCGGTTCCTCTTATTTCTTCGAACAGACATATTGCCAAAACAAAAGGAAATGATTATAAAGATTTATTGCCATATATTATAGAAGAAAGTACAGATGCCTATGTTCATAATAGCTTCATTTCTGATATAAATTTAAAAGATTTTGTTTCAAGAGACACTTCGGATAAAACAGATTAACTACAGAAATTCATATACATAATTTTTTTGTATTTGTAATTTAACTTTCATTTTTATTTTCTTTTTTATATATAAAATATATGTATATATTATTTTTTTTAACATGTTTGTAATAAATGATCTCAAATTGCTTTTTGTGTTAAAAATTTGGTGTTTTGAAAATTTGGTTTATATTGGGGTAGCACAAAAGGAAGTTAGCACATTTTATAAGGAATCTTTATTTGAAAAAACTCCTTTTTTATAAAATGTTAAAGTGAATGTGTTTCAAAAACGTGGTTTATATGGGGGGTATCCCAAGCAATGTATCAATTCAGGCTATTTTAAGCAAAGAATTAGTTGGGATAAAATAAAGTTCTCTATGTTATTTTGTTCAAATGAAGTGATTATGATAAAAGTACTCGGGTTTTGAGAATTGAAGTTTTATGAGGAGTACCCCAAAAACTGGTCTGACCCAGCTCATTTTTAGTAAAGACCATTGCTATAATACTGAAAATATATGCGTGTGATTATAATAAAATAAAGCATTTATTTTTAAAGATACGAGATATTTAAAATTCGGGTTATATGGAGGGTACCCCGAATAATGGTCTGATTATAGCCATTTTTGGTACGAATGTTTTTTGAACTGATTTTAGACCAAACATGGAATTGTTTTAAAAAATATTGAAGGAGTCATCGATTTTTTTTCGTATATTTATATATTGCATAACTTAAACGATATATCTACACGAAAGGTCCCCAACGCCCCGTTCTTCTTGCTGACAGGCTCCATTCTACTGATTGTTGCAATAAATCTGACATACATGCATTGGTTCTAATTACATTAATATATCCCAGCTCCAATAAGACCAAACAGTTTTTTGAATAGAAAAATATCTTTGGTGAAGAACTATTCTGTGAAGACATTAGACTAGTCCTGGCTTATGGTCTCAAATACGCATAATAAACCCGCTAATATGTAATCTACAACTTGCATTGGCATTAATTCGTATTAAGAGTTTGGAGGCATAGGCTCCGACACGTATTTTAGTTGCTGTCCTTGGCGATGTAACCAAAACGGGACTAGTAAATATCCCCCATGAAAGCTACTCCAGTCTTCTTCGGATTAGGAATTGAGTAATTGCGAAGAGTAACTCTCCTGCGAAGTCAATTATTTAGTTCTGGCTTATACTCTCAAATGCGTAGAAACCTTGGCTCTGTATATATACATCCCCCCCATGACTCATATCGCATTAAGAGTTTGGAAACATAGGCTGTAGCACATATTTTAGTTGCTGTCCTTGGCGATGTAGCCAAAACGGAACTAGCAAATATCCCACATGAAAGTTATATATCGTAATATAGTCTTTGCGATACATGGAAGTTCTATAATAATCGCACTATTTTCGTAATATGATCTATGAGATTTATGTATGTTTTACATTATAATAACACTGTGGAACAAATTCAGGTTAGCAAAAGTTAGGTCGATTCTGAGAGTGAGGGGTGAAAATAGAGGCTAAATTAGAAGACCCGTATCGCGGCGTTTGTTTATGTTAGTTCGAATTTTTTTTTAATCGACCTTCGAACTTTGCAGTCAAATGCCGATTTTCAGCATATTGTTTATATGATTTTTTGGCTATAACTCGTCGACTAATTGATATTTTTTCAATCTGTAAACGCCAAATTATTGGTAGAGACCTGTGCAATAATTAAAATTTTTTAAAAAATTGATTTAGAAAATGTTTGTGGTGCTTATGAAGCAAAGTGTTGGAAAAATTATTTTTTTTCATGCTTTTTGAAAATATTTTCCACAAAACTAAGTCTTTTTTGCTTTCTGTTTGGTCTATAATATGCTTCTCAGTTTCTTCAATAAATTTCATTTGAAAAGAAAATGGTCTTAGTCGATAATTTGCGTTAAAAATCCCCAAACCATTAAATAAATAGCGATTTAGGTAGAAGTAATTAAAAAGGGAAGTTCCAAGTATTAGGAATTAGTAAAACAATTTTTTTGTTTTCAACCACTACAGGTAGCGATTTTTTTTATTTCGTACAGGCGAACTAATTTCAAAAATAAAGATTCAGTTAAGACTCGAAAATCAGCCGAAGCTGATGTCTTTTAATTTTCGCTCGGTCGTGATAAAATTCGCTATTAATTTTTTTGGAACTTATTTCATTTTGTGAGTGATTTAAGTTATATAAAAATTCATAAAAATAACAAAGAAAACATTGTATAATATACACTCAGTTCTGTTTTTACACGGTAGATACGTTCCCAAAGATTTCGTGCAAAAAAAATCGTGTAAAAAATGCATTGCACTTATGGAAAAGTAGAAGATTGGTTCCAAATTTAACAAATCTGTAGAAATAATACAATAAACCATTTTTAAACTCATATTGGAGCGTTATAGCTAATATTTGCGTATATTTTTATTTCATAAACTTATAAAAGAATGCAAAAAAAAACAATTTCATAAACTCATAAAAGAATGCAAAAAAAGAACAATTTCAGAAACTTAGAAAAGAATGCAAAAAAACAATATAGTACACATACAATACAATAGGGACGACTGTTGACATGCATGTTTACACGCGGCAACACGGAAGTATAATAAAAATTAAAAATTTTATAGCGGTGAAAACTGTTAGTACTAAAATTGTTATTTTCAGAATATGGGCCAATCGTGTTAAATCAAAATAAAGCGTGTAAAAACAAAATAAAGATTTTTAATTCGTGTTAAATCAAATTCGTGTAAAAAGTCGTGTAAAAACAGAACTGAGTGTATATTGTATTAAAAATGTCGGAACCAAAATGTAAAATTGACCATTTTTGTAATGTTTGTGGAGGTTTCATAGCAAGCGATGAAAAATGTGGCAATACGAGTGATTTTTTTTTTTGGAAGCCTATAAAAAATATTTCTCGCAAGAGTTTATCACTGACGTAAAATATGTCCCTAAAAAAGTTTGCTTTAATTGCTATTCAGTTCTTATGCAATGGAAAAGGGAAAAGAAGAAGGCTATGCCTTTTGGTATACCAATGATGTGGTTAAATAACAGCCCACATTAAGAAGAAAATTGCTATGGATGTATCAACTACCATAAAACTTTGAATAGAAGGAAAGCAAAGAATAAAACTTATGTAGCAGTGCCAAGTGCCCAATTACCATTACCGCACTCAGAATTCGTTCCAGTACCAACATACCGAAGTATTGATCTTCAAACAGATATCAGTACTACAACCGCCGCTGCTACATCCATGGATTTCTTCTCAGAATACGACCCTGGTGAAGGTACATCCTATGAAAGATCAAAGGACCAAATCCCAGTCTCACAAAACCAATTGGATGGAATTGTTTCAAATTTGTGTTTGACTCAGAAAAAAATCAGAACTAATGGCTTCATTTTTGAAAGGAAATAATTTGCTGGCGAAATGTACCAAAGTAACAACATATCAAAAACGCCAAAAAGAGTTAGAAAAGTTCTTCAATGTGAATGATGCAAAAAATTTTGCTTATTGCAACGATATTGAAAAGTTAATGGAGACGATAGGGTTAACCTATAAAAAAGATGGTTGGCGTTTATTCATCGATAGTTCACTAATCAGCTTAAAAGTTGTACTTTTGCACAAGACAAATAAAATGCCTTCTGTTCTGATTGCGTATAGCACTGACACTAGTGAAAATTTCGATAATTTGAAACACATTCTGAAAGTAGTCAAAAATAACGAACACCAGTGGCGCATTTGCTGCGACCTCAAAATAGTTTCATTGAATACAGGCTTAACAGCATCTGGCCGTCCAAAATATCCGTGTTTTTGTGGGATTGGGATTCACGATACGGAGAAGGTATTAAAGGAAGAAACCAGTACAAACAGCATAACTGGAATAGTCGCATTGAACGGAAATGGCCTAAAGACAATAGGCTACACGAAAGTCTTGTTCCTGAAATGAAAATTTTGTTGCCGTTGCTCCACATTAAACTTGGCATTGCTAAAAATTTTTTTATATGTATCGCAAAAAGACCAGCAGTATTCAACCGCTTAAAAGACATTTTTCCAAGACTAAGTAACGTCAAAATTCAGGAAGGGGTTGTTAATGGTCCCGACATACGGAAACTAATGAGTCATCAAGATTTTTACTAAGTTCTGACAGACCGAGAATTAAATGCATGGCTCGCATTGAAAGCAGTCATTAAAGGACTTTTGGGTAAAGAACGCAAAGACAACTACAGGCAATCTGTTGCAAACATGTTGGCAGCTTTCGATGAAATTGGGGTTAATATGTCGTACAAAATTCATCTCTTGCATCAGCATCTTGATCAAGGCGAACTTTATCACCAAACTGAGCTACCATTTGAAATAAGGTAACTATAGAGTGTGCATATTTTGAATTCCTAGATTTTTCTAATATCTTTGTCAGAGGGCACAATTTAAACATGTTAACGATTGAAAACTATTTTCGTTTCAGATACAAAGGAAAGAAATCTTCAGATGCAATACTCGCTGAAATTTGTTGGGGGTATAAAAACATCTTTGAAGAAGAGGAAGACGAGGAGAAAGATGAAGAAGACAAAGATGAAATTCCAGAATATCTGTTGGACGAAATTATCCACCTTTCTGATGATGATGTCAATGACCAAGATATTAGAGAGAGCAGTGATGTTGATCCACAGCCGCCTGCTAAACGGCAACTGGCCAAATCATTAATTTAATTTATTTAATTTTTTTACTTAAAACTTTTCATAACTAACATTTCAAAATTATATTTTTTTCCATATTTTTATAATTTATTTTTTAATGTTTCTTCAAAACCAACACTGAACAAAATTGGTACATAAAAAATGAGAAGTAAATTAATATTAAGCTGGAAAACGCAAGTTTTGTATTATGATTGTTTTCTTTTCAAATGAAATTTATTGAAGAAACTGAGAAGCATATTACAGATCAAACAGAAAGCAAAAACGACTTAGTTGTGTAGAAAATATTTTCAAAAAGCATGAAAAAAAAATAATTTTTCCAACATTTTGCTTCATAAGCACCAAAAAATTTTCTAAATCAATTTTTTAAAAAATTTTTAAAAAAATATCAATTAGTCGAGGAGTTATAGCCAAAAAACCATTAAACAATATGCTGAAAAGCGACATTTGGCTGCAAAGTTCGAAGGTCGAAAAAAAAAATTCGAACATAAACAAACGCCGCGATACGGGTCTCCTAATTTAACCTCTATTTTCACCCCTCACTCTCAGAATCGAACTAACTTTTGCTAACCTGAATTTGTTCCACAGTGTAATCGTAATAATTTCGTAAAATGATCTATGCGATACATGTATGCTCTACATTTTTATAATCATTCTATTTTCGTAATATGATCTATGTGATACACGTATGTTCTACATTATAATAATCGTACTATTGTCGTAATAGTATCTATGCGACACATGTATGTTTTTCCATTATAATAATCGTACTATTTTTTTCGTATTTTGATTTGTGCGATATATGTATGTTCTACATTATAATTCATTGTATTTTTCTTTAATAAGATTAAGATTACTTTTTCTTTAATAAGATTAAGATTAGATTAGCGGGGATATTTTAAGGTTTTTAGAATCGAGTCTGTCAGTAAGAATAAATGGGCGTCAGGGACCCTTTTATGTTGATATATCGTTCAAGTTATGCAATGATATAAATATACGGTAAAGGTTTTTGATTCACATAAAAAAGAATGAAAAATCATTCCCAATGTATCAAAATTGTTATAGATTAGCGTAGGGTTCATGTAAAAGATGAAGTAAAAATAAAACAACGCAAAATCGCACCTCTTGCTTTTCAACATATTTTTTAAATAAGTTGATAAATAACATAAAAAATTAAAAAAAAACCAAAAAAATGGTTTTTGGAGGTATTCACTCTCAAAGTTGGAAAATAATTTCAGGTTTTTCAATTTCAGTAAATTTAACATCAATAAAACCGCAACGTTTAATGTTGAATAACTTTTGAAATAAAGACTGGATTTAAATAATTAAATTCATTTTGGAAATATAATTATTCAGAAATTTTTAAAACTATCAAACATGATCAATATTTTTTTTAAAATTTATCCTACAGCAGACTCACAAAGTATGTATAAATGACTCAATTTACAAATTTTAATATTAGGCGGAAAACTGCCATCACATGTAATTGAATTAAAGACAAAAAACGCAAAATCCCACCTCTATTTTTTTCCTCAGTTTTTCAAAAATAAAAGATCACTTTTTGAAAGTTTAAGCAAAATCAAAAAACAGTTTTTTTTCCTCTTAATTGTTGAAATTTTCAGATTTTTTAAGTTTTTAGAAAAATTATATTTTTCAAACTAATTTTATTTCTGATCTAATTAAAAGCAATAGATTCTATATTTTTTCTGCATTTCTTTTAACATTTCTCAATTTCAGACTAACTCAATTTGAACCATGGAAAGATACACAATCGAGCAACGCGTTAAAGTTATTCAGGCTTATTATGAAAATGGGCGTTCAAATCAAAATGCATATCGTGCACTTCGTGATTTTTTTCGGTCAATTTAATCGTCCAAATGTGCGTACAATCGGAAAAATCGTGCAAAAATTTAAGCAAACCGGGTCTGTAGGAGATGTGAAAACACCAGTGCATGCTCGTACAGCTCGTACTGCAGAAAATATTGCTGCTGTTCGCGATAGTGTGGCTGAAGAGCCGTCAGGCAGTTACTGTGAATGGTGTTCGCTATAGTGAGATGATAACGAACTTTATATGGACCGAATTGGAAGATATGAATGTGGACGATATGTGGTTTCAACAGGACGGTGCCACTTGCCACACAGCTAACGAAACAATGGCTTTTTTGCGCGACAAATTCAATGGACGTGTTATCTCACGTGGTGGCGATGTCGATTGGCCGCCAAGATCATGTGATTTAACACCGTTGGACTTCTTTTTTGGGGTTATTTGAAAGAAAAAGTGTACGTCAATAAGCCAGCAACAATTCAAGAGCTAAAGGATGAGATAATTCAGCACATTAACGGCATAGAACCTCACTTATGCCTCAGCGTCATCGAATTAGGATGGAGGTGTGCCGCCGAGGGGGCGGCGGCCGATATTTTGTTCCATACATAATTAAACCATACCAATATTATCATAATAAGAAGATATGACAATAATTTCCTAAATAATTTTTGTCTTATTCAAAATCAACATCGGCCCTTAAAATTTAACCCCCCTTTACTTTGAACATCTCGTTCGAGAGTAATGATATTTTATCTGTAGAAGGTATACGCAAAGACGAAAATTGGTAAATTCACAGAAAAAATAATCAATTTTCAGCTTATGCTGTGTGTCCAACTCATTTTCAAAATTTTTGCAGAATTCTCTTAGTTGAAGAATTATTTGTCAATTGATATACAGGGTGTCCCGCAATTGAGTGCAACTATTTACGGAGCTGAAAGGTTATGTCGAACTGAGCAAAAAATCGTATGGGAGGGGGGCGGGGTCCATTTTCACATTCTTAGGAGCTACAGGATTAATTAATATATTACGACTTTGGTTTACGTTATGGTTTCTAGCAGAGAAACTTACTTACAAAAAACTTATTTTGACAGCTCATTATAAAGGCAATAAAATCACCTCTCTAACGGCATATCAACAAACCCCACCAACTTAACCGTTACCGAGCTGTGCTCGTGTGAAGATGATATTAATCGATTGAAACTACCTAATTTCAATTTTGAGTGCAAATTTCTCAGAATTTCGCGTAATAAATGAATTCTTTTTAGGACCAATTTTGTAATTTATTCAATTTTTTTTTTTCAATGACACCAAAAACATACATATATCTTAAAAAATAAAAAAGTCGCCACATCTCTAAATATTGAGATTAAAAATATCATCAGTTGCCGCCGATAATGCAATGATAATGAGAATAAATTTCGAAAAGGGAACAACTCTGAGAGATGAGCCCTTTTCGCACTTGTTTTTTTATTTTATTGCTTTATAAAGTTGGAGATGAATTTTATAGCATTTGGAGCGCTGAAAATAAAAATTTTCATTGTTTTCTCAAGAAAGTTCGGTATGTCGTCATATTCAGAGTCGGAAATGGTTGTGATTCCAAAAAAAAAAACGCGAAATAAGAAATACGAATAAGTACAAACGCGCTGAAATTAAAAGAGCTAAAATTAAGGGATATGCACACACAAATTATAAAGGCAGGGAAGTACCTCGTCGTAGACCCAAACGAAGTTGCATTGTTTTTTAATGATTATATATCAAGTTTTATTGGCGCAGCTATAACCGAATTGCATCTGTTTTGCGACGGATGTCCAGGCCAGAATAAAAATAACGTAATCATAAAATTTTTATTATCATTAGCGTCACAAAGATATATGAAAATGCACCTCTACTTTCCTCAGCGCGGACATTCGTACAATGACTGTGACCGCAATTTTGGTGTGGTAAAGAGAAAAATAAAACAAGAAGAACGAATATTTACCCACCAACAATATATCGATCTAATTGAAAGATCAAGTAGCACGACAAAATTTCAAGTTGTAAAGGTATATGAGTGATATGACCTCGATTTTAAGAAACCTAACTTTAAATCGAAAGTACTTGCAAAAAGCAGTTACGGAAAGAAAGCTCCAAAAACACAAAAAGTTACTTTTAAAGTGTCCTATTTTTTTGATTTTATATTTGATCCCGTAAAGCGCCGGGAGATGTGGTAGCAAGAGATCACATAGATGATATAACTACAGAAGAGGAATTTAACCTTGCAAAAATAAGTGGAGTTTGAGCTTTGCTGCCTAATTTAGATGATTTGGCTTACTCTAACCAAATACCAATAAACCACCTTAAAATATCAGTTATCGCCAAGCTGGAAAAATATATTCCACCTGAATTTAAAGAATTTCATACATATTAAAATATTGCAGTGGCCTACTACAAGTGATGAGATACCAGAAGAAGACTTTTGATTTTTTTTTATAAAATTTTATGTACCTAACGCATAACTATTGTCCAAGTTGTTAGTCTTTAATGAATTTAATAAATTTTATTAAAATATGAGTTGTTTCTAAATAATTTTCAAAAAGGGCACATCTCTGAGAGTAAAAATTTAGACATGTGCCCTTTTCGATCTTGTTTTCTATATTTTCCTATATCCTCCATCCGACACAGAAAGTTTATTCAATTGAATTAATTTTCTGTTCGGCCGTCACCTCTCTGCAGACAATGGCAAACCTCAGAGAGTAAAAACTGCCATGAAAAGCTTCTTGAGAACATAAGCCGTTCGGAGTCGGTGTAAAACATGTAGGTACAGTTCTCGATCATTTGTGTGCAAACATTTCACATCACACACAACACAATTGCTCATTGCTCATAAGAAGCTCGGTCAAAGTCCTTTCAAGGGCTAAAATGGCCATTTCGTTTTTTTTTTCTATATTTTCAACTACTTCATTCAAATTTAATAATGGTAAATGTTTAGTGTGCAAAGTTTTTCATCAATGAAGAGATTTTACAAACGTAACTTACGACATTAAATCGTGGTGTAAACAGAGCGTTTAATGCGTATATTGGCTATGATTTTATATGAAGTTTTTGCTTAATAAATGTGAAAAAATATTTTGAAGAAAAAAATTCCCATATCCCCACGACAATTAAAAAATAATACACTGAATCCCCAGGCTCATTAAAAAATAGCACTCTGAATTAGAAAATACATGGGAATTTCCAAAAAAAAAATCCCAAGGGCAATTAAAAATAACCACGAATGGGATGTTTCCCACTTAACTGGAAACCTTGCCCAAGCGGCTGACAAGGTTAGGTTAGGTTAGGTTAGGTTCGGTTAGGTTAAAGTGGTAAAGTCGATAGCCGACTCGACACCTAGGCCAGTGTAGGCCCGTTGTGATACCACATAATCTCTTTTGGACCCCAGAGATTTCCCTCCTCAAACCAGTTCGTGCGGGTGATGAATTTTAGGATATGCCTAACTTCCAGGCATGAGACTTCAGCAAGTCCGTTTAAAAAGGGATGACCCAGAGTTGCCATCCTTCTTTTAGCAAGGGCCGGACATTCGCAGAGGAGGTGCTGAACACTTTCTACTTCCTCACATCTGCAGCTTCTGCAAAAATCATTTGCTATAAGTCCCAACCGAAGAGCATGTGTTCCGATTAGGCAGTGACCCGTGAGGATTCCTACTATTTTTGACAGGTTTACCCTGCTTAACTCAAGCAGTGATTTGATGCGTTTTAAGTCGTAGGAAGGCCACGTCAGCTTAGCAGTCCTACATGTATCAAGGTGCTCCAAGTGTTCTTGTGCAAGACTTAAGGATTTGTTCCTGCCCTGGAGTTTATAGGAGGATATGGGTATACCAATAAGGTCCTTATTTAAGAGGGTATTTAAGGTCGTACCCTTCCTAGCCAATTCGTCTGCCAAGTTATTGCCCTCGATATCCCTGTGTCCGGGAAACCAATAAGGTGGATACTGACTAGCACTGCCATCTCGTTAAGAGATCTGCGGCACTCAGTGAGAGATTTAGAGTTATCAGTATGTGAATTCAGCGCCTTGAGCGCTACTTGGCTATCTGAGAAGATGAAAATACTTTTTCCTTCAAGGTCTTTTTGACTCAGAATCTTAGCGGTTTCGTGAATTGCCACCATCCGCTTAGTAGACACTGCAATAATTTGGGAGTCTAAAGGATACCTTGATTTCAAGGTCCTGGGAGTAAATATCTCCCCCTACTTGTTCTCGTAGTTTTGATCCATCTGTAAAGATTTTTTTGCCGTTTTATGCCCAGTCCAGACACGAAGAGATGAGAACTTCGTAGTTCTTTTCAAGATTTAAGCGAGGCACACAGTAGTGTGTTTAGTCTGGGACAGAGGAGTTCAGAATAGTTGTGCGACCGCAACCATTACCTATCCAATTTCCTGATTCTATTAGTCTGAGAGCTGCTGTGTTAGCACTTTCTCTGGCAAAGATATCAAGAGGAGGAAGGTGAAGCATGACATTCAAAGCGTTAGTTGGTGTTGTGGACAATGCCCCAGTAATACATAGACTTGCACTTCTTTGCACCTTTGGAAATTTCTGATGTGCCGTTTTCTTATCAAGGGCCATAAGTAAGTGAGCCATAAGTAAGTATGGGTCGGACAATTGTTGTATAAATCTAGCGGTCTATTTTGGGGGAAAACCCCATTTTTTACCTATTGATTTTTTACAGGCAAAAAGAGCTATGTTTGCCTTTCTAATCCAGAATAACTACTAGGTATTTCGTGCTGTCATTAAAGATCAACCACGTGCCGCTTAGACGCGGAGGTATTAAGTTGGGTAGTTTATATTTCCTAGTGAAAAGAATGAGATCCGTTTTCTCTGGGTTAACACTTAAACCACAAGAGGATGCCCATCTCAAAGGGATTGAGAATGCTCTCCCCATGAGTTGACAGAGAGTCTGAGAAAATTTTCCGTTAAATACGACTGCGATATCGTCAGCATAAGCAATAACCATGTAGCCTTCTCCCTGCATGATGCGCAACAGTTGGTTAACCGTCACGGACCAAAGAAGCGGAGACAAGACTCCCCCCTGCGGAGTTCCTCTTCTTACGAACCAGCGAGTACGGGATCCCCCCAGCTCTGAGTTCACCAAGATGCCCAAGAGTATCTGATGTATGAAGCTTACGAGAGAATCCTCCACGCCCAGTTCTGACGAGGCAGATGTAACCGCATCCAGAAGGACGTTATTGAATGCTCCTGCTATGTCTAGAAAAGCAGCAAGCGCATATTCCTTGCTCATAAGTGATTTTTTCGATTGTAGATACAAGAGAGTAAAGAGCTGTCTCTGTAGATCTGCCTTTATTATAGGCATGTTGGGTATTCAGAAGCCTTTCAAGTTTTGGCTTAAGGAGAAGTCCAATAAGTGTCTCCAGTATTTTAACCAAAAAGGAGGAGAGGCTTATAGGTCTAAAGTCATTCGGTTAAGTGTGAGAGGATTTGCCCGCTTTCGGTTAGTCTCTCTCCAACCTGATGGGATATAGTTAAGGAGTAGGCAGCCTTTGTAGATTGCCTGAAGCCAGGGTACTATTGCATTGAAGCTATAGTGTAGTTGAGCTGGTATAATACCATCGGGACCCGGAGATTTATATGGTTGGAACGAATAGATCGCCCATCTTAGCTTTCATGCTGGTCAACTGCTCAATCTGTTGAACTGTAAGGTCAGAGGGAGACGATTGCAAGCTGGAGTTGTCAACGTAAACACTACCAGGAAAATGCGCGTCGATAAGTGTGTCTAATGTTTCGATGCATGAGTCTGTCCAGGTACCATCTTCCTTTTGAAGAAAGCTTGGTGCTGTTGGGAATTTGTGAGGACTACTTTTACTGCTCTCGTTCGAAAATATATTTTTTGCACTGAAGAAGAACCATTTTCAACATAGGGCAGTGGCTGATTGCTATCCGAGATTGTGAAATTTTGTGCCAATAGGTTCGCTTTATCAACCGAGTCAGTGAAGATTTGGTCATCTTTTAAAATAGTTTGAATCGACAAAAACGTTTAAGGCAGAGAAGAACCTGTTCTCTCTAATGCGAGTTTCGTGAAAAAACATTTCGCTTTTTCAAATTGCGTTACAGCGGTGCGATTCCTAGCTCGATGCGAAGTTTATTATTATCAGCATTCTTATCAGAACCCCAATTCTGATAGCGAAACATAATTCCGCTAACATCATATTTTTCATGATGCGAAGTCAGAAAAAGGTCTAGGATGTTATGGCTATGCAGATTATTTTGTGGAAAAAAAGTTGGTTCCATCATTAGTTGAATCACTTGGTTCGATTCAGCAAAAAGCTCAACATATTGACCCTCAGATGTTGTATGGCTCGAGTGACATAACCAAGCCGAGTTGTGGACATTGAAATCGCCGGCTACAACGATTTCGCTATCAGGGAACAACCCCAAAATGTACCTTTACGAATCAGAGAGAGAGTTGTTTGTTAAAAGCTCCCTCTCTAAATTCGGACTTCGATACACGAAACAAAAGTGAAGCAAAAGCAAACGGACACTGAACCTAACCCACATAGAGATAAACTCTGGATCAGTCATATCCAGGCTCCGCAGACACTGATATGCTAGATCCGAACGTATAAAAACAGCGATGCCCCTATGCAAAGAATATAATGGCAATAAGCGATACCCAGGTATATGAAAATCTAGTGGATCTGCATCTTCGCTCACCTGGACCACCTAGTGCCATTACTTGAGGCCTATGCAGAGTACAATATGCATATACAGAGAAAAAATTCGTTCTTAGTCCACGAATACTGCAAAAATTTATACGAAAATGGCGAGACATCTTCGTATAGTGCAAACATAAAACAAATAAAGGTGGAAGTGGCAATTAGTTACAGCTGCGATAAAGATAAAATACTGTGGACATAAACAAAAAGTGCAGAGGCAAGTGTTATGCCTTTAACTTTGCACAATCTTGCCCACAGTGCAACCTCACTCGCAGACGCAACTAATAGGAGAGGATAGAGGAGCAGACGGACACGAAAAAAACAATTACTTACGCTGCGAGAGCATAGTAAGGCCCTTTGCGTGGTTAGCAAAAAAAAACCAGTTTTAACACTGCATGCGCCTTTTTAGTTCCATCACGATTTAGTGGTTTTCCACAAATAAGTTTCGCTTTCATATTTCTACATGTCACATGTAAAAATTTTGTAAAAAAATACTTTTTCTACACGTATCGTGTAAGATTAGATTTCTGCATGCTCCATGCAGCTAGTTTTGTTTTCTTTGTGTAGGGATAGCTCATTTGTGAGTAGTTAACATGTGGTGAAGGATATACCAATACTTTCTTTCTCTATCGAGAGTGGAATTGCCATGTGGTCGGGATTCGTCGGGATTATCCAGTTATTGAAGTGCTTGTCCCGTGTCCCGTTATCGGACAATTTGTCCCGGAATATTAAAAAAGCTGACATTGAAAAAAATTACATTGAAAAAATTGCCTGTAGAAAAGCAATTGTAAGCTCCCATTTCATCTTCCATTTCACCGCAATTTGTCTACAAAATTTTACAGTGTAAAGGAGTCTCTGGAGTAAAAAGTCTTAGGCTCATTAAGGTATAATATACGTATAAGAACCAAAAAAAAGTAGCTATTTCACACATTTTTTTTAGATGCAAGGAGTTATTATTTTTTTGAAAATTCATACAGCTTATTGTACATAAAAAATACTTTATAAAAATTCCTTTTTTTTTTAAATAATTTTCTGGTTTTTATATAGAGGGCGCTGAAAATTGCATTTCAAAAAAGACATCCAAAACTGTTCGATGGATATGACCTTCCCATGTATCTGAAACAAAAAAGTCAAATGTCGTTTTAAAGTACAGACCAGTAATTCAGCATCCCCTCTACGCACGATCTCCGGGGGGGTTTTTTAAAATTGTGGCGAAAGTTAGAGTAAAAAAAATAGACTTTCGCGCGCTTTTTTGACAATAAAAATAAAACAAAAAATAGTGAGCACTTGAATTTACGTTACGGGATGCTTAAAGGAAAATGCTTAAATTACAAACAAAATGCACTAAAATTCATTGAAATTGAACCAATAGATTTTTAGTTATCTATCGAACCGTAGTTCAAAAAAAGTAGTTTCGAGGAAATCGCGTTTAAAGTTTTTGTTTCTCCAAATTTTAAATATATTTTTTCGGTTGATAACACTTACTATTATTTAATCTGCAATGTCAGGTATCGATATAAAAACATGTATGTATATTCTAGAAACTCTAAAGAACACAGTAGACAAATAAAAAAACATTTTTTCTTTGAAAAATTTACACGGATATTATACCTTAAATCTAATAAGGCTGAATATAAATGAATATTGACTAAATTTCAAGAACTTATTAAATATGTACACCATATGGTGAAAAAATGCTTAAAACAACTCGTGCAAATCAAAAATATGTTAAATAAATATCTTTTTTAAATGAAGAACAGCAGAATGAATCCGGATAAATCCACTTTGACCATAAGTGACTTTTTTTTCGATTCAGCATTTTCAACCATCACCGTATCTTACTTAAGTTCCTACTTAAGCTCCTTTGAGTAATGCAAAAACAAAGAAATTACATATAAATATATTTTTTTAGCATCTCCTGCAAAATTTAAAAAAAAAAATGAATTTAACCGGTTTTGTTCTGTTGCTACGTTATTAACCGACTTCAAAAAGGAGGAGGTTCTCAAGTTCGTCGGTTTCTCTGTTTTTTTTTTTTTTTTAAATGTATGTACATCGATAACTCCTAAGCCATATGTCTGATTGCTATAATTTTTGGTGAGGTGCCCGTAAAAAAGTGGGCGGTATTCGAGAACTGGGCGTGGTAATAATAGATCTCGCAATTCTAGATACTACTGTATCTCGAATAATATTGACACTAGGGTACTGCAATTTAGTGTAGGGGTAGGCACAATTATTGCAAATTACGGGCAAAATGGGCGTTATTCAACAAATGGGCGTGGCAATATAAGAAAAAAACAGTGTATCTTGAATAGTTTTGAGACTAGAGTACTGCAATTTAGTATAGGAGTAGGCATTATTATTACAAACTTGGTCAAGAAAGTGGGCGCTATTCGACAAATAGGCGTGGCAATATTAGAAAAACACTGTATTTCGAATAATATTGACACTAGTGTACTGTAATTTAGTGTAGGGGTCGACACAGTTATTACAAATTACGGCCACGAAAATAGGCGTTATTTAACAAATGGTCGTGGCAATATTAGAAAAAGATTGTGTCTCGAATAATATTAAAACTATGGAACTGCAATTTGGTATAGGGGTAGGCATTATTAGAACAAATTACGGCCAATAAAGTGGGCGAAATGTGACTACTGGGCGTGGCAATATTAGAGAAACAGTGTATCTCGAATAATATTAACACTAGGCTACTGAAATTTATTTAATTGCCTACTCCTGTAGTTGGCAAAATTATTAAAAATTACGTTCAATAAAGTAGACGTTATACGGAAAATGGGCGTGGCATTACTAGATAAACACTATCTCAGTTAATATTGATGCTGGGGTACTGAAATGAAGTAAAGGGGTAGGCACAGTTATTACAAATAACGCTCAAGAAAGTGGACGCTTATTTAACAATGGGCGTGGCAATATTAGAAAAAAAACTATATCTCGGATAATTTTGACACTAGGGTAATAAAACTCGTTACAAGAATGGGTATAATTATTTCAAAACATGTGACATCTGATTTAAATTTAAGGGACAGATATTTGAAATAACCAACAAATTTTTAGAATGTAATTGAACAAGTTTTTAAGAACAATTGTATTTATGTAGTTTATACACTATTTTCGAAAATTTATCATATTTTCTAAAAAGGAAGAAATAAAAATTTTTTAAAAAAACAACCGACTACAAAATCACTACAAAGTTAAAAAAAATTTTAAAATATTCATTTTAATTTCTTGGTCATATTTGACATATTATTTAAGCATATTATTACTTGGAAAACTTATTATTTGAATTTTTTTCTAATTTGTTTTACTATCATAAAAATATTAATTTCTTTATGAATACAAAAGCTTTGAAGTTGGCGCTTCTGATTAAAAGTCTTATTTTATTAGCACCGACCTTAAAGTCGGTACAGAATCACTGTTCAAAACAATGCTTCTGAATGGTTTTTAGTTGAGGATCCATGATGAAAATCCATTTCTTTACACAAATGCCCTGAAATTTCTCCTCCCGTCCCCAACAACACACTTGAGCGAAACGGGATTTTTAACCTATGCAACTGCAAAAACAAAACACCGCAATAGACAGGATACCGAACCTGATTTGAGAAGTCAACTTTCTTCTATCAGGCCTTTTGCCGATTGCCTCAGGACAATTGCCGAAAAATAAAAAACAGTTTCATACCTCCCATTACCCAGCAAACCAAAGTTGACGACTTTGTCGAAATTCCCACCAATTCGTAACTATGATATTTCGAGCTGTCTTGAGGAAATCGTTACAATTTCGCTACAGCAAATATTGGAACAGCTTCAATTTTTATACGTATTAATATAGAAATTCGATATGTGCCTGTTTGTACGATATATTTTAATTGACTGAACAAAGTCGTAACTTATTCGTAGCATTTCCGTTACTTTTCCTCCCGAAATCGTTACGAAGTCGTGTCAACCCCTTCATACGATTTTCCTTACGATTTCGCAACGAAATCGGATTCCGAAATCGGAAAGATTTCGAAAAATTCTCAACGAAATCGTTACAAATATTTCCTAATATTCCCGATTTCGTTGCGAAATCGTAAAGAATACCGTATAAAGGGGTTGACACGACTTTGTAACGAAATGTCGTAACGATTTCGTACCGAATCATAACGAAAATGTTACGGAGAAGTTATTATTTTGGCCAGACACTTCGAAAGAAATTAAATTTCACTCTGTTCGCACTTCAATTTATCGTACAAACAAACACATCAAAATTCTATATAAATTCGAATATAAACCGAAACTGTTCCAAAATTTGCTGTAACGAAATTGTAACGATTTCTTTAAGACAGCTCAAAATACTTACGAATTAGTCGGAATTTCGAAAAAGTCGTCAACTTTGTATGTCGTTTAGTAAAAAGAATAAATAATTTATTTTTTTTTAATAAATAAAATTTATTTTCATAAAGATTTTAAAAATAAATTATGATTATAATTAAAGAATACACACAAAGCAGTTTTTGATTATATTAGGGCTCTGTCAAATGGTTCGCTTTCCAAAAGGGTTCCATCGCCAAAAAAGTTTGAGAACTATGATTCTGCATATTAATAAATTACAAATTTATGACTTTTTTTCGTAAGCTATTTTTCCGCACTCGTTACACTGTCCACCGTACGCAACCAAATTTTAATTTTTATAATTTTTAATTGTATACCACCTTGTTCAAAAAGAAAGGTTCATTTATTGAATAAATTAGAGTACAAGTTTATTCATCCCAATTCAATATTGTAGCCTTCAAAGTAGTCCCCGTCGGCTGCAACGCACTTATGCCAGCGCTTGGTCCAGTCACGGAAACCTTTCTGGAACACGGTTTTTGGTATGGCCTTCAGAGCGTTCACTGATTTTTCCATGACCTCTTCTTTGTTAGTGAAACGCGTTCCTCGAAGCGGTTTTTTGACTTTTTTGAAAACTTCATACGGAGCCAGGTCAGGTGAATTTGCCTGCTGCTGGATGGTTATCGTGTTGTTTTTGGCCAAAAAGTCACGAATAAGATGAGCATTGTGCCATGGTGCATTATCGTGGTGCAAAATTCATGATTTGTTTTATTACAACGGATCCGATTGAAATGCCGACGTCCTCTGGTATCTCTCTAATCGTCAATTTACGATTTTTGACCAACATTTCATTGATTTTTTCAACGTTTTCTTCGGTAGTCGAACACGATGGCCGCCCGGTACGAGGGTCGTCTTCTACTTCGTCTTGGCCACTCACAAATCGGTTAAACTACTTGTTTGGCTTCTGATACGATAGAGCAGAGTCACCGTAACATTTCACTAACATTTTACGCGTATCGGCGCAGTTGAAACCATTTTTCACACAAAATTTGATACAAACTCGTTGCTCAATTTTTTCTTCTATCGTAAAAATCGAAGACACGAAAAAAGTTGTTGTAAACAAAACACTGTGACTTTACCAAATGTCAAAGATAGACGCTGATATTTGGCAGCCTTGTCATAGACATATGCGGCAACCTACTAAAAAAAAATTTTCGAATCAGACAGTTAAGTTCGGTTCACAGTGTAAATGAACCTTTCTTTTTGAACAAAGTGGTATAATTTTGAATTTATTTAAAATACAATATTAAATTGTATACTATTAAACTTATCATACAAATGAAATGTTTCTTGAAATTTTAACACATTTCGCTGATTTATTGAGTTATTTAAATCAACTGAAAATGGTATTTTTGGTGTCCGCCGTACGCAACCAAGTTGATACTTTATATTTTGGTTAATGTTTTAATAAATCGATTGAACCAAATTTAAAGATACACATGTACTGAGCAAAACTGGATTCAAGAAAGACAAATTTAAATTCGTTTTGTCATTAAAATGCACCACAATATACATTAAAGTACAGAAACATGTCTCCGTGCGTAGAAAAACACTTTTCTGACTGTACGCTGGTCGGAGAAATAATCAATAAAAAATCATACACCTTTTGCAAATATTGTTCTCGAGAACTGCCAGATATAAAAAAGTCAACTTCTTTACTTAAAATGTCACTCAGTTTTGGAACAACCATTTGCCTTATCAGGGCTTTTGAACTTTGCTATCGCCTGGCTTAACTTCTTAACTTCTAAGCTTTCGATTTCTTCTTCTGTAATACGTACTTATGTAATATCCAAATCATATTCTAATGGTGTTGTAGCTAACCTTTGGATAATTTCTAATATTTCGATTTTCATCTTCGTTTTCTTTTAAACTTTCATTTTGCGAAATCCCGGGATTAAGGTAGTCTAATCACGGGATTCGGGATTGCAAAAATCCTCCGGGATCTCAGGATTTCGGGACTGAAAGCTTTAGTTGTAACACAAATATTAATAATACATTTTTAAGGTAACGGTTCATATTTTCCACACCGTGTGACAAAAACATGATTTTACAAACAGAAATATTAATTTAAATTTCTTCTTAACAGTAAGTTTTTTATAGGTAAATGTTTGATACATCTTCTATATGTTGGTGTGTATATCACGTATAGACTCCAAATACCACCAATCTTTATAATATTTTAAGGGATTCTGATATTTAAGGATGTTTCTGTGAAGTTTGATGTTGATTGGATAAGGGGGCGTGGTACCTCCCATACAACCCAAATTGGCTCTATCGCCCACAAACCAAAAAAAAATGCTATATATCAGACGGTTTTAATCGTATAAAACTAAAATTTGGTAATTTTTTTCAGATAGTTAGTTTCAGTGACTGTGTAAAAAATGGGCGTGGTCTCACCATATCTACGCCCACTTTTGAAAAACTATTTTAATTCCTGAGATGTTCAAGTTTTGATAGTGAATCTTAGTATGCAGGTGCTATGGATCCAAGTGGCAGTCACTATGTAAATATAAACTTTGTCACGCCCACTTTTACCGCCCACAAACCAGTGAAAATGCTTTATATCAGACGGCTTTTGCCGTAGAAGACTAAGATTTGGTAATTTAGTTCGTATGGTTACTGTCGGCCAATGTACAAAAAATGGGCATGGCCGCAATATATCTACGCCCACTTTATCGAAATCTTGCTTATTCCTGAGTTGTACACGTTTTGATAGTCAATCTTGGTATGCAGGTGCTATGGGTCCAAGTGGCAGTCACTATGTAAATATAAACGTTGTCACGCCCACTTTTACCGCCCACAAATCAGTAAAAATGCTTTATATCAGACGGCTTTTGCCGTAGAAGACTAAGATTTGATAATTTAGTTTATATGATTACTCTCGGCCAATGTACAAAAAATGGGCATGG
Source organism: Coremacera marginata (assembly GCA_914767935.1). Taxonomy (NCBI): domain Eukaryota; kingdom Metazoa; phylum Arthropoda; class Insecta; order Diptera; family Sciomyzidae; genus Coremacera; species Coremacera marginata. The sequence continues at coordinate 125,028,042 of OU612045.1, read as the reverse complement.
TCGCACTATATCTACGCCCACTTTATCGAAATCATGCTTATTCCTGAGATGTACACGTTTTCATAGTGAATCTTGGTATGCAGGTGCTAAAGGCCCAAGAGGCAGTCACTATGTAAATATTAATGTTGTCACGCCCACTTTTACCGCCCACAAATTAGTAAAAATGCTTTATATCAGACGGCTTTTGCCGTAGAAGACTAAGGTTTGGCAATTTAGTTCGTATGGTTACTGTCAGCCAATGTACAAAACATGGGCATGGCCGCACTATATCTACGCCCACTTTATCGAAATCTTGCTTATTCCTGAGTTTTGATAGTCAATCTTGGTATGCAGGTGCTATGGGTCCAAGTGGCAGTCACTATGTAAATATAAACGTTGTCACGCCCACTTTTACTGCCCACAAATCAGTAAAAATGCTTTATATCAGACGGCTTTTGCCGTAGAAGACTAAGATTTGGTAATTCAGTTTTAATCATTACTGTCAGCCAAGTGTACAAGAAATGGACATGTCCTCCCTATATCTACGCCCACTTTATCGAAATCATGCTTATTCTTGAGCTGTACACGTTTTGATAGTGAATCTAAGTGTGCAGGTACTCTGGATCCCAGTGGCAGTCACTATGTATATATAAATGTTGTCACGTCCACTTTCAACGCCCACAAATCAGTAAAAAAGTAGAAGACTAGGATTTGGTAATTTAGTTTATTTGATTACTGTCGGCCAATGCACAAAAAATGGACATGGCCGCACTATATCTACACCCACTTTCTCGAAATCATGCTTATTCCTGAGTTGTACACGGTTTGATAGGAAATCTTAGTATGCAGGTGCTATGGATCCAAGTGACAGTCACTATGTATACACAAATGTTGTTACGTCCACTTTAACCGCCCACAGATCAGTAAAAATGCTTTATGTTAGACGGTTTTTACCGTAGAAGACTAAGAATTGGTAATTTTGTACATAAGGTCACTATCGGCAACCATATCTACGCCCACTTTTTCGAAATCATGCTTATTCCTGCGTTGTACGCGTTTTGATAGTAACACTTCATACGCAGGTGCTCTAAGTGGCGGTCAATATATATATATATATAATTTGCCACGCCAACTCGTACCACCCGCAAATAAAAAAAAAAAACAACGCGAAATGGACAATTTCAGCCCTTGAAAGGACTTTGACCGAGCTTCTTATGATGAATTGTGTTGTGCGTGTTGTGGAATGTTTGAACACAAATGATCGAGAACTGGACCTACAAGTTTTATGCCGATTCCGAACGGCTTATGTCCTCAAGAAGCTTTTCATGGCAGTTTTTACTCTCTGAGGTTTGCCATTGTCAGCAGAGAGGTGACGGCCGAACTGAAAAATTAATTCAATTGAAAAAACTTTCTGTGTCAGGTGGAATTCGAACCAGGTTCTATCCCATATGGACCACACACTCTACCCACTACGCCACGGCCGCCACTTTTTTTACCCACAAATCAATAGAACTTCTATAAATCAGACAATTCTCATCGTTAAATACTAAAATTTGGTAATTAAGTTCATACGCTTACTCTCGACAGCTTTGCAAAAAATGTGCATGGTAGCACTATATCTGTGCCCACTCTTCAGCAATAATTTTATTTAATTTATTTATTTATTTATGTATTATAGTTAATTACAATTTAACAATTATAACTAAGTAAGCACTAGCTGCCAGGGCTATCGGTTAGAAATAATTTAAATTCCTGAGATGTGAACGTTTTGATAGTCAAACTTGGTATGCAGATGCTATAAGTCCAAGTGGCGGTCACTTTTTATATAAATTTTGTCACGCCCACAAATCCGTGAAAGTATACAAATCAAAATTTACAGTAAAAGTCGCACTTTATCTACGCCGACTTTTCAGAAATCATTGTAATTTCTGAGCTGTACATGTTTTGATAGTGAAACTTGATATGTAGGTGCAATAAGACCAAGTGGCGGTCACTATACATATAAATGTTGCCATGCCTAAATGTTTGTTTGTATACTAGGGCTCCTCACAAAAAAGAAGGTGTTTGGGTCGGTTGCTCAAAATAACGCTTTTTGTTATGATGATCCCCCAAATATTTCGACAGTAGCTGGAATAGTTTGAAATAAAAAAAAAACAAAAACGAAATGGCCCTTGAAAGGCCGATCTTCTAATGTTCTTAATAACAAACGGTCAGACTTAATAGTTATTTTGTCTTGCCATGTTACTTTTGGTCAAATAAATTATATATTCATGATTAAATATAGTGTAAAGTGAAGAATTAAATTGAATGAAATTACAAAAAAATGTACACATTTTTTACATTTTACAATTTATTTGACTAAAAGTAGTATGGGAAAAAATTAATTTGAATTTTAGTGAAAATAATATGAAAAAAGTTAAAACAATCCATAAAAATCTGCATTATCTTTGGTCCAACGGAAAAAATTGAAGATTTTTGATGCAAAAGAACTTTTTCATTACTCTTATTTCTGACCGTTTGTTTTTTTTTTTTAACTACCATACCAGGCAATATTTTTAGTCGAAATTTTTTGGGGATCATCGTAACATAAGCCATGGATTATTTTGAAGAACCGGACTAAGCAACTTGTTTTTCTAAGGAGCGTGAGGCGACTTAATGTATATACGTATGTGGGTTCAGTTGATCTCGTCTACTTGTCGGTATCGGTGTTGTTTTTTCTAGTGTGTGTTGTAAAAGTAATTATTAAGTGGAAAATCTAAATTTTTGTTAAATCGTTTGTATAAAAACTATTAAAAAATTGTATTTATGTGTTTTTAAAAAAAAAAAAAAAATTTATTTTGTTTAGTGTTCTTTTCGTAAAACATAATTTATGTTAATAAAATAGAACAGTTTTTGTTGTACTTCACACAATCTAGTGTTTGTATGCCCAATTTTTTTCTATTCCTCTTTGTGCGGTGTTTGTTTATCTGTTGTGCAGTGAGAGTCTCTAGTGTTGTTATTGTGCTTAACACTTTGTGTACGCTGCATTTTACTGTGCCAACCCTGAAAGCACATTTTACATTTAAAAACGCTCACAAAGTAATTGAAATTTTTTTCAATGGATTATTTTTCCATTGATAATATTGCTGCTTGTTCTCTGAACGAGCAATGCAAAAGCCAGAATATTCTGTACCCTATGTTCAGCTGTTCTGGCCCATGTGAGCGAATGTTCCACGCTTCTTGTGCCGGTATTTCTAAATCGTGCCTTGACGATTTAATTTCAGTCCGATCTGGTCTTCGCTGGTATTGTGCTTCGTGCAGGGCCCTTTCCCCGGATGAACTCTATTCTAAAATTAAGCTTTTTGGGGAAAGCCTTAACTTATTAAATAATAACTTCAGAGAAATTGTTTCATTTTTTAGCGAAGTTAGTGCCGCACCCACTACCAGCGTTTCTGATGAAATTACTGTTCAGGATAACATTTCGGTTCCTTCGTCCATGATTGCTTCTTCCGGAATTTTGTCAGTTTCATCAGAAAAAGACCCTAAAAGCTCTAAAAGAAAGAGGAAAAACAAAAACAAAAATAAGCGTCAGAAGGCGTCCTCCAGACCTTCCAAGGCAAAGCAGCCCTCAGCAATGCCATCAGAAAATAATAATACGGTGATTTCTTATACACCATCTTCTATTCCTCCATTGACTAGTAGTCCAAATACGATTTCAACTACTATTTCAACTTTAAGAGCAGTTTCGAGGACCAGAAATGTTTTCATTTCACGTCTTCAGCCCGACACATCAATAGAAAATATATTGACGTTTGTCAGGCAATCCAAGTTAGTGAACTCAAATGCATTCTGTTCATCCAAAAAAATTGGTAATAAGCCTTCCCATGCTTCTTTCATTTTAACAGTTGCAGCCGATGATTTTACAACTGTTCTTAACTCTAACTTGTGGGCCGATAATATTCTTGTTACTGAGTTCAAGCCAAAAAATAAGCCTAAAAGGGTGACTCAAGCCGCCCGCCAGGCTCAAAAAAACTAAATAGGCTGTCCCTTTACTATCAAAATGTAAGGGGACTACGTTCTAAGACGCAGAGCTTATTTCTATCAACTCAAAATTGCTCTGAGGATATTATCGCGTTAACAGAAACGTGGCTGAACGGAAGCATTACTGATTTGGAATTGTTTGACAATAGTTTTCAAGTTTTTAGAAAAGACAGATAAACTGACAATATTTCTTCTGTCGGTGGTGGTGTCCTTTTGGCTGTAAGGAACTGCTTTGTCAGTTTTATTGTTGACATTCCCTGCTCTTCTAATATTGAACTAATTTGCGTTAAAGTTATACATTGTAACTCTAATGTATATGTTATTAATGCGTATGTTCCTCCTAAGAGTAGTGTAGAGGTCTATGCAAGCCTTGCGGAGTGCATAGATTACATAATTGATTTACTTGACGTTAATGACGACATTTTATTATTGGGCGATTTTAATCTACCTGATTTAAAATGGCATTCTTCTGACGATGATACGTACTATTGTGCATCTAATTCGAAGACCCGCCAAGAACATATATTTGTTGATAATATATGTTCAGACTTACAACAAGTGAGTTGTATTTATAATAGTCTTGAAAGACTTCTTGACCTGGTCTTAACTACAGACAGTAACAATGTTGTTGTTAAGAGGGCCTTTCATGCTCTAACTACTGTTGATGAATATCATCCACCATTGAGTATTTGGTACGAATCCGACAGAGCAAATATAGTAAATTCTAATTCAGCAGATAAGCTTTATGAATTCAATTTTAAAAAAGCTGACTTTTTGAAGTTGAATCAGTTGCTTAATGGCAAACTTAATGCAATTTTAGAATATATAAATGGAAATTGCCTTGATGACTCCATACATTTTTTTTATATGGAACTCTTTGCTGTGTTTTCTCAATCCGTACCTTATAGTCTCAAATTTGCGAGGAATTCTACGTACCCTTGGTACACAAAGGATTTAAAGACTCTTCGCAACAACAGGAATAGGGCATGGAAGAAATACATCTGTAGCTTAGGCTCAAACGACCTAGAAACTTACAAACGTTTGTTTCTGGAATTTGAAAATCGCTCAGCTACATTATATCACGAATATTTAGATAATGTTAAGCTGAGAATATTGACAGATCCAAAGAAATTTTGGGGATTCGTAAACACAAAGAAGAAATCTGATGGATTTCCTTCTTCATTTAGAACTCCTGAGGGATTTACTGACAATCCCGTCAAAATTTGTGGCCTTTTCGCCAATCTTTTTAAAGAATCATTCTGTTCAGATTCTTTTAATCCTGATGGAGAGTACTTTGAATATATGAATTCCGAACCCAGAGTATCTTTGGAACATATATCCTTCACTCCCGAGGATATTTTAATGTATATTAGATCGATCGATGAGGAGTTTGGTGCTGGACCTGACGGTGTTCCTGCCGCAGTGTTAACACAATGCGGTTCCGTTTTGAGTCAACCACTGTCTTTATTATTCAATAAATCTATTAACGAAAGTTATTTTCCACTTTTTTGGAAAAAATCATTTATAAGTCCTATTTTTAAAAAGGGTTGCAGGAACGATGTCAGTAACTATAGGCCTATCGCTAAGCTCTCATCGATTCCAAAACTTTTTGAGCGGATGGTGTACGATCGGGTGAAAATTCACTGTGGCAAAGTCATAACAACTCGTCAGCATGGTTTTGTGAATGGCAGATCCACTGTGTCTAATCTTCTCGATTTTACAACATTCTGCTTAAATTCTATTGATTCTGGTAACCAGGTCGATTGTGTTTACACTGACTTTAGTAAGGCATTTGATAAGCTACCACACAATCTAATCTTATTTAAACTTGAGTTAATGGGATTTCCACAATATTTTGTGAACTGGATTAAATCGTATTTGGTGGAGCGATCTTATCAAATACGTTTCCGAGGCGCATTGTCTTCTGAATTTATTGCTGGATCAGGTGTTCCTCAGGGTAGTCACCTTGGTCCTCTTCTGTTTATTTTAGCTATCAATGATGTAACTCACGTCATTGAACACTCTCATCTGCTTATTTATGCCGATGATATGAAAATATACAGAACGATTAATTCTAGAGATAATTCAGATCTACTCCAGTCTGATCTAAAATCCTTTGAAGTTTGGTGTTCTAAAAATAATATGTTTTTAAATCCAGATAAATGCCAAACTATGACCTTTTCGCGAAAAAGGAATAATTTTATTTTTGATTATAAGATTAAAGATACTGCCTTGAGTCGTGTAGACACCGTCAAAGACCTAGGTATATGCATGGATTCTAAGCTATCGTTGAACATTCATATTGATAATATTTGTAAAAAAGCATCTTCAATGCTTGGTTTTGTAAAACGCTGGGCCAAAGAATTTAATAGCATGATTACAACTACAACGTTGTATTATGCAATCGTGCGTCCTCACTTAGAGTATGCAAGTCAAGTGTGGTCCCCAAGTTACAATGTGCATGTTGATCGAATAGAAAGAATCCAAAAACGTTTTGTTCAGTTTGCTCTAAGGGGCTTAAGTGGAACTGACATATTAGACCTTCCTCCTTATGCGGATCGTTTAAAACTATTAAAAATGCAGTCTTTAGGTGATCGAAGGAAATCGGCAGATATCGTATATTTACACCAGCTCATAACAGGTGTATTCGATTCTCCAGAACTTCTTTCTCACATAAATTTTAACACTAACCGTAGAAGCAGTAGAAACGCTAACAACTTAATTTATTTGCCATTTAGTAGAACAAATTATATGGCTACTGCTCCTTTAAGTCGCATGAGTTCCTTTGTTAACAATTGTAGCGTTTTTGATGTTAATTTGTCAAAAGGTCAACTCAAAAGTAGATTAAAATTAGTTGTGTAAATAGATCTATGTATACGCATGGTTAGTTGTTACGTCTTGTGTTGTCCCTGAGCCCAACCCATTTATTGGTGGGTAAATTTTTCCCACATTAACTTGTTTGTGGTCACGGGTATCCATAACATTGATATTTTCAATGATTACTGGGTAGTGGCTTTAGATGGGTTAATGCTGAGGAAGTGCGATATAGCTGTAGTAGCTGAACTCTATTGTTATTGGTATATGTGTATATCACTTAAGGACTCCGAAACCGCTAAGTCAATTTTTATACCAAAGCCTTGAGAGGGTTCCAATGAAGTCTGGTGCCGACCGTAAAAGGCTCCTTAAATACACCTAAAATTTTCGATATCGACCAGTTTTGGTTTTTTTTTTGTAGGTCGCACAGTCTCGGAATTCAGTATTCGACCTCAATTTACACATGCCGTTCCACTGGTAACATTTTATGGGCGTTGGTCGAGGGGCGTGGTACTTTTTCAGCACCCCAAATATTCGGTATAGTTTTCGAAATAAGTCACACATCAATAAAACTCGGTACGAACTTACTATAAAAGTATGGCTTCACTAAAGCTACACCCTCTTTTAGGGGATAAGCGCTGAGCGCAGCGAAGCGCGCCGGGTATAAGCTAGTATCCAATAAAATTTGCAAAAATACATGCACGAGAATTCATCCATAATATATATATATATTAAATTGAAATTAATCTTTTCCCTCTCCATCTATCTTTTATCTAATTAAATCTCTGACAAATTCAATTTTCGGAAAAACATATTGCTCTAAAGTGTTACTGAAGATTCAAACCGTACAAAACTAATAATCTAAATTTTTAAGGAATATTATATTCTAAAACGCAATATTTTAGTAAGTTAGAGCTGCCAATTTTCAATTACACCAACTGTTTTTCAAGTTTAATTATCGGGAATTCAGAGTTGCCAATTTTGCGGAACTGCTGAAGACAAGCGGGTTTTCAAATTAAACTTTATTGCTTGTTAGTTTCGGAGTTGTGAATCTCTCAACTACTAATATTCTTTTTCTAGTTTTGCTCAAACAAATTTGAAGGTGTTTTTCTAAATTATAACTTCGGGGTATTGCAGAGTTGTCATTAGTACGCTACTGCTGAATATTGTCGTCTTTGTTACATAAAAACTTTATATGTCGTGATTCAGAGTTGCCATCTCGCGCAACTGCTGAATCTTTACAAATTGGAAAAAAAACACTATTTCTCTTGGTTCACAGTTGCCAATCTCGAGCGATTGCTGGATATTTACAAATTTGGGGGGAAAAGTCGATTTGGAAAGAGTTGCCAACTCCGCGCGATTGCTTAATGCTTTCGATATTTTCCTAGATTTAATTAATCTCTGGATTTTAAGTTCTCTGTATCTGCTGAACGTTTTTTGATACTCATTCAACAATTAGTTCTCGATTTTAAGAGTTTTCAACTCCGTGCAACATCTTAATATTTATAGTTTCACAATCTTTGGAGTTTACTTATTTAAAATCGATTTCATATATTGGCCGCGGCATGAAAATTTTATGGCGAGTGAAATCGAGCGTTATCTAAAAAATCCAGCGTTACGCAGTCAGCGTTATACCAACAAAATACATACTCACAGCAGAGAAATACCAACAACGAAGAAGTTTCCAACAAAATACACACAGCAGCAATCTGCTATTGTTTTGCAAATTGAATTGCACATTTTTGTAAAACTCCAAAAGTACTGAGCCGATTTTTATCGAATAAGTTTTAGAATATTATATTTGTGCTACAGCACATTTTCCTTTCAGAATTTTAAAAGTAAGTATATTTAATTAAAGATTTAAATGAAATCATACCCGAAGCCACGCATTGCTTGGTCGTTTTCTTTTCACCAGCTTGTACTTGCGAGAGTTTCAAGAAATTCCATGTTGCTCTCTATCTTCTCTTTTTATGTTCACCTAGCCACAGCACAACAAAAAAATTGTATGTGTTTGAATATGTGTGGTTAATTATAAATCCAACAAGTTTTGTTTCATTGAAATCAGTTAAAAATTCGAGTTATTTAAATTTTAAACATTAATCTTTTAAAAACAGAACAAAATCGTTGTTTTTCATGCTGCTTTGCCTAAACTGAGTTTTTCGCAAATAAGATCAAGCAAAACATAGTTATTTTAGTGATTTTGAAGAAGTTAATTTAGATTTAGTTTCTGGAAGAACAATGGGAACGACTAGATATTATACAACCATTGATGCTATGTTTTCACGATTACCACGAACCTAATATTACAGTATTTAATAATGACGTTACTTTTAATGAAATTCATCAATTTACCTCATAATGAAATTTACCTTTTACTAATACAGGGTGTCCCGCAATTGAGTGCAACTATTTATGGAGGTGAAAGATTATATCCAGCGGAGCAAAAAGTCGTATGAGAGGGGGGTGGGGGGTCAATTTTCACGTTCTTAGGAGCTACAGGGTTGATTAATATTTGACGACTTTGATTCACGTTATTATTTCTAGCAGAAAAACTAACATACATAAGAGTTATTGCGAAGGCAATAAAATCACCTTTTTAAAGTTATATCAACAAACCCCAATGACTTAACCGTTACCGAGCTGTGCTCGTGTGAAGATGAAATCAACCGGTTGAAACTTCCAAATTTCAACTTTGAGTGCAAATTTCTTTTCGCGTTATAAATGAAATTTTTTCCTATGAATAATATTGTAATTTATTTAATTTTCTTTTAAATGACTCAAAAAACATAAAAGTATCTTTAAAAATAAGAAAGATGGCTGTACTAAAAACTTATACTTATTAGAAAATAATGATAAATAATGACAAAACAGTTATCAAAATGTATAATTTTTTTAGTACAGCCAACTTTTTTATTTTTTGAGATATGTTTATGTTTTTGGTGTTATTGAAAAGAAAATTGAATAAATTAAAAAAATTGATCACGCAAAAAAATTTCATTTATTATGCGAAATTCCGACAAGTTTGCACTCAAAGTTTAAATTTGGTAGTTCCAATTGATTGATTTCATTTTCACACTAGCACAGCTCGGTAATGGTTAAGTCGGTAGGGTTTGTTGATATACTGTTAGAAAGGTGATTTTATTGCCTTTGCAATGAGCTATCAAAATAAGTCTTATGTAGGTTAGTTTTTCTGCTACACCGAGAAAAAATTTTATGTTAAATTGAAAAAAAAACTAGTATAATTTATAAGATGGCTTTGGCAGTTTTCAGCCACCCAAGTACTTTATCAAAACGCCTAAGTTTTACAAGTTGACTTGCCAATTTTTATTGGGTGATAAATTAACCAAGTATTTGATAATTTTTTATACACTACTTTAAAAAAAAAAATTTAATTTCAAAAATATAATTTTTTTTTCGGGTTTTGGTTTTTATTTTTTTTTTTAAGCTTCCGCCTCTTGTTCTGTGATTTGCTTGACTGAAATCGGCATCAACACTAATTTTTCTTTTATCAACACCGTTTTTTTCTTAGAAATTAATGACTTCTCGGCTTTTCTTGCTGATTGACGTCTATTATAACAAGAACATTAAATTAAATTAAATTAAATTAAATTAAATTAAATTAAATTAAATTAAATATCAAATACAAAAATTTTACCTTCGCATGCCGTTGAGATTCCAACCCACACAAACCCGATACCACAGTGTACGAAGACACTACGCTACGCATTGAGCCAAACTCCTTCGTTACGCGGAGTGATTTACTCAATATTAATTAAAACTGAAGATATGCTGCAGCTATCAACAGAATACTGCGACATACTGCATCTGTTAATACAGCATCTGTTAAAATCTGTGAATCAAATATTTTTTTTGGCAGGGTATCGAAGTATGTGCTTTCAAAGCAATGTATTAAACAATTTTTGATTGCAAAGGGACTTACCCAGAAGCATTAAAAATGCTCATACGCAAGACTTATGTCGATGACGTTCTCTCAGGAGGCCACGATATTTGTTCTGCTCTTAACGCACAAAATCAGCTCATCGATGCCCTCAGGTCAGCCAGACTTCCGCTAAAAAAATTTACGGCAAATCACCCAGACCTCCTCAGCCATTTGACTAAAGATGATTTACTCGATGAGGATTTCCTCCGGTTTTTTGATACAAGTGCAACTAAAACTCTAGGCATCAGATGGATTGCTCTGAGTGGTTCATTCCCTTATAACGTCAAACCAATTTTCTGTACAGCGTCTGCCACAAAAAGGCAAATTCTCTCTGCGGTAGCAGCACTTTTTGACCCAGCAGGGTGGCTGGCACCGATAATACACACTGCTCCTAAAGGATCGATAGGTTTCATGAAAATGACAACAAAAACTAAAAATGAGGCTTGATTTGTAATTTTCTTACGATCAATATGTTGAAATTTAAGTCGGCACTGCTCCTTTTTGGGAACTAAGGGGTTAAGAAGTATTTCACGATGTTGATTCATGCTATTGTTTCTAGCAGAAAAACAAACACACATAATACGTATTTAAAGAACTCATTGGAAAGGTAATAAAATCACCTTTTTAACAATATATCAACCAACATTATAGGCTTACTCGTTCCCGAGCTGTGCTCGTGTGAAGATGAAATCAATCAGTTGAAAGTACTAAGTTTTGACTTTGAGAGCGAATTTCTCAGAATCAGTACTTTCAACTGATTGATGAAAGTATTCTAGGGATCAAAATAAGAAACTTTGACGAAGGAACCATACCTCTAAAACGAATTCTGATGTCCCCCAATTTGGGTCGAACTTTTGGGTAGGGGCAAATTTTGAAAAATCCCACTTTGACCCATTTAGAGTGCTCCAATCGAGTCCAAATGTATGACCGACCCCCACTAACTTTGGAGTTCCGACCCACCCATGCCAGTGGCACACCCCCTGGGGGTTCCCCATACAAACATTTCAAAAAATCGCCAGTTTTTTTCTTTTTGGAGTTTTTTTCTCTTTAGAAATTTATTCAACCCTCTTAAAAAATGAAGGTATCACTGTGACACAATTGCAAATCGGAAAATTGCTTGTGTGCGTTTTTTAAGGCACCACAAGACACAGTTGCATGTCGTAAACTTGCTTGTGTAGTTTTTTTATATCACCTACTTAAGAAATGAAGGTTGTTTTAACAACCCTTTTTGTGGGTATTTTAGGGCACCTTCTTAAGAAATGCGCGTTTTATGCAACCATTTTAACAATTAAGATATCACTGGAATGCACCGCAACCCTTGAATGAACCCGCAACTGTGACACAATTGCAGATCCTAAAATTGCTTGTGTGCGTTTTTAAGCCACCACAAGACACAGCAGGTAGAATTGAAATTACCATTTCATTCTTATTCAACAGTTTTTGTGAATGCATTAAGTCGTTGTGAAGAACTCAAAGTGTGAAGTGCTAATTTAAGATAAAAAAATATTTAAAAAAAAAATAATAAGTGAAGTTGGCCATTCCAAATCAAAAAGTTTACAATGAATCCACCATCCTCTACACCGCAAGATGAAGCAACAACAACATCAACAACTATCGAAAACCCAATGAGTCATATACCCAAGCACGGTGTTATTGTTTTTGGTGTGTCTACTGATTTGACTGATCTTTATTTACCAACCCATCTGGATATCTTGAGATATTATTTTTACTTAAGCGAACGTGCTAAAACAGAACAAAAAAGTTTTCCCATAAATCATTCACTATTCAAGTACAAGATAAGTTGAATGGAATTTGGGAAAAACTTGGTATGGAAATAATGCTGAAAAAAAGTGTATTTAATAAATTGAATAAATTGCTTGACAAGTATCAAGAGCAAATCAAGAGAAGAAACAAAACCCAACAATTTACAGAGTATGTAAAATCTCTGGAAACAATTTTTTACATTGGATCATGTAAATGCGATTTGAAGGCAGCTCCATGTGCATGCGGCTGGGTTCCCGAACGCCTCAAAGAGTTCATGCACGATCAACATAATCAGAGAAGACTAACAATGGATGCAACAATGGTGATGGAAACTGAAGAGCAAGGAGCAACGTCTATGTCATCAATGCCAACATACCAAGATCCCGATGATTCAACATACGCACCGCTACCGGTTCAAGAAGATATGGATAGAAGCACAAGTTCACAATACACAGAGAGATACGATTGTTTTAACTTTGCCTTGGTATGTGACAGATTTGGTGTGCCTGATAGAGTAGCATCGGCATTGGGAACCGCTCTTTCCAAGATTTTAAAATGAAAGATAAGCATGGCAAACCTCTCATCATGGATAAATCGAAAGTTCGCAGAGAAAAAGAGAAATGCAGACAAGAAGTGGTTCGCAAACGGTTAGATCATACCAATTTGTTAGCGTTTTCATTCGGTGGCAGAAAAGATGATACTTTAACGACAGCTAAAGTTGATGAGAAGTATCATACTAGGATGGTAAAAGAATCTCATCTTGTTATTTTGAGAGAACCCAATTCTGAATTGATTGGTTACGTAAGACTGGAACATGAAATCGCTGAATACAAAACAACCAAATTAAATGATTTTTTCAACGATAAAAATATATCACTGGATGCATTAATTGGAATATGCACTGACGGTGAGCCAACAAACACTGGCCCACACGGTGGAATTATACGATGATTCGAATTGCTGTTAAAAAGACCATTGCATTGGTTCGTTTGCCTTCTACACTTCAACGAACTTCCGTTTCGGCATTTGTTTGAACCTTTGGATAAATCAACCAGCACTGGACCAAGATCGGCATCCGGAAAACGGAGCCGTCAAATCGAAACTTGTGAAACTCTTCCGGTATGTTATTGCTATCACTCATTTATTATAATTGTCAACCATTTTTAATTATTTTATTATTATATATTTTCAGGTGGTGGACGGCTTCCAGAAAATTGAGTTGCAAAATATGCCCCCGCTCCAGAAAAAAATTGAATTTTCCACCGATTCGAAGTACTTATACTGGCCCATGCAATTTCTAGCGGCGTGGTTTCGGTGGATCTGGCTAACATCAAACCAGGGAAAATTGTACATTCTCGGTGGCTCACCAAGGCCGCTAGATTATTACGATTATATGTGACAACGGAAAATCCAGATGCAAATTTAATAATTCTGGTTGAATTTATAATAAAATGTTATGTGCCAATGTACTTCAATATCAAGTATTACAGCTCTGTCGTGTACGGCAGTGCATTATTTTTCAACTTCATTAGTTGGTCACGATTTCTAGAACCTCGTTTACGCAAAGAAAAGCGCAAAGAAAAGCGCGACTGTCTATCAACATAATTCTACGCTAAAGTAAAAAAGACTTCAAACAATAATTTTTTTAGTTTCTTTTCTATAACTAACTTAAATTAATTTTTTCATTTACATATGTTCTGACTAAATAAATTTCAAAAGAGAAAAAATAGATATAATTATAAATAAATAATAAATATTACTATAAATAAATAAATAAAAATAAAGAAAAAACATAGCCATTTCGCTGATTTTTTCATGTAAAGTGCCAAAACTGGTGATTTTTTGAAATGTTTGTATGGGGAACCCCACAGGGGGGTTCCAGGGGGTGTGCCACTGGCATGGGTGGGTCAAGCCTCCAAAGTTAGTGGGGGTCGGTCATACATTTGGACTCGATTGGAGCACTCTAAATGGGTCAAAGTGGGATTTTTCAAAATTTGCCCCTACCCAAAACTTCGACCCAAATTGGGGGACATCAGAATTCGTTTTAGAGGTATGGTTCCTTCGGCAAAGTTTCTTATTTTGATCCCTAGAATACGATTTTCACAGAGCATTGAGCGATTTTTAAATCGACCCGCCCTAATGAATATGTATGTTCTTAAGTTCAGAATAATGAATAATTTTTTTTCTGGAACTTCTCAAAAGTTATAAAAATATATAAAAATACATGATTACAGCACAGAATGGCCAAAGTTAAAAAATTCTCAAAACCTTTCTATGTAACAGTACTCTGGGTTCGGAATTCATATATTCACGATCAAAAAGTCCATAGGATGACACATAGATGGCGTTACTAGATTTTTTTCATATGATTTTTATTTAGTGCCAACCTTCAAACGATACGTATAAAAATTTGACAACGATCTGACAATTGATTCGTGATTTATAGCATTTTGTGTGCAACTATTGTTATTTAAAAAAAAATGAAAAAAAGTGAATTTCGAGTTTGGATAAAGTTATGCTTTTTGATAAAAAAAAATACAGTGGAAACCAAACAATGACTTGATAAACATTATCCGGACTCTGCTCCATCGAGACAAATGGTAGAAAAGTGGATTGCTGAATTTAAATGTGGTCGTACCAGCACAAATGATGCAGGAGCAGTGGACGCTCAAATCAGACTGTTATTCCACAAAATATAAAAAAAATCCACAAATTGGTTATGAACGATCGCAAATTGAAGGTGCACGAGCTAGCTGGCATTGTAAAGATATCAGATGGTAGTGTTTTTACAATTTTACACGAACATTTGGGTATGCGAAAGCTCTGTGCAAAGTGGGTGCCGCGTGAGCTCACAGTCGACCAAAAACAACAACTAATTGATGCTTCAGAGGAAAGTTTGGCGCTGTTAAACCGCAATAAAATCGAATTCTATCGTATCTATAAAAACATGGCTTCACTTTTACACACCAGAATCCAAAAGACAGTCAGCTAATGGACAGCAGTCGACGAACCGAATCCAAAGTGAGCATCCAAAGACCCAACAGTCGGCTTATAAGGTGATGGCGTCTGTATTTTGGGATGCGAACTCCAAATAGGAACCACCATCAACAGCGACTATTACTGTGCACTTTTGGATCGATTGAAGGCTGAAATCGCCAAGAAACGGCCATATTTGCAAAAAAAAGTGTTGTTTTACCAAGACAATGCACCGTGCACAAATCGATGAAAACGATGGCAAAATTTAATGAATTGGGCTTCGAATTGCTTACCCATCCACCGTATTCTCCAGATTAAGCCCCCAGCGACTTTTTCGTGTTTTCAGATCTCAAGAGAATGCTTGCTGGAAAGAAATTCAAGTCCAATGATGAAGTAATCGCTGAAACTGAGGCCTATTTTGACGAGAAAGAGAAATCGTACTATAAAAGTGGTATCGAAAAGTTGGAAAATCGCTATACTCGTTGTATCGCCCTCGAAGGCAACTATATCTATATATTCTATCTATATATATATAAAAATGTAAAAAAAAAAAATCTGTACATTAAATATTTTTTTGAAATTCTTTTTGCGATGGACGTTTTGAATGACGCTGAGTCCGAAAATCGCATTTTTAAACATTTTGTCTGTCTGTCTGTTAAAGCATCACGCGAAAACCACTGGATGGATTTAAATAAAACTTGGCATATAGGTTCCTTATATCCCCGGTCAACATATGGGCTACTTTTTATCCAGATAAAAAGGTTGGACCCGGTAGGGGGCGCTGCGATCGGGTTCCAGGCATTGTTTTTTTTAGCTTATCTCCGAAACCGTTCATCCGATTTGCATGAAA
Source organism: Coremacera marginata (assembly GCA_914767935.1). NCBI lineage: Eukaryota > Metazoa > Arthropoda > Insecta > Diptera > Sciomyzidae > Coremacera > Coremacera marginata. The sequence continues at coordinate 125,011,699 of OU612045.1, read as the reverse complement.
ATTTGTATGTAGAGATTTTCGGACGAGCTGAGTTTTTTTGACTTATCTACTCTGTTCTATCTCGAACGAGATGGCGCTGTAGTACAAATATTTTGAAAACCTCGAAAAACTCCTCAACCGTGCATCCAATTTACATGAAAATCGGTATATAGAGGTTTTCGGATACGGTGAGTGTTTTGCACTTATCTTTTCTGTGCTATCTTGAACACCAGAGGGCGCTGTAGTACAAATATTTTAAAAAACGTCAAAAAACTCCTAAGCGGTTTATCCGATTTGCATGATAGTTGGTATATAGAGGTTTTCGGATATGGTGCGTTTTTATGACTTATAAACTCTGTTCTATCTTGAACACCACCAGAACTCGCTGTAGTAAAAATATTTTTAAAAAAGTCAAAAAACTCCTAAGTCGCTTACCCGATTTGCTTGAAAGTTGGTATATAGAGATTTTCAGAAACGGTGAGTTTTCATTACTTATAAACTAGGTTTTATCTTGAACACCAGAGGGAGCTGTAGTACAAATATTTTAAAAAACGTCGAAAAAGTCCAAAACCGTTCATCCGATTTGCATGAAAATTTGTGTGTAGAGGTTCTCGAACACGCCGAGTTTTTTGACTTATCTACTCTGTTCTATCTCGAACACCAAGGGGCACTGTAGTACATGTTTTGAAAAACCTCGAAAAACTCCTAAACCGTACATCCGGTTTGTATCCGATTTGCATGAAAATTTGTGTGTAGAGGTTCTCGAACACGCCGAGTTTTTTGACTTATCTACTCTGTTCTATCTCGAACACCAGGGGGCACTGTAGTACATGTTTTGAAAAACCTCGAGAAACTCCTAAACCGTACATCCGGTTTGTATGAAAATTGGAAAATAGGGGTTTCTGATACGGTGAGTGTGTTGAACTTTTCTTTTTTGTGCTATCTTGAACACCAGAGGGCGCTTTAGTAAGTGAAAATTAGTCCAAAAGATACTGAAATCCACCCTGCCCTCAACTTGGACTAACTTCGCCTATCAATAAACAGACACTATCTCTGCTGTCAACCCAAAATTACAAACATTATTTGTGAGCTCGCCATCTGGCAACTCAACAGGATTACAATGATTATTTTCTGTGTATTTTCCACACACATAAAGGTAGAGAGGACTGGTTCATCAACAGCACCCGCCAGTGTCGAGAGTAGCCAATTGCTCCTTTCACATTAGCTACTTTACTAGTTCTATACGAACTAGCTACTTTTTTGACCCAAGCTAATGCATAAAAGGGTGAGTTCAATCAACTTCAAGCTTGTTCTGCTTATTGTTTATGTTTTTGACGTCTTGATTCTGTAAGAATGAACATATAGTTTGAAGTAATATTTTCGACAAAATATGATATATAACTCGTTTTAATTTCGTTGAACATGAAAAGAATAATTCTGAAGAAGAAAGTACAAAATAATTAACTAGAGAATACTTTCACAATGCCTACTTTCTTTCTTTTCTTCATCTTTCCGACTAGCGAATAGCACTAGTTATAGGCTAGGGAATGGTGATGCAAAAGGTAGCGATTGACCCCTGTCTATGATATGTTCACGTAAAATTCGCCATTTGAATGCAAAGAAAGTATATTGAAGTGTAACTAGTACTGGTTCACTAAGGGCTAGTGAAATCAGTAGTTCTGTACTAGTGTCATTTACTGCAGGGCAATAACAGCAGCCTTAGCATAACCATTTACAGCAACGATAGCATTGTCAACACAACCAGGCAGACTAGCATTACTATCTACATCTGCGTTGTCATTAACATTAAAGGCTGAATTTCTAAACGTCTTTTTGCAAAGTATCCGTCTGTTTTTTCTTTGAATTGGTGCTTGTAGATCCACTAAAACTGCGCAACTGGATTGTTATTTCTAAGCACGCTTTAGTTGCGCAGTTGCGCAAAATTTAACCTAGTAAACAAAACAAATGCAGAATAAATAAAATTACAGCAACTGCCAATAAACAGAACGTAGCGGAGAAATCAAACTTCTGTAGATCTCAACGTCGCGTGCCGCTCTATTCCTACTTATTATAAACGCTCACATATGAAATTCATGTAATAGATCGCAAAGTGACATTTCTCAACGTTCTACAATGTTCTGTTACGTCTATTATAATAAGCCCTTAAGCCTAATCTATATATAAATAGCAGAGCAACATTACAAGCAACATTACAAAAACATCTTAACATCACTGATGAAAAATTCGAAAAAGTAAAAGATATGTAAATATAATAGTGTACGTTGTTCAGATAAAATATTCAATTGCATATTTGCAAAAATTAGCCACAGGAAAGTATCGATATCCACTAAGAGAAAGTAGAATACATATCCGATGAACTGCCAAGTACTTCAGAATCTGCAAGAGGAGGCCAAGGAAGTTATTAGACGAACGTTCAACATTCACAAAAAAAAAGAAACTTATGGATGCTACAGAAGCGATTTCTATCGGACAACTGCCAACAACATTAACAGTTAAATACAACAGAGATATGGAAAAGCAAGGGGTGATATAACAAAAGCAGTTTCAAGGAAAATATATTCTCCCGAAATATTAGATATATTAGATCTATATTAATAAAAATATTTTTTTTGTTTGACTTTTATACAAATCTAAACGCCTGAACGGATTTCGCTCAAAGTTAAAACGTGTATTACTTCCGTCCTATATTAGGTTTATTTTAAGAAATCATTAAGACTCCAAAACTTCTAGGCCGATTACGCTAAAATTTTGGCAGTAGATTGTTTTCGAGCACGAGATGGTTTACGGGAAAAAATGTTTGCCACACCGCCATTTACCGCCTACAAATAAAAAAAGTATGGAAGCCGCGGACCACTGTGTCCTGCTAGTAATTATATAAATATCAATGAATGCTTCCAAAAAATTAAGGTTATGCTTTTAAATTATAGATACCTCAAATCGTTTAGAAGATCAAAAAATTTGCATTTCCGGTGCTTTTAAAGTTTAAGGACAATTTTTTTTAGTGTGGAAAAAATTGCGTGCTTTGAAAATTTTAATTAATTGATTTTATTTGTTCTCAGCGACCATAAATTAATCGTAATTCCTGTTTTTAATAATTTTTTTCTAAAAAAACACTCATATGAAGACCTTCATATTCATAACATGTACATCTATTAGAAAGCCTAATTTTGACCATTAATACCTTAGCATCCCTATGGTCAATTCGACTAAAACTTTGTGCAGTGAAAGCTGTATTATTTATACAGCTTCCTGTCCATAAAAAAAAAATCATAGAGATATCTTAATTCGTTCAGAAGTTATGATTTTTGCAACGAAAAATGCCAAATGTCGCCACTTTAGTTGCGTTGGTCGAGGTGTTTCCCAACTGATATTGATATTTTTATTTTTTAAATGAATCAGCGAAGGGAAAAGAAGTGCACCGCATAGTTTTTAAAGAAAAATGGTAGCTTGAATACCCATCGTCGCTCGGGGGCGGTATGGCGAAAAGGTCGAGTTTCGACCACAGGCGTACTCTAGTAAAAAAAAAAAACAGGAAGATATTTTAAATTTAATTACTTAAAAAATAAACTTATATTATTTCAAATCTTTCACAAAAAGGTTTTATACAGAAAGTCTTGCCCAATTCACGGAGTTTTGCAAATTTCTTAATCCAAGTCGAAAGCTACTTCTGTTTTTTGTAACGTCATGCTAGAGCATAGATTTGCTTATACCTTTAAATCAGTGTGGGCCAGCGCCTATGGCCTGTCTCTGTCGCTCTCACATGTGCGCGCACAAGCACACAACTAAAAGAACCGACACTGCTTTAAATCCTTAGGGTAAATTTTTTTACTTACTATAGTACTACTAATAACTACGCAAATATAAAAAGCCTTTTTAAAATGTTGACTTTTTAATTCTTTTTTTTTAATATTTTTCCGTACAAATCTTACGTAACGCCAGTTTGGAAATGCCCATATATATATAATCTTCTAAACAAATAAAGTTGCTAATTAAATATCAAGAAAAGATCAGGCATTCGTAAACTTAATAAAGAGGAATAAAAATTTCCATTTTTAATAAACAAATAAAGAACGAAATGGCCATTTCAGCCCTTGAAAGGACTTTGACCGAGCTTCTTATGATAAATTGTGTTGTTAAATGTTTGAACACAAATGATCGAGAACTGGACCTACATGTTTTATGCCGACTCCGAACGGCTTATGTTCTCAAGAAGCCTTTCATGGCAGTTTTTACTCTCTGAGGTTTGCCATTGTCTGCAGAGAGGTGACGGCCGAACAGAAAAATGAATTCTATTGAAAAAACTTTCTGTGTCAGGTTGTATTCAAACCAGGATTCTCTGGCGTATGGGCCACACTCTACCCACTGCGCCACGGCTGCCACATTTTTAATATCGATACTTTTTTAACTGCATACTATAACTTACCACTGTCTCGGTAGGTAGATTTTCATTGAACTGGAATGCAGAAAGCGTTGGGCCTAATCCATTATTATCTTGACGTTCTTTGTCCATGAAACTAAGACTTTTTGCTTTGGGTTTTAAATGAATATAATACAGTGTCTGATTGTCTGGATCCCACTGTGCCCAAGTAAACAATTTTGCAATGCATTCAGATGTTAATATGCTTGAATCCAAGAACCAAGTTTCAACTTTAGACAATTCCAAAGTATGTTGTGAACCATTTTCCTTTAACTTTATTGTAGTTGTATATTGAAGAATAGCTGAAAGAAAATAAAATCAACATTTTTGACATTAATATTTCGGCATAATTACGTTACAGCTTTTTGGATTTTAGATGACGTAATTTACCAAATATGGTATTATAATGCAATACAATTTGAATATAAATATTTGACAGAAATATTTCGTAAAAGGGAAAATATGATTTTCTATTCCTAAAAAAATTGAAACATATGGATTTTTTCTTTGGCCATTTTTATTATTTTTATTTGAAACCTAGCAAGCATTGAGTCTTTTAAGAGTCCTTAAGACACTTATTTATAAGCCGGAACGCTCATAATGAGCCAATGAGTATATATATAGCAGAGAATTTTTTTCGCTCTGAAGTTTAACATCACTCCAAATGTAGCAAGCAAATGGAGACTTTGCAGTTTTGTTTTCGAGATTAAATGTGCGCAGAAGCAATCTGCGCAGAACAATGTGCGCAGAAGCGATGCCGATATTTGTGCAGGCGCAGCGATGATTGTTCTTTTGGTTTTTTATATTGAAATTTTTTCCTGCACAATGTTTACGTTTTGGGCTAGACACTTGCTGCTTGAATGAATTTATTTCAATATGCCAACATTTATGCTAGTTTTAGGTATTTGTATATTTAAAAATATAAAATGATTTTTTCAATATTTCAATAATTTTTTCAATATTTCTACAATGAGTATATGAATAGTTTTTACGTCAAATAGAAAATTTTTCATTTATCCAATTTATGTTATTTTCAAATAAATTGGATAAATGAATTTTTTCATTTTTAGCTGCTTTTGCTTGCATAGATTTATTTCAATTTCCCAATTAGATATTTGCAAGTTTAAAAGGTTTTCAATCAACTTGCATGTATTGAATTGAGAAGTTGAAGTATAAAAATATGAAATGTTTTGAATTATCTGAATTTGATCGAATTTATTGTATTGAAAATAATAACATTTTTATGCCTGGCTTCCTTGTTGCAAGCATTTATTTCAATATGCCAATTAGATATTTGACAAGATTCAGGTATTTCTATGTAAATTCATTTTTTTGAGTTCAAATAATTTCTTTATTTTCAATAAATTGGAATAAACAGAATAACTTATAGCAGCGAATTTTTACATCAAAAGAAAAAAATGCGCCACAGCTGGCCCGCTTCGAACCCGGGCATTTTGATTGCAAGGCGAACACGTTAACCAGTCCACCACAACTCAACTTAATAAATATTTTCTTAATTACAAATTAAATGATAGAAAATGCTTAATTCAATGCAATATATGAGACCTTGAAATAAATTGGATTAAATCAAATTTTCCAGCACAATGTTTAGATTATTTAGCCGCTTATTCCTTGCATATATTTATTTCAACTTCCCAATTAGATATTAGGTTTTTAATTAACTTGTTTTTAATCCACTTGTAGGTTTCTATGAAAATATGAAATTTTTTTTTTCAATATTTCTATTTAGGTACATATATAAAATTTGCATTATTTACAACTATTGTTGTTTCTACGATGATGCAAACAAAAAAAGACAAATTCATTGAATAAGTTTGTTATTGTTTTTGTTCGCAAGCATGTGTGTGGGTAGCTGAAATGGAGGAAAGAAATTTGCATGCATTTTTTTTTTATATTCTGCTTGTTGTTGCTATCCTATAGCAAGCTAGGAATTTATCAACTGCTGTGCTTCTTGTTGGTATAGTACCTAGGATTTTTTTTCTTCTTGCTAGAATTTTAGAAATTTCAAAGTTGTGTTGACAATCGAAATTTTTAATATAGCTATATATTTATATGAAACCTTAGATATTATTATATTATTATTAATAGAATAGATATAGATACTTACTTCAATGTTTAAATGTTTGTAAGTTTTTGTAAATGTAAAAAAATTTAAGAATTTCCCAATTAGATATTTGCAAGTTTCAAAGCTTTTCCATCAACTTGCTGGTATTTATTTGACAAATTGAAGTATGGAAAAATTAAATCTTATTTTTTCAATGTTTGTAATTATATTAAAATTTTTTAGGTCAAATAGAAAATGTTGCATTTAATCCAATTTATTATATATTATATATTATACATCACTCAATGCAATTTACATATTATATTTTCAAATAAATTGGAATAAATGTGGAAAATATATTGGCAATATTTTAAACATGTTTTAAAAAAGTGGTGGAATACAACTTTAACTTGCAAGGTATAACAATTTAATACGAGATTTTTAGAATAATCAAAACGTTTTCGAAACGAGATTTAAAATTAAATTAAATACAATTTTTGGAACAATCGAAACGTTTTCGAACTGGCGAAAATATGAGATATTTACCAAAACGTGACAAAATAAACAAAAAATTAATTTTCGAGGTTTTTAATAACCAATAAATTATTACATTGACGGAAAAACTCTACATGTTAAAATTATAATTTTAAACTTACCATGCCACCCATAAGCACCTTACCCATTCGGCGATTGCTGTTGTTAAATATGTTGAAACGAATACGAGAATTTTTCAGGAAGAATTTTTCATATAAGAAACTTGATCGGCTATTCGTTTCGAATGTATACGATGTGCATGAAAAAAAAGACTTATATTTTTTTTCATTAATTTTTCTTTTAATTTCCTTTCATTAATTTTACAGAACGAATCAAAATAAAAACAAGGAGAAAAACATATCTACAAAATTTTATTTATGTGAAATGTTTCATTTAATCAAATGAATTACATATATTGATATATTTAAAATATTTGAAACATTCTTCAAAAACTATCTTCACAAAATATGTGGAAAATAGACATAAAATTTTATTCATAGTAAAATACAATAGTTTAATTTAATCCAATGTATATATATTCAAATATTAAGGATTAAATGTGGATAATATATAAATATATTTTAAACAATTTTCATAAACTATCTTCACAAAATTTGTATGTATAAGCTTTGGCTAATGCAAAACTAACTGCAATCATTTAAATAAATGTAAAGTATAACATAAAAAAGTGCACTGAAAAAATAACTTTTCATTGATGAAACGTACGTGACACTTGTAACTAACTTGTAGAGTTTTTCCATCAATGTAATAATTTATTGGTTATTAAAAACCTCGAAAATTAATTTTTTGTTTATTTTGTCACGTTTTGGTAAATATCTCATATTTTCGCCAGTTCGAAAACGTTCCGATTGTTCCAAAAATTGTATTTAATTTAATTTTAAATCTCGTTTCGAAAACGTTTTGATTATTCTAAAAATCTCGTACTAAATTGTTATACCTTGCAAGTTAAAGTTGTATTCCACCACTTTTTTAAAACATCTTTAAAATATTTCCAATATATTTTCCACATTTATTCCAATTTATTTGAAAATATAATATGTAAATTGCATTGAGTGATGTATAATATATAATATATAATAAATTGGATTAAATGCAACATTTCCTATTTGACCTAAAAAAATTTAATATAATTACAAACATTGAAAAAATAAGATTTAATTTTTCCATACTTCAATTTGTCAAATAAATACCAGCAAGTTGATGGAAAAGCTTTGAAACTTGCAAATATCTAATTGGGAAATTCTTAAATTTTTTTACATTTACAAAAACTTACAAACATTTAAACATTGAAGTAAGTACCCTATAGGAACAAACTAACTTGTTTTTAAAAACAACTAATTAAAAAACTAGTTTAAAATAAACCAGTATATGAACTACTTTGAATTATATTAAGGCGGCATCCACTTCAATATATGAAGTAATTGAAATACTACTTAAAAACCAGTGATTGATAAACTACTAATTATATTAAGGCGGCAACTACTCTGATGTTGGCATGTTTTAATTGAAAATTTTTATTAGATTACAAGCTTATATATATTTAACCATGTTATTTCATCAAATATTATTAACTTTTGGCCATCAGTAATAGTTTTCAATTGGATATTTTAAAGCAATTAAAAAAATAATTTAAATGTAACTACTTTAACAACTAGTTGAAAATATATGTAGACGACAGTCAATTGACTTATTTAGCGGACATCACCATACAAAATAAGTTAGTTCGTTCTATGGAAAAAAGTCAGAATTTCAACTAGTTGTAGTTGACAAAAAACTACTTTATCAACTACTTTTAAATTAGTTGATTTTCCTACAGGGTATCTATATCTATTCTATTAATAATAATAATATAATAATATCTAAGGTTTCATATAAATATATAGCTATATTAAAAATTTCGATTGTCAACACAACTTTGAAATTTCTAAAATTCTAGCAAGAAGAAAAAAAATCCTAGGTACTATACCAACAAGAAGCACAGCAGTTGATAAATTCCTAGCTTGCTATAGGATAGCAACAACAAGCAGAATATAAAAAAAAATGCATGCAAATTTCTTTCCTCCATTTCAGCTACCCACACACATGCATGCGAACAAAAACAATAACAAACTTATTCAATGAATTTGTCTTTTTTTGTTTGCATCATCGTAGAAACCACAATAGTTGTAAATAATGCAAATTTTATATATGTACCTAAATAGAAATATTGAAAAAAAAAATTTCATATTTTCATAGAAACCTGCAAGTGGATTAAAAACAAGTTAATTAAAAACCTAATATCTAATTGGATCTATTTCATCTTGCATGAAATAAATATATGCAAGGAATAAGCGGCTAAATAATCTAAACATTGTGCTGAAAAATTTGATTTAATCCAATTTATTTCAAGGTCTCATAAATAGCATGAATTAAGCATTTTCTATCATTTAATTTGTAATTAAGAAAAGATTTATTAAGTTGAAATATGGTCGACTGGTTAACGCGTTCGCCTTGCAATCAAAATGCCCGGGTTCGAAGCGGCCAGCTGCGGCGCATTATTTTTCTTTTGATGTAAAAATTCGCTGCTATAAGTTATTCTGTTTATTCAATTTATTGAAAATGAAAGAGCTTGGATTAAAAATGCTACATTTTCTATTTGACCTAAAAAAAATGAATTTACAAAGAAATACCTGAATCTTGCCAAATATCTAATTGGCATATTGAAATAAATGCATGCAAGGTGGTAAAAATATGTTATTTATTCCTCCAAAATGTTATTATTTTCAATACAATAAATTCGATCAAATTCAGATAATTCAAAACATTTCATATTTTTATACTTCAACTTCTCAATTCAATACATGCAAGTTGATTGAAAACCTTTTAAACTTGCAAATATCTAATTGGGAAATTGAAATAAATCTATGCAAGCAAAAGCAGCTAAAAAATGAAAAAATTCATTTATCCAATTTATTTGAAAATAACATAAATTGGATAAATGAAAAATTTTCTATTTGACGTAAAAAAATATTCATATACTCATTGTAGAAATATTGAAAAAATTATTGAAATATTGAAAAAAATCATTTTATATTTTTAAATATACAAATACCTAAAACTAGCATAAATGTTGGCATATTGAAATAAATTCATTCAAGCAGCAAGTGTCTAGCCCAAAACGTAAACATTGTGCAGGAAAAAATTTCAATATAAAAAACCAAAAGAACAATCATCGCTGCGCCTGCACAAATATCGGCATCGCTTCTGCGCACATTGTTCTGCGCAGATTGCTTCTGCGCACATTTAATCTCGAAAACAAAACTGCAAAGTCTCCATTTGCTTGCTACATTTGGAGTGATGTTAAACTTCAGAGCGAAAAAAATTCTCTGCTATATATATACTCATTGAATGAGCTCCGTTAATGGCCTAATTTTGAGCATGTTTCCCTTCCTGATCTGAGTGCTAACTTTTGATATTTATGATTCAAAAGTGCGAAATACAAGTATGTGCATTTTAAGAGTCAGAATTGTGAGTGTTTTCCGACTCTTAAAAGAGTCATATTTACGAGTATTTTTCAACTCATAAATAACAAAAATCACGATGGTTTTGTGATACATACGACACAAATATTAGGCTTCTTTCAAAACTCTTAGGACTCTCGACAAGATATAAGTCTAACATGAGAGTGTTTCCCTTCCAACTGTTGGAGTGTCTGTTGGAAGTTATTTAATTTTTGTTAGAAGTTACTTCAATGATGTCAGCCTGGAGATAATGCGAAGAACAACAATTGCTAATAGGTGCTACTACGGGCTCAGTAAGCAACTAAGTTCAAGAGCCCTCTCTCGATCGACAAAACTAACACTACAATACGTTCGTTCTACCTGTTCTTCTTTATGGTGTTGAGGCATGAGTAGTTTCGCAAACTGACGCATCTGCTCTGGGGGTGTTCGAGAGAAGTTTTCCGCAAAATCTTCGGTCCTGTTAGGGGCTGTTCATAAATTACGTAGCACTTTAAGGGGAAGGGGGGTCAAACATTTGGGACGAACTGTGACAGGGGGGTGGGGGGAGATGTCGGTCGTGCATTACGTCACAGAAAGATGTTTAATAAATTCAGTTTTAAAAATTTTAAATTTTGTTAAATATTGCTTTCATTTTTTATCGTGGCGGCCGAGGTGTAGTGGGTAGAGTGTGTGGCCCATACGCCAGAGAATCCTGGTTCGACTCCTACCTGACACAGAAAGTTTTTCAATTGAATTAATTTTCTGTTCGGCCGTCACTCCTCTGCAGACAATGGCAAATCTCAGAAAGTAAAGACTGAGGACTATCAAGGGCTGGAATGAGCATTTATATTTATATACATATATATATAATATATATATATATTATATAATAATATATATAATATATATAATAATAATATATATAATAATATATATATATATATATATATCAATATATATATCAATAAAAAAAACACACCTAATAAAACGAACGGATCACAAACTGAAAAAAACAGCTAAAACTATGTTTTAATCGAGCAAAGGTATAAAAGGCATATGAAACACCTTCAATAAGTATAGCAGCTTAAAAAAACAGTTTTTTTTTGCTGAACTGAAGTGTGAATTGTTACTCTAAAGCAGTCATACTAAATATCTGTTATAACTTCACGTGCAAAGCGAACTCCAAAGAGTCATAAAAAAACTAAAACAAACCACAATTTCCACAATTGTCGAACATCCAAGTTATAACGTATTGCCACTTGTAGGTGCTTTTGTTAACGTTAGAAAAGCTTTATTTGTGGTTAGCTCTGTTCACATTTTTTCTAAAATTGTTGGCTAAACACATAGAACAACGTGAAATTTACATGTTATAATTCCATAATAACACAGTGCAACACGAAAAAAAATAACCATATACGGACACCACTATGTGATAAAAGACCAATAAAAAATACCCCTGTCTCCCAGTTTTGCCCAAAGTCCTCCAGGTTTTTTTTTATGGGCCCCCAAAGAAGTGGGGCCTAGGTGTAATTTTTGGAAAAAAGTGATTATTTTCTCAAGCTCATATCTTGCAAGCCGTTCGGAATTTTGATTTGCTCTTTGAGGCAAAGTTGTAGCTCTTGTCATAAACAACAAAAATTGTAAACATATAAAACCAAAAAAACTTCACCTTCAAGGTCAAAATCGCAAAAAACTTTAAAAAATGAGCGAAAAATGGCCCGAAGAGCGTTCTTTTATTTTCCGCTTTTTCGAACAAATTTACTTTATGAAAAATGCGCCAATTTTCTTTGGCCTGGTAGGGCTTACAGCGCTGATTAAGACCCCAAAGTTTTTTTAAGGAGGCCGATCCAACTTCTTGAGATTAAGGCCTTTATAGCTTGAGTATATAATCGCTTATATCTCACCCATTTCTTATCCGATCTGGTTGAGATGGGTATCATTGAGAAGACCTTTGAAAACGCTATAAATCTGTATATAAATATGTTAATTTTTATTTACTCATTGAGGCAAATCAAAAAAAAAAAATTTTTAACCTCACTTTATTAATAAAAATCTGGTTTTCTCAAAAAACAGCCTTGTAAACTTATTTCTTTCTAGACTCAGTAAAAGACAACACTTCAATCTTTTGTTTAAGGTATAATACTCCGCATTAACCCTTCTAAGACCGGAGATAGTGAGGTAGTGTAAGTGAGGAAGTGTAAGAAAATAAGCGATTTATTAAAAAAAATGTTGATTTCAAAACTTTGAACGTAAATAATTGTCAGTCAGGAGGCCGAGTGTGTGAGTGCACTGTACCTTCACTGATAGTAAGTGCATTCTAATAAAAATTCTCAAGCTGGTGGGTGAGTTCCTGTGCCCAAACTATCAAACAACTACCTGGAAGCAAACATCTGCATTGAATTCACATAAAAACAACCCAAAATATAAAAAAAATACCTGTAAACACGTTGTAGCTCTTGTCATAAAAGTGAAATTGTGAACATATAAAATCAAAAAAACTTGTATCAAAAAACTACCTGGAAGCAAACATCTGCATTGAATTCACATTGTCTTGTATGTTTAATTAACGCTCAAAAATGAAATATGCCTGGCCAGAACCATGTGTTTGTCGAAGGGTTAAGGGGGTCCTCTGGTAATCCGAAAATTTTTTCGATTTTTTTTTTTCATATTTCTATTGCTCAGATACTCAAAAACATTTTCCCAAAAGGATTTTTCAAAATTCGAAATAGTTTAGGAGATACAGGCATTTTTGTGTAGGTATGTTTTCGTCAAAATAACGCATCAGCAAAGTTGTTTATTTGCCTGCAGTCATTAGTCGAAAATTCTGTGGAATTCTTCCAAAATATGTATTGATATTACAAAATATACACACACAGTATGTATACATGCAGTATGTATACATGCATGTTTTGATTTAGGGGTTGAAATGATTTTGAGCCCAGGTGTTCACATGAAAGAAGCAAACGAACGAGATTCAGTTTATTTTCGAACGCTGAAAGCTACGCGTGCGCGATAACTGCTGTTGTAAAATAAAAGAAAAATCGTTTTGTGTTTTTTTTTTGCTATGGATAAAAAAAGCCACCCAAACGCGCCGCGTAAGTACGCGTATCGAACAAAAAAGAGGCATTTCCGTGGAAACCAGCACTCCCAAGTAGAGGACACCGACTTTGCCAGCACATCGGCCAAAAAATTGAAGAAAACGCAAGACAATGAAGTCATCATCGAAAACAACCTCCAGTTCTGTTTCTTGGAATTTTTTTCATTTTTCCAAACGCTTGCTGCTCTGATTATCTGCGCCCAATGTAAACAAAAAATTCGATTTGGAAAAACATGTATGCGTGGAGTCGGCTTCAAAGTGAGTCTGCAGTGCCAATGTAAAGCTACACAGTATATTAATTCTTCGCCGGTGGTCGGTAAATCTTTTGTTGTAAATCGCCGGTTGATATTTGCCATGAGATTGCTTGGAATAGGGAGAGAAGGTATTAATATGTTCTGCGGATTAATGGACATATGCCAAGGATTGTGCCTTGATGCGTACTATGGCACCTTGAAAAACATGCATGTGTCTGCTAAAGCAGTTTACAAGCAGTGCCTGTTGAATGCGGTTAAAGAAGAGCAGGAACAGCAGAAAGAAAAAAATCCTGACTGTGACTCCTCATTGCTGACCGTTTCAGGGGATGGCACCTGGAAAAAACGGGGATTCTCGTCTCTTTTTGGTGTCACTACGCTCGTCGGTAAACATACCAAAAAAGTGGTTGACTCCGTTGTCAAATCAAGCCTTTGCCAGGCATGCAAAATGTGGGGGAAAAAAATGACTCTGCAGACTTCGAAGAATGGTACGAATCGCACCAGAAAACATGCACAAACAACCACAGTGTGAGTGCGGGCAAGATGGAGGTAGATGCCGTAAAGGAAATGTTTGCCTCATCGATCGAAAAATATGGCATAAAATATGAAAAATATATTGGCGATGGCGACAGCAAAACCTTCAAGGCCATTATAGACCTTGATCCGTATAACGGCAACCCCGTTGTCACAAAAAAGGAGTGCATCGCTCACGTGCAAAAACGCATGGGCACACGGCTGCGCAAGGCCAAAAAAGAAAACAAAGGCATCGGTGGAAAAGGCACTGGCAAACTGACAGACAAAGTCATAAGCGAGCTGACTACTTACTATGGACTTGCTATTCGACGTAATAAGGACTCTGTGGAAAACATGAGAAAAGAAATATGGTCAACATATTATCACAAAAGTTCAAGTGATAGTAATCCACAACATATGTATTGCCCACCTGGTGAGTCCAGCTGGTGCGCCTATCAAAAGTCAGCAGCAGAAGGCTCATTAGCCTCATTTCACCACACGTACGCCCCACTTGATGGAAAGGTTCTGCAAGTAATGAAGCCCATATACGAAGCGTTATCATCCGACGATCTACTCAACCGATGCACTGGAGGTGAAACGCAAAATTGTAACGAATCGTTCAACTCGCTTTTGTGGACCTTTGCGCCGAAACATATCCACTGTGGTGCTACCACAGTCGAAATCGCAAATTTTCTGGCAACCTGCATTTTCAACGAAGGCTTCACAAGTATTTTAAAAATAATGTCAACAATGGGTATTGTCATCGGCCCACAAGCCGAGATGTATGCTGAATCTCGCGACGGAAAACGACTTCAACGCTCAGAGCTAAAAACGTACGCATCATCGAAAGAGGGTCGCACAGCCCGCAGAGCCCAAAAAGCCATGGAAAACTCGTTTTATGAGATGGAGGAAGGCACACTTTATGGGGCTGGAATTGCCGATTAATATTCGTAAGTATTGTATTAAAAAAATATGTGTTAATGTCATTTGTGTGCCTCAAAATTGAAGTCAAAACTTTAAACGCGTTTTTCTCGAAACCATGTTTTTCAAAACTTTGCGCACGATAACTCAAACAGTTTTTGACCGATTTTGATATATGAGGCATGAAACGACGCTATAGCCCCTACCTCAAACTTGCCGAAAAAATAATGTTTACTATTTTTTTTTCTACACTAGACTACAAAAAAAAAGGTCGAAATTCGATTTTTCATTTTCAAAGTGGCGGCTCCCCCCCTAAAAAAATTTTTGTTTCCGAGGTAGGGGCTATAGGGACATTCATTCTAAGTAACTGAATATTTTTTATTTTTTTTTCAGACGATGTTTACACTTGGAATCGTGCGCAATTTGGACTCACCTTTTTTCCGGAGAACCTCGTTACCAGGCCGAGAACTTTCTGAACGGTCCATAAATTCACTTTTTCAAAATTTTGTATTTTTTTCAATAAATTAAGCTACCCAAATCAAAAAACGGAACTAAAATATCTTTACTCGTTCTCTTTCCACAATATTTTGAAAAAAGGCTAAAATTTGGCATAGATTACCAGAGGACCCCCTTAACACCGTTTAGGTAGCGCTTAGGTATCACGCGATCACGCACCGACCGCAGCAGCACAGGCAATGCAGTAAGCTCAGCACACGCAACAAGGGACGCAGCACACAATATAAAAGCGACATCGCTCACATCGAGGCATTACACAGCGCGACGTCAACGAGATCTCAGCGGTGAAAGTTAAAGTAAAAAAAGTGAAAGTGCTACAGCATAATTCGCACACAACATTGGCAATTGACAATTTCAATAAGCAGTGTGAAAATATTAATTTATTTTGCTACGATTGCGGTCATCAAATCAGAAAAAAAAAGTTCTACAAAATTTCAAAAGGAAAAGTATCTTTTAACTAGTGAATTCAAGAGAGCATATAAGTTGTTTTTCGACGAAGAAGACTTGACCGGTGAAAATTACACTCCTAATACAGTGTGTCGCCAATGTTATAACTATCTCAAGGCATGGTTGAGTGGAGGCAAACATAGTATGAAGAATTGTAAGCCGGTAAACTGGATTAATCTCCCAGGTGATCATGATGAAACCAGTTGCTATGCATGCGTAAATTACACATGTGGTCTAAATCGATATGCTGAGAGGAACAAAACTTATAAAGCAACTGTAACAGCCACACTACCAGTGCTTGCACCTGAAAATTTTGTATCACCAAGGCCGCCAACTCCAGATCGTAGTACAGAATGTACAGGAATGACTAGAGCAAGTGGTGTTACTTATGAAGATCCATTTGATACCGATTATGAGCCCCAACAGGGAAGAGATGGACCACAACTAATAACACAAATGGAAATGGATTTCATTGTGGCCATATTGGGACTATCGCAGCGACTTGCCATATTTTTGACAGCGTTTTTAAAGCAAAGAAAACTCACACATGGTAATGTGAACTCTACGGTGTACCGCAAACGGCAAGCTGAATTTCAGAGCATCTACATTCTAAATGATGACAATTCGTTCGCTTACTGCAACGATGTAAAAGCTTTGGTGGTAAAAATGGGAATGAACTACATCGCTAGTGAGTGGAGATTATTTATTGATGGTTCTGTTTCAAGCTTGAAAGCAGTGTTGTTGCATGTGTCGAACCGAAAACCTTCCATTCCGCTAGCAATGGGTATTAACATGAAAAAAAGCTATGAAACATTGAAAGATATAATGGAAAAAATCAAATACTACGAAAATAGATGGAAGATTTGCTGTGATTTTAAGGTCATCAACATTTTGCAAGAGATCATCGATAAGGGCGGCTTTCCAAAATTCTTTTGTTTTCTTTGTAATTGGGATTCGCGCTCACCTCTGAATCAATAACCAATGTAATTCGTGGAGACCAAGAGGAAGTGTGGAGGAACAAATGAAACAACATAAACTGAGGAATGCACCTTTAATAGACAATACTCAAGACATCTTGCTGCCACCGCTCCACATAAAATTGGGAATTGTTAAAAAATTCATCGAAGTGGCCGTTGTAAAGTGTCCAAACGCATTCGACTATTTGAAAAGCGTTTTCCCAAAGCGTAGCGATGACAAAATTAAAAAAGGTATTGTAGTAAATTTAAAACAAATTTTTGTTCACCTCATTGTACTAATTTCACTTTGTTAATGTTTTCTTTTCTGTCTTTATTTTTTGTCTTCATTTAACAGGCGTACTTAATGGCCCTGACATTAGAAAGCTATTTAAGAGCAACTTTGAATCGCTTCATGATTATAATCATTCAATGGCATGGATTTAACTTCAGCGTGTATGCACCAGAGTCTTGGGAGGGGATCGAGACGCGGAACCGGAAGCTAGAGAATGGGTGAAAGAAATACTGTTTTATTTTGAGGAAATCGGCACATCGATGACATTAAAGCTGCATTTTCTTCATTTTCATTTTTTATCAAACAATTTATCAAACAACTCCCTACCGAATCCGATGAGCAAGGAGAACGGTTTCACCAAACCACAATGCCCATGGAAAAACGATACAAAGGCAAAAAACTCGACGCATTGCTTGCAGAGGTAATATCAATTTTATTGATGCATTGTTTTGCATTCCTTTTTTTATTTCTTTTCTAATTCATTTCAGGTATGTTGGTGGAGTCACAAGATCACCCTGTATGATGTTAATGAAGTATCTAAAGAAGAAAAAGCTGATGATGGAGGGCAGTCTGGAAGTAACGTGCCTGTGGACACCATAAGTTCTGAATCAGAGTCAGATTCGGACGATTCGGACGACGATTTGGATCCACAACTTAAGAGAGTGCGATTTGCAAGTCCAGGGCCATCAACATTATAAACATAATACGAATATTTTTTTTTATAATTTTTGTAATAGATAGCATAGTATTGTAGTGCCATCCCTGCTGAGATGGCTTTGTTACAACCCTAACTCTAAATGTCAACCCATACCACCTAAGAACTAAGATTAATAAAATCAGTAATAGTATAACAATGAATCCAGCAACATGCCTTTTCACTTACGGGAGAAGGCTTTATAGTATCTCAATGTTGAAGTAAAGAAAAAACAAATGAAATTAAAAAATGTTCGGGAAATTTTTCACTTTTGCGGCTTATTCCTAGGAATCATTCCTAGGAAGTTCATATGTTCTAGAAAGTTGTTTATTGAAATCTTAGGTTCATTTTTGTAGTTGATTGTTTCCTTGAATTTGGAACGGTTTGCTACCTATGGACCTGAACAGTGGAAAAAAGGTAAAAAAAAATCGAATTTTTTAAAGTTTTTTGCGATTTTGACCTTGAAGATGAAGTTTTTTATTTTATATGTTTATAATTTTTGATCTTTATGACAGGAGCTACAACTTTGCCTCAGAGAGTAAATCAAAATTCCGAACGGTTTGCAAGATATGAGCTTGAGAAAATAATCACTTTTTTCCAAAAATGACACCGAGGCCCCACTTCTTTGGGGGCCCATAAAAAAAAAACCTGGAGGACTTTGGGCAAAACTGGGAGACAGGGGTCTTTTTTTTTGGTCTTTTATCATGCCATGACTTAAAAAATTACACACTGTGTAATAAAACTTATAATAAATATAACGTGTTCTAGGTTTTTTGCATAGCAACTGCTAAATTATAAAAAAACCCAAAAAATTTAAAACAGTAAAAGTGTGACGTTACGTCGGGGGAGGGGGATTGACGACTTTGAGACGAAGGGAGGTAAAAATTGGTTAAAAACATGTTACGAATTTTATGAACAGCCCCTTAGAGTCGACGCTGACCACCGCATCCGAAAGAAGCACGAGCTGTATGAGCTCTACAAAGACATTGACGTAGTTCAGGGTATAACTGTGCAACGACTACGCTGTCTGGATTATGTCTATCGTATTAACAACGAAGCTCCAGCAAAAAAGAGGGAGACCATGTCTCCGATGTATGAACCAGGCCGAGGAAGCCCTAACCACAATTGGAGTATCCGATTGGAGAAGGCTCGCCCAAATTAGAGGCGCCTGGCGAGAGCTGATAAGTTCGGCCGAAACCCGAACGTGGGTTGTTATGGCCCCTTAAGTAAGAAAGTAAGTTATTTCAATGCAAATAAAATTTCATCATTGGAAGTTATTTAATTTTTGCTGAGAGTTATTTTATTTAACTTTTGGATCTGTTAAAATTGTCAAGGTGAAATAACTTCATTCATTATGAAATAACGAATCAGCCAAAGTGGGTTTGACGATAAATGAGGGTAAAACAAAGTATATGCTGTCTACAAACAAGGGAGCTCGGCGTTTAGACTCCCACGTTTCATCCGGCAGCTATAACTTTGAAGTAGTCAAGGAGTTTGTATACCTTGGCACCGCCATTAATACTAACAACGAAATCAGCCTGGAGATAAAGCGAAGAACAATAATTGCTAATAGGTGCTACTACGGGCTCAGTAAGCAACTAAGTTCCAGAGCCCTCTCTCGATCGACAAAACTAACACACTACAAGAGGCTCGTTCTACCTGTGCTGCTTTATGGCGCTGAGGCATGGGTAGTTTCGCAAACTGACGCAGCCGCTCTGGGGGTGTTCGAGAGAAAAGTTCTTCGCAAAATCTTCGGTCCTGTTCGAGTCGGCGATGACTATCGCATCCGAATGAACCACGAGCTGTATGAGCTCTACGGAGACATTGACGTAGTTCGGCGTATAACTGTGCAGCGACTACGCTGGCTGGGTCATGTCCATCGTATGGACGACGAAGCTCCAGCGAAAAAGGTGCTCGAAGCGAGGGTCGCTGGTCAACGACGACGAGGGAGACCATGCCTCCGATGGATGGACCAGGCTGAGGAAGCCCTAACCGCACTTGGTGTATCCGATTGGAGAAGGCGCGCGCAAAGCAGAGGCGCCTGGCGAGAGCTGATGAGGTCGGTCGAAATCCGGACACGGGTTGTCACGGCCACCTAAGTAAGTAAGTAAGTAAGTAAGCATTATGAAATAACTCCCAAATATAGGGATTAGTTTAATTTTTCATTTTGAGTCTTAGTTTAAATTTTTGATCGGGGAGTTATTTCAGTTTTGTTGGAACTTATTTATTGGGAGTTATTTCATTCTTTCGGTTAGGAATTATTTCATGTGCAAATTATTTCAATGCACCTGTGCTCACAAATGAGATAATTGCCCCTATTGACTGAAGTAGGTCCACAATCTACTATACATTGTATAAAATTGTTGTTGCGAAAACCTATTGAAAGTTGGTCAGTTCAAAGTTTAAATAAGCATTTTGTACTAAAATTTGTGCATGTGTAATGTATGTTTAATGTATGATGCGACTTTTTTATTTTTACATTTATTTAAAAGAACAGATTTTATTTATGAGCAATTTTATTATGTAAAACAATTTTTTTTTAAAATAGGTTTCCGTACCCACTCAAAGTAACGTTAAAGTAATAGAGAATGATTATCTGCCAAAATGGGAAAATTTGTCAAAAAGAACTGAAACGACTTCAAGTAATAGCTTGAACACATAAGGTGTGTTTCCATACTCACATTGTGTAACTTGTGGGACACTATTTTCTGTTTTCGTACTTTCTATGCTTAAAATGGGAGAAGAAGAACAAGCATAAAACCGCTCTCTCGAGGACACAGTGCACAGAGAGTGCTAGAACTCAAGACTCCGAGTAAACTAAGAACAAGCATCAAGAAGAACAAGCATCAACTTCACAAACAAATTGACGATAATTTTAACTGGCACAATTTACGTTTGAAATGCCTGCAGTCAAAATCAGCTGTTTTGTGCCTGAAACTTACTACAAGCTGTTTCCGTACTTTTGCAACTATTCTCACATTTCATTTTTACTCTCTCA
Source organism: Coremacera marginata (assembly GCA_914767935.1). NCBI lineage: Eukaryota > Metazoa > Arthropoda > Insecta > Diptera > Sciomyzidae > Coremacera > Coremacera marginata. The sequence continues at coordinate 124,990,498 of OU612045.1, read as the reverse complement.
GTTTGAGCTTACACAAATCTTACACAGTGTAGAGTACGGAAACACACCTATTGACTGCGGTTGCAACGACAAGCTGTCAAATTAGGAATGATTCTATATCGACAACAAAACACTACGGCATTAGACCAGTTTCTTTCCTAAAGAAACACATATAAAATATTTTGACAGATGTTGCACGGTTTTAGCCGTCGTCAATGTGTTTATAAGATGAAGTGGAAACATTTGGAACATTATATTTAAAAGATCAACACTTCCACTTCCGTTGTTTTGCTTATTTAAACATTCTTGTTATTAATTTTCTAACCAAGTGCATAAATTTCTTTCACAACAAAACACAGCAATTGAAATTTTTCACCTTGAGAATCAGTTGTTTGAATCAGTTCTTTTTCTCTCTCGTGCTGCACAAATGTGTAAAGAAGAAACGCTTTCGAGTAACTTCAAGTTATTTGAAGTGAGTACGGAAACAGACCTACTATTTGGACAACTATTTTGTACGAATTTTTTTAATCTCTATGTTTTATATGAAACTTTTTTTGATAAATATAAATTAACATATTTAAAAATTAAATTTTGTTAAAAATTCTCAATAAAAATTTCGGCGAGGGGTAATTCGTTAACGAATCACGTATTAATAAAAATTTTCGAATTATTTTCGGTCATTCCGACTTCATCAGAGGTTGGTTTGATGCTTAAAGAAAGCACCGATTGACATCATGACTTTTTTCAATTCCATTAAAGATGTTTTTAGCCCCATTGCAACAAAAAAAGACAATTTTTTCCAATAATTTAATTCATTTTTTTTTTACAGGGTAAGTTAATCGGTTGTGGGCACCCCTGTATAACTTTTGACAGTGAAAAGATGCAGTTGATCTGACAATTCAGTCACTAGTTGTTAAAAGGGCGTATGTGTCGTTCATTAAATTTTACAGGAACTAAAAAAACTTTCTCCCCTCTAAAAATATTGATAGTTATTATTCAAGTGTCTTTTGAAGTGTGTCTTCATTGTTATTCAGCTCTAATTGAAATTTGGCGAGTTGCTAGAGCGTTTTAAAATTTGGCAACATACGCCCTTTTAAAAAAATGTAACCCAAAATCATAAAAATGTATGGTAAATGTCATAGAAAATCATTAATTTTCAATGGCTTTTATTTTAAAAGTAGGTAAAAAAGTAAAAACTATTTTTATAATTTATTTAAAATATTGTCAGTCATTAAAATCTTTTTGTGCTATCACAGGCGAGTCAGAAAGCTGCATATAAAAATAGTTTGTCAGGGTGGGAATGTATTTAGTTTTATAGGTACTTTTCCTGTTGGATAGGCTGCATCACTTGGTATGGAAGGACGGCCCCTTTTTGTTTTCATAAAAAAGTATGCTTTGCTAAGCAATTTATAGTTTGATATGCAGTAATGTGTTTTTTTTTTGTTTCAGTTTCCAAGTTCCTGAATAAGTCTTGAATAAAAACATTTTATCAAGCCTTATATAAGTTCCTGTATAACGGAATTAATTTCATACGCCTTATTTCCTTGCATAGACCTTCTATCAAACTTGTTTTAAGGATTATTCAAGGAAATTTAAATTCTCTTTCCTACATATATCCCTATACAGAGCTTTACTCAAGGCTTTTTTAGATGAAATCGTTACCTGGTAACCTGCACTTTGTCTCCCTTAATCCACTGCCTGTTGAATAGTAACCTACTCTTTGTCTCCCTTAATCCACTGCCTGTTGAATAGTTTGCCTGTTTGTCTCCCTTAATCCGCTGCCTGTTGAATAGTTTGCCTGTTAAAAAGTTAGTAGCATACGCCTTTTTAACAAAACCCGGTTTTTCGGAGGCCATTAGACCCTCTTCTTTAGATGCTACATACGTCCTTTTAAGACAGACTGTTGCCCTATAGCAGTAGACACCAATTATTTTAAAAAATGAAAATGTCCAAAATTGCAACATACGCTCTTTTAACAACAAGCGATTCAATTGTCATTTGTGCGCAATTTCAGATCGATGTTTTAGTGCTGACACTAAAGCGAACAGATGCATATGCGTGGTAGCTACAGTCGATCTTTTTATGTGTGATAATCTAAGTGATCTAAGTGTTTATTGTGTTCAATGTACGATAATTTGAAGTGAATTATTGCAAAAAGGTTTGTATAATGAATATTTGTAAAAAATGTTCGCATCGAAAAATGTTCTGGTCATTTTTTGACAGCTACGAATTTCCCAGTTGTGGACACCAACATTTTACCGGTTGTGGGCACCTACATTTTTTCGGTTGAAAGGGTGTGTTTGGCTAACAAACTGGCAATAGCGTTGTTTATGTTAACAACAACCCCCTGGAAGCCTTCAAACCGTGGTCGGAAACCCATGCGAAGCGCTGTTCTCATTTCGCCAGTGCTCGCTTAATTGAAGGAGAAGCCGCAAAGCGAGCAGCTTCAGCAACACGAGTGAAACCATCGGCTAAACGCGAGTTACGATACCCACAACAGCTACAACACAACCACTACGCAATCACCACCGAAGCCGCAGAGGGCCAACAAAAAAAACCAAAACGCTGAATCATATTATTAAGTGCATTCTTTTTTGTTAATATTTAACTTTATTGTTTCTTCTTTTATGATTGCGACACTGTAATGTTGCAACCAATTAAATTTGGGTTGTATTAAAATTGTTTACTTTAATTCCAAGTATTTTCTGTATTGATTTTCTTTCTTTTACGATTGCAACATTGTAACGTTGCAATCGGTTAAATTAGAACACTCTAAAATTGTTTACATTAATTCTAAGTATTTCCTTTTTGCTTACATTATAAAAACTGTTAAGAAAACTTAAAGTAGAAAATAAAGTTCAGTTCAGATTTTAATTTGAAAGTAGAAAGTTGTTTTATTTTTACTCTTCGGCTCTCTAGTAAACTTAACTGGCGCAGTCTTCAGTCCGGTTAAACGGTTTTATCCTTTGTTTGTTTTGTTTGTTTGTTTATTAAAATGAAAATATTAGTACAGTGAGATACTTATGAACTCTTGACGTACAACGGCCATAAAGGAATTGCCAACATAGTTATTAAAAAAAGTTTAAAGCTAACAATTAAATTAAACGTGTCTGACCGCCTCAACCTGGCGAGGCCAGCATTATCCATGTCGAAATCGTCTCAAGTCGACTCAAACCTCCAAGTGGTGTTCCCTGGGCAACGGCAAACTGGCATCCGTCAGTTTGACGGCTAATTTGAGCGGCGGGTCGATCCATAGACCTTAAACATGGAATGTGCGCAGGGTTTGGGTCCCGCCACATTACTACTGCCCAATGAAAACTAAACCAGCCTCGGATAAGAACCCCAATTACGTTGACGACCACCGCAAACGAAAAACGGACAATGATTTACGGATATGCACCTGGAATGTCCGGACCCTTTATAGGGAAGGTGCCATTATCCAACTGGCGGAAGCCCTCAAAACAATACAATCTGACATCACCGCCATCCAGGAAATGCGATGGAAAGGGCAAGGCTGCTCTAAACAAGCACACTGCGATATCTACTACAGCTGCCATGCGGAGAAGCGCGAATTCTGATGTGGATTCGTCGTTAGCCGGAAACTACGTCACCTTGTTTCCCGGTTCACACCTGTGAACGAAAGATTGGCCACGATCCGCATCAAGGCAAAATTTTTCTACATAAGCCTTATTTGCGCGCACGCCCCGACGGAGGAAAAGGACGAAGCCGTCAAGGACGCTTTCTACGCTAGTCTTGAGGACGTATATGACCACCTTCCGGTCCATGACGTGAAAATAGTCCTCGGCGATTTTAATGCGAAAGTCGGAAGGGAAGGCATCTTTGGCCCCACTGTCGGTCAGTTCAGTCTTCACGAGACCTCCACAAACAACGGTCTAAGACTGATCGACTTCGCCGCGGCTCGAAACATGGTAGTTAGTAGCACCAGATTTAAGCACCTCGACATCCACAAGGCCACCTGGCTGTCCCCGGATCAAAAAACGCGAAACCAAATTGATCATGTTGTAATCGACGGAAGGCATGCCTCTAGTGTTCTAGATGTGCGTACATTTCGGGGGGTCAACATTGACTCCGACCATTATCTTGTTGCAGCCAAGATCCGCATGCGATTATGCAATGCCAAGAACATACGCACAGGAATGCAACGAAAGCTAGATGTCGCTAAGCTGCAATTACAACGGACTGCCGAAGCCTACTCCGCTCAACTCTCGGTTAAGCTCAACCGACCAACCTCTGGACTCGACGACGCCGGCGGACTTTGGGCGCATATATCCCACTCCATGCGTGCTGCCGCTGAAGAAGTCATTGGTTTCCGGCGCCCGCAACCTCGGAACCAATGGTATGATCAGGAGTGTCGCATTGCGACTGCAGTAAAAAACGCCGCTTATAGAAAAACGCTGCAGTCAGCTGCAACGCGAGCCGTGCGAGAAAACTACCGCGAAAAGAGGAAGGAAGAGAGGCGCCTTTTCAGACGCAAGAAAAGAGAGCAGGAAAAGCGTGAGCGTGAGGAACTAGAGGTATACCAGGGCAAGAAGGATGCACGAAAATTCTATCAACAGGTTAAGCGTCTAACCCAAGGTTTCAAGCCCGGAGCATCCACTTGTAGAGACGAAAATGGAGATCTGAATACGGATACACAGTGTGTGCTTAGATTGTGGAGACAGCACTTCTCCAATTTACTTAATGGCGACGATTCCACCAATGCCGCCCATCGAGAGCACAGTGCAGTGCCACCAATCGACGATGACGGAGTGGAAGTATCACCACCTAGCCATGAAGAGGTTCGAGTTGCTATCCAACGACTCAAAAACAATAAAGCAGCGGGTGCTGACGGCCTGTCAGCTGAATTGTTTAAAACCGGCGGCGATGAATTGATAAGGCGCATGCATCAGCTCATCAGCAAAATATGGCTAGCAGAAAGCATGCCCGACGATTGGAACCTCAGTGTACTGTGCCCTATACTTAAGAAAGGAGACCCTACAATCTGCGCAAGTTATAGAGGTATCAGTCTTATTTCCATCGCATATAAGGTTCTCTCAAGCGTACTGTGTGAAAGATTAAAGCCGATTACAAAAACACTGATTGGACCTTATCAGTGTGGCTTTCGACCTGGTAAGTCTACCATAGACCAGATTTTCACGCTACGACAAATCCTGGAGAAAACCCACGAAAATCAAATTGACACACACCATCTCTTTGTCGACTTTAAAGCTGCGTTCGATAGCCCGAGAAGGGATTGCCTATACGCAACAATGTCTGAGTTCGGTATACCTGCAAAGTTGATTAGACTTTGCAGAATGACGTTGAGCAACACACGCAGCTCCGTCAAGGTAGGAAATGACCTCTCCGAAACCTTCAATACCGAAAGAGGTTTCAGGCAAGGCGATCCACTGTCTTGCGATCTCTTCAACATCATCATGGAGGGGATCGTACGAAAGGCCGGTGTGCATCGTAATGGCACCATTTTCTATAAAGGTGTCCAGCTCCTTGCTTACGCTGATGATATTGTTGGCAGAACCAAGAGAGATGTTACCGCTGCTTTCGCCGCTATCGAAAAGGAATCAGCCAAAGTGGGTTTGACGATAAATGAGGGTAAAACAAAGTATATGCTGTCTACAAACAAGGGAGCTCGGCGTTTAGACTCCCACGTTTCATCCGGCAGCTATAACTTTGAAGTAGTCAAGGAGTTTGTATACCTTGGCACCGCCATTAATACTAACAACGAAATCAGCCTGGAGATAAAGCGAAGAACAATAATTGCTAATAGGTGCTACTACGGGCTCAGTAAGCAACTAAGTTCCAGAGCCCTCTCTCGATCGACAAAACTAACACTCTACAAGACGCTCGTTCTACCTGTGCTGCTTTATGGCGCTGAGGCATGGGTAGTTTCGCAAACTGACGCAGCCGCTCTGGGGGTGTTCGAGAGAAAAGTCCTTCGCAAAATCTTCGGTCCTGTTCGAGTCGGCGATGACTATCGCATCCGAATGAACCACGAGCTGTATGAGCTCTACGGAGACATTGACGTAGTTCGGCGTATAACTGTGCAGCGACTACGCTGGCTGGGTCATGTCCATCGTATGGACGACGAAGCTCCAGCGAAAAAGGTGCTCGAAGCGAGGGTCGCTGGTCAACGACGACGAGGGAGACCATGCCTCCGATGGATGGACCAGGCTGAGGAAGCCCTAACCGCACTTGGTGTATCCGATTGGAGAAGGCGCGCGCAAAGCAGAGGCACCTGGCGAGAGCTGATGAGGTCGGTCGAAATCCGGACACGGGTTGTCACGGCCACCTAAGTAAGTAAGTAAGTAACAATTAAAGACAATCCAAAGCTAATAATTTAAAAAACAAGTTTACAATTTAACTTAACTTACTTAACTTTACTTAAGTAGAGGCTAGAGAGAAAGAGAGAGAGAGGAGAAGAAAATTTTCAGTTAGAGAAAAAGGACATGACAGAGAGCTTAAATTTGTTCGCGCTGACTAATGTCTTAATATTTAAAGGAAGTGAATTCCAGAGCTTAATGGCGTTGATGAAGAAGAGTCGTTTAGAATGTAAACATGAATATTTAGGTATTATTAAATTATACGTTCTACTGGAGACACTGAAACGTAGTTTTTCAAAAAGGTACAATGGCGTCCTGTTATTTATTAACTTGTGCAAAAATATGCAGTTTCTTGCCTTTAAGTAGCCAATTATGCTACATCCCAGAATGTCCTTGCTTCTTACAGACACATGATCATTGCGTCTTAAGTCGTAAATATATCTTGTCAAGTCATTAAAAGCAACAAGAATTGTATGTTCAGAGTGAGAGTCCAGGTTACTATACACGAGCTCCGAGTAAGTAATTAGCGGGATAATAAGTTGAACAACGAGTCTTTTTTTTGTCAAAGTGGGAGTAAACTTAGAGGATAGTCGCAGACATCTTAGTGTATAATAAATACGTTTAATAATGATATTGACATGGTCAGTGCAAGTCAATTTTGAATTGACATAAAAACCTAAATTTTTCACTTTGTCAACGATTTGCAAACGCTTGCCATTAAGATTAACTGTCGGAATTTGTGTGAAGTCAAGTTTATCTTTAGATATAGGAAGAATAAAGGATTTATTAGCATTAAGGCATAGGTCATTATCAAAAGCCCACTTAGAAATAGCACTTAAGTCTTCATTTAATCTAAAACATAAGTCCTCACTTAGTCCTATTCGGTTGGAAGAGTACAATTGAATGTCATCAACGTAGGCATGCATCGTCAAATCATTACATACAGTAAAAATGTCATTAATAAATAAACTAAAAAGCAGAGGCCCAAGAATAGATCCTTGGGGTACACCAGCCTTAACTCCTTTGAAGCTAGATGATGTGTTGCCAATCTTCACTCTCTGCATAATACCATCAAGATAGTTTCCAATTAAAGACGCAGCACCATTATTGAAACCGAAAAAAAGTTTCAGTTTTTGAACTAAAAGAGAATGATTTACACTGTCAAACGCCTTAGAGAAATCAAGAAGACAAAGGAGTGTGATGTTCCCAGCATCATAATGTATGCGAATATCATCTTGTATCTTAAGCATAGCTGTCGCGCAGCTATGCCCCGATCTAAATCCCGATTGGTAGGGTGATAAAAAAAAATGAAACGAAGTTAAATTAAATTAGTTCGAATCGAGGAAAAAAAAAGGGGGAAACGTTAAACAAAACTAGTAAAACTGCATCAAGCAAACCTTATCATCACCAGCAAAGGATATAAATCGTTGGGTTTTGACCCTTAATTAACCGAAGGACCATCATTCGCTCCCATCATTATCAACGGCATCACCAACGACACCAGCTTCAATCAATAACACCAGCTTCAATCAACAACGCCAGCTTCATTCGACAATGCAGAACATTATCCTTATTACGATTAGGTACATGTAAGTGTTTCGTTGTGTGGAAAAATAAAAATTATTAAGAGTAAATTATAACATTATAAAAAAAAAAAAATATGAAACATCTGCGATCCGCTGAATAATAAAAGACATATTTTTTTTTTTTGTTATGGAAAATTACTTTTTGACGCAAGCCGAATTATACTCTTTCGGAAGAAAAGCAGATATAAAAAGCAGAGAAATAGCCAATTTAATAAGAAACCTTAAGGCAGAAGCGAAAAAAAAATATAAATTTAATAATCTTAGGAGAATCATAATAAATTCGCGTATACGTTTATAATATTCGGTAAAAATCTGTTCTTAATACTTCATCTAATGTAAAAAAAAAAACAAGACAAGTTTATATTTAATTCTTTCACTCATTAAAGTTACAACAAGGGCATATTGTTGATAATTTTTGAGGATACATACAAAGAACAATTCAAAGAAAAAATTATATTTCTTTTAATATATAGCAGTAAATTATTAACTAGCCAATATTTTTTTATGCCTAACAAAAATAAAAAAGAGAAACTTCGTTTCATACCATACAAATTGCGTAAATTTGCTAGTTTAACAACCATTTCTGAAAACAATACCTCTTCTTTTGGTCTAAACGACTCAATTATCACTGATCAGACTTTTGATAGTAGCTTAAGTGCCTCCGATCTGATCGATTCTTGCTCCATAACTAACATAATGACCAAAGTAGGAGAATCTGCACAAACTCCTGGAGTTGATCAAGTCGGAATTTTCAATTCATTGAGAATACCCGACGCGATTAAAGACTTGCCAAAATTCGACGGCAACCCAAGATTACTCTACGAGTTCCTTAATAATGTAGAGGAAATCCTGCTTTATATCCGTGGAACGGATAATCCGTGGAACGGATAACACTCCTTATGGTCAGATTTTATTGAGGGCCATAAGAAATAAAATTGAGGGGCAAGCCAACGAAATTTTAAACATGTATGGCACTATTGTCCCCACTCATTTGGGACAATATAAAAAGTAATCTTATCCTTCACTATTTAGACAAACGTACTGAAACTTCCTTAATAAGAGATCGACATAACGTCAAACAATTGGACAAGAGTGTTGAGACATTCTACGGGGAAATTATTGAATTGCAATCTGCTCTATGCAATAATATTCTCATTCACGAGAGAGATAATAACGTCATAAACGCGAAAAAAATGCTTTACTCCGAAATGTGTTTAAATACTTACCTTAGTGGTCTTAGGGAACCACTAGGATCAAGAGTAAGGGCAATGCAGCCGAATTCACTAGCTGCAGCATTAACTTGCTGTATTAAGGAACAAAACATATCTTACCAAAGATTTTCACAAACTACAAAGGTCAACAACTATCCTCAGTTCAGAACATACGAAAACCGCCGTTTCAACCAAAGTAAAAATCAAAGTTTTAATTATCGATATAATTGGCAACAAAATCCTTATAACAAAATTCAGAATTACTACCGTTCAGGGAAAGAGAACCCCAGCAACCAGCACAAAATACTGTCACTCGAAACCCTTTCAATATATTTACAAATCAATATCCCCAAAATAATTTCAGATACCAAAATTCTGATATTATACATTCAAACCAAAATACACCAAAAATAAAAGCAAGTACAAGTCAACAAACAAGGTTTACTAATAATACAAATTTAAATTTTCACGAGACAACTAATTCTAACAATAGCTACCAACAACTAGACGAATTCTTTGACAATGAGCCAACCAATATTGAAGATGCCCAAAATTTTTTCACATCGCCCTCAACCAATCAACCGGCTATATAGATACGATTAAGCACCCACCAACCTTACCCTATGTCAAATCTTTAATGAATTTGCGGTAATAGCTAACGAATCCTAAAAAAGCTTTAATTTCCGTACGGGTTTTTGGTAAGGGAAAATTCTTAGCGGCTGCTATTTTCGCGGGATTAGGCTTTATACCTTCCTCGTTTATGATGTGCCCTAAAAAGGCTATTTCTTTGTTAAGGAATTTGCATTTATCTATTTGGATCTTAAAATTAGCGTTCCTTAATCTTTTAAATACCATGGTTATGCTTTCTAGATGCTCCTGTAAGGAAGTGGAGTAAATGATGATATCATCAAGGTAAACAAGACATATTTTACCTACAAGATCTTTTAAAATATTATCCATTACTCTTTGGAATGTGCTCGGGGCATTTTTCAGACCGAAAGGCATCCTAGTATATTCATAATGGCCGTTTTCAACGGTAAATGCTGTTTTTTGAATGTGTTTGGGTTCCATCTCTATTTGGTGGAACCCACTAGCTAGGTCGAGAGTGGTAAAATATATGCATCTCGCAAGTTTGTCCAGTATCTCAGAAATATTAGGTATCGAGTATCTGTCAGATATAGTTTTATCATTGACTTTCCTGTAGTCAATGACTAACCTCCACTTTTTATTCCCATTGATATCTGTTTTCTTGGGAACTATCTATACTGGAGAGCTCCAGGGTGAATAGATACGACGAATGATTCCCTGTTCCAACATTTTGCTTATTTGTTTTTGAACTTCCTGCTTGTGTATTGGTACGATTTGGTATAGATGGGGATGTCATCAGTGGTATTTATTTTATGCCTTATCTCGCTTGTGAAAGATAATCGTTTGCTGTCTTTGTAAATAATGTCAGAAAAATTTCTGCATAGTTTTAAAAGCTTTTTATGCTCTTCGCTATTGAGGTGTTCAGTTAATGGTTTTAACAATGTTTCGGGAATTACAAATTTTATTTTGGGTGGATTTCTGTCGTATTTGAGTATTTTACATTTTTCGCAGTAATTTAGAGTTTTAGTGATTTTGTCTTTCATGTTTAGAAAATAATATTTTCTTTTAAGGCTTAATAGACGTTTCGTTTATTCCTCTTTGATTGGAACATTCGTGATATTCGCGAATTATTTTTTCTTGATCCTCTTCTTTTCTTACATCTTCAAGAATTTCAATGCATCTAATTAAACGAAAGGTCCTAGCTTGGGAAAAATATTTGGAATAAGTTGAGTGTACTATTTGAAAAATATTATCGTTTGTAAGAAAAGCCGTTTGTTTATATAAATATGTCTAACATAATTTCTTCATTGAATTGTACCCTACGTAAAACTCTTCTTTGCTTATTTTTGAAAACAGTTTCTACGGTCATTGGGGATCCCGTTTCACTTGTTTTTAGAATAATTTGTAAATTAAATTCATTGAGTGGTTTTTCTGAGATAGGGATACCTTCGTCGAAATTTTCATCCGCACTGTGAATTGTATCTGTACTATTGAGAAGTTGTTGTTCTTTGTTTTCTGATGGATTATTTATTTTGATGCGGCTGAGAGCATCCGCATTCGAATTATGTTTACATTTTTTGTAAATAATCTCATAGTCATATTCTTCTAACTTGAGTCTGCATCTTATTAATTTGGAATTCGGTTCCTTTAGGTTCATTACCCAGGTAAGCGGCTTGTGATCTGTTAAAATTTTAAATTTCCTTCCAAATAAGTATGGACGGAAATACTTTATAGCCCATACTATAGCGAGTAATTCCTTCTCTATTGTGGAGTAGTTACATTCACTTTGTGAAAGAGTACGACTTGCAAAGCAAATTGGTTTATCGCTTCCTACGTGACCTTGAGATAAGATTGCTCCTAAGGCAATATTGCTTGCGTCTGTTGTAAGGATGAAAGGTTTGGAAAAAAGGTGAGTTGGAGGATAGGGAACTTTTCTTTGGAAGACCCTACCAATTCCTGAAAACATTAAATTTTTCAAATGAACACGAATACCTATCTAAACTCAATACCTTCCTTGACGACCTTTACCAAAAATTCAAAAGAAAGTTCAAAATGTTACAAGAGCAAGAATCGAAAATTCAAACATGTCTAAAGAAAACCCAGAAGACATTAATGAAAATCCAATTGTTTTCAGAAAAGAATCAAAACGTAGCAAATTAACTCCAAGATTCTCAAAACACATAGTTCAAAAAGATAATAAATTCACTATATTAACTAATAAGCATAAGAAAATACACAAGGGTAGATTAAGAAAAAGAAACAAACCATAAAAAAATAAAAAGGAAAAGAAAAATAAAAAAAAAAAAAAAGTCTTATAAATAAAATATACACCATCTTTCGAGTACTAAAGCACAATCATGGCATATGATTGTAGCACAAGGAAAAAGGATGGGATCAACCTTCACTGAATATGATTGGTTGATCCATAACTACATGCATAAGACAAAATGAAGAAAAGAATTTTTTTTAATTCTAAGCAAAATATATTATATAAAATATATATATATATATGTTTTTCTCAATATTATATAGACACTGTACTCTCCCTATATATACATACACTAAGCAAAACAATTTATTTTCACATTAGGCTTTCATTAACTTCAACGCAAATAATCGAAGTACATAATCTGCCAAAGCATCAAAGTATCTTACCACTACGACTAGGCCCTGCGAGATACATAACTAATTTTAACAATCTGATCCATATCGTAAAACTAGAAGATTGCAAGACTAACATTAACGACATAGAGACTACTCTCAATCTTTTCACAAAGCATACACTCATAGCTGACACTGTACACGTGACTAAATTAATATTCAAGGAACTACAAAATAAATTCCTAACATTGTATCCTACACAAAGACAAATGAGAGGACTGTTTAATGGATTAGGCTCCGCAATTAAACTTATAACGGGTAACATGGATACCAACGACGCACAAACAATTAACAGACAAATAGAAAACATTTACACACACCTGAACAACGTCACACACACACTAGCAAATACACTCAATAAACTTCCAAATGATGGAACGATTAAAAAACATTACATCCCACATTAACAACGAACACCACACAATAGAAACATACATGACAAACACAGCTAACAAAATACAACGTGAAGAAGACATCCTCATTGAAATACAATACCTTAACCAAATTAACTTCAATATCGATCTACTAACCAATCACTTATCAAGTATAGCTGAGGCAGTGGTTCTATCTAAACTTAACGTAATCTCGAAAATTTTACTCAGTCCAGACGAACTGGATATTATAGAATCTAAGCTAATCAAACAAAATATAAGAATCAAATCTATCGAAAACATTTACGAAATGCTAGGCATGCAAGCCTATTATAATAAATCAAATATTATTTTTAATATCCTTATACCGAATGTTTCGGAGGAAAATTACTTTATATATCACATTATTCCCCTACCTATAAATGAAACAAAAATTATAACAATTGAACCTTATATAACATTCAATGAAAATTCCACACATCACAAAACACTTTGCCCAAAGATCGAAGGAACATACTACTGCAACAATCCAATCAAACAAGAAGAAACTAAAACTTCAGCGTGCGTTGGTAATCTGATGAACAACAAACCAGCCAATTGCCCCCTAAGCGATGTGGGAAAAATAAGTCAATATTGCAGGCGGAACCAAATTTTATCCTTTTTATAAACACACCAGAAATACTAATAAATTCTACTTGCAGCACCAAAACCCTCACGGTAGAAGGCACTGCACTAATACACTTCCAAAATTGCGATTTAACAGTAAACGGAATAACTTACCACGACGACGCTGATACATTCTGGGATCAAATTCACATTTCCCCGTTACCAGGAAGCAACATTTCCGCAAATTCCACAACTGATATTCTGAGTCTACAAAAATTAAAGGACTTTAATCTACAAACAGATATCAAAGTACAAAATCTGGAGCTAACAACAACAACAGTACATTCGTTCAAAACTGCAACAACATTTATTTGTACCATCGTAGTCATCACTATCTTCATCGCAATTATCAAAAGGAAAAAGACCTACAAACAACACCTACCAACCCTGCAATCCTTCGCTCCGACACATTGTAACGTTGCAATCGGTTAAATTAGAACACTCTAAAATTGTTTACATTAATTCTAAGTATTTCCTTTTTGCTTACATTATAAAAACTGTTAAGAAAACTTAAAGTAGAAAATAAAGTTCAGATCAGATTTTAATTTGAAAGTAGAAAGTTGTGTTTTATTTTTACTCTTCGGCTCTCTGGTAAACTTAACTCGCGACTGTTGATATCTGCAAATTAAGTAAACATCAGCAGCATAAAACTAACCGTCGCTACAACAACAATTTTGACCATGAATGCGATACCAGCAAGTGACGACAACATTAAAATCAACCGTCAGCACACCAATGCATGCAGTTGGCTTAGCCTTGAAGTAAGCAAGACTGACCGCATCGGTCATCAAACGTTTAATTTCTTTAATATAATCCTTTATGCTACGTTTTTTGCAATAATTTATTTGTTATGATTATTTTATGTACATATAATATAATTTGTTAAATTAACATTTTTTTTTTTTATTTATTTACACAATGTTGTCCAACAAGACGAAGTCTTTTATAGTACACCAGAGTGGCGAAAAGCATTCATAAAAAACTTGTATCGGATTCGATGCTGATTTAGTATTGAATCCGATGCTACTTGTAGTTCAGTTGTTGTTGAGGTGTTGTTTGACTATTGTGCTCTGTGCTAGATTTAAATGTACCATGATAATATCAGCTAAATAAAAGTGTGTTTTTGGTAACCTTTCCCACTATAAAAAAGTGTTTTATTTTAATGATAATAAGTAAAAATATAAGTAAATTGGAGGGGAGCGAGGCTGGGCTTCGAAACAAAACTATTAATTAAATACAATTTTTTATTAAACTATTATTAATTTATGTAGGGCAAAGTTAAAATCTTAATTCGTTAAGTACATTAATAACTTAATAACTAAGAGTAAAGAAGAGTAAAGTAGGAAAGTAATAAAAAAGAATTACAGGGAGAAAAATTAAAGAAAATAAATATAAACGACTTAGCTTTTAAAAACAAAAAAAGTGATAAATTGAACGATTTAAAAATTTTTTTTTTCAACTTACTTACTTAGATGGCCGTAACAACCTGTGTCCGGGTTTCGGCCGACCTAACCAAGTGCGGTTAGGGCTTCCTCGGCCCGGTCCATCCATCGGAGGCATGGTCTCCCTCGTCGTCGTTGACCAACGACCCTCGCCTCGAGCACCTTTTTCGCTGGAGCTTGGTCGTCCATACGATGGACATGACCCAGCCAGCGTAGTCGCTGCACAGTTATACGCCAAACTACGTCAATGTCTAGTTGACAACCCTTATTTATTTTTAGCCTATAACCTTTGCATTATAATTTTTTACATTTTGAAAAAAAAAACTATCAACTGAATTGGTTAAAAATTACGGGCAGCAGTGGGAAACAACCCCTTTGTTCCACTTTGTCTTATATATAGAAGAACTAAACGCCATATTTTCATACTCAATAAAGTATTTTCGTACTCATTGTCAGTAAAAAATTTATTTTTATATTTATTTTCTTTTTTACGAAATTTTTAACCGACTTCTAAAAGGTTCTATTTGCCTTTATCTTAACTCCCACCGACTTAAACCGTTGTCAAGTTCGTCTGTGGGTGTTTTTATTAATGTCGGCACAACAATTACTCCTAAAGTACTTGATGGATTAGAGTGATTTTTCTTTTAAAAGTTAAAACCTACGCTTTGGTTGAGTTTTATAAAACTCTTTTACTTTTAAACTTTTTAAAATTGATAACAATTTATTGCAGTATTTAAAATATTTAATAAAAACCTTGTTAATTTTGGAAAAAGTTGCAAATCCGAAGTTGTTCGCAATATGGGAATTATTAAAAAAAAAAATAAAACTTCAAAAATTTACACCATTTTTTAAAAAAATTGAAACCAAAATTAAAAACAAACCCAACTTTATTTATTATAAATTTTAAAATAATTTTGTAACCTCAACTATTTCTTTTTACTCACCGTTATCTTATTCACTAAAAAGGACGAAAAAAAAACTTTTTAACGCCTTTATGGATAAAGAAATTTATGTAAATTGTTATAGTAAGACAAATCAGGAAAAAGTTAAAATAACTAGGAATTCATAATAATATAATTTATAAATAAGTCAATATATAATACAATAAAGTTGATAAAAAGCTAATTAACAATTATTTTTTACTTTGTAGTGGTTTTTAAGTAGGCGATTAATCGGATATTCGGTTATTAGGTTATTTTGTTGCAATGTATTGTAATCAACCGTATGATCGATTAACCGGATTATAATTTTTTTTTTCCCCATCACTAACACAGACACTCACATCAAAACAGAAGCAAAGCAAAAATGTACACTGTAATTTTTTGACTAACAAGATTCTTTTATTGTAGAGAGGAAATAATTTGGTGCCTTGACATCACATACACAAAACACTATGCAATAAACATTTTCCTCACATACTTTAACGTTTTTATTTATTAAAAAAAAATGCTTCATAAAAAATGTTCATTCAAATAAAAGTGTATCAAAATAAATGCTTATAAAATACACATCATACCCAAACATCATACACAAATACCCTACACTTCATAGCTAATACAGGGTCCGCCATCTAACGTTTTTTTTCAACTAGTGCTTATTTCGTGAATGGTAACACTTAGTACATGTCTGTTCCGCTGAAGGAATATGGTTGTGAATACGCTTGAACAACGCTGGGAAATATTGCCTGCGATCGACTTTCAGAAGATGCCGATTTTGCCAAAAAAAAATCATCTTTTCAGATGAAGCTCATTTTGATCTTGGCGGGTATGTAAACAAGCAAAATTGTCGCATTTGGGGCACAGAAAACCCGCACGCATACATTGAAAAGCTGATGCACCCAAAACGAGTCACTGTTTGGTGCGGATTTTGGTCCAGAGGCATAATTGGGCCATTTTTCTTCGAAAATGAGCAAGGAGTGACCGTTACAGTCAATGGCCATCGTTATCGGGCCATGTTGAACGAATTTTTGTTCACAAAAATTGAAGAGGAGGATATTGGCAACATTTGGTTTCAACAGGACGGCGCTACGTGCCACACAGCCGAAGCTACACTCGATGTTTTGCGCCCTGTTTTTGAAGATCGCATTATCAGCCGCAAAGCTGATGTCGTTTGGCCACCTCGGAGCTGCGATTTGACACCGTTGGACTATTATTTTAGGGGTGCCCTCAATGATAAGTGTTACGCCGACAAGCCAGAGACAATTGCCGCTTTAAAGGACAATATTCGTGAAGCCATTGGTGAAATACAGCTGCACACAATCGATAATGTGCTTAAAAATTGGACCGATCGTGTAGGCTATTGCATGGCCAGCCGAGGCAGCCATTTGAATGAAATTATTTTCCATTATAAACCGGAAGGATTGTACATTCAAATAAAAAAAGAAATTTGAGAAAATATTCAGTAGTTCTTTTTTTTACATTTTCAAAAAAAAAAAAGTTATTTGGCGGACCCTTTATAAATAAAAGACTATCTAAAATAAATTTTTCAAAAATTTAAAATTTGGTTTTTCAGGCATATCATATTGATGAAATTAACACAAAAAAATTAAGATTATTAGATACTAAATTCAACAGAAAATTTTAATTTATTAATATTATTGAACTTTTCTCAATTACGTGAATTTCTTCAAAGACCCTTATCTCAATCTTAAAAAAATCGTGCTGTCGCCATGTACATATGTAGCATTAACCGAATTATTGAGTGATTTTGTTTCATTTTGTCTCATTTGGAGCGCGCTTAAGTTTTTGAAAAAAGTGAGCGAAATTAACAGCCCTGAAAATTTTCTGTCGAACTGTGAGCTTTTTTCAATTTTAAATTTTTTACGAGCAGTCACCCCAAATGATTTGATCCAAAAAATAAAAGTTGGTTGCTCGACCAATTT